>JAPSGF010000006.1:27694200-27894454 GCA_035772895.1 Perdix hodgsoniae
CCTTCCCTTCCCTTCCCTTCCCTTCCCTTCCCTTCCCTTCCCTTCCCCCCTCCCTAGTTTCAGCACTGTTTGTCTATGCAGGGTGATGCAAAATGCTGCTGATCTAATGTACAGGTGTAAACGAGGAAAACATGTGCAAGGTAATAGGAAAATTGGTACTTGTATAAGATGGAAACACTTGTGTAACAAGTTAGTGGAAACTTGGAACAGCTCCATAATGTGTATATTTAATTTAATTGGAGTGTTGCATACCTGTAGCTTCATGCATTAAAATACCTATGATGTACACACAGCTGTAAAAACCCCTTTGCTTTAAGTCCCATATTCCTTAGTGATGATGACCCTTACATACCTTAACTTGGCAGCTAATTTTATTCAAGTGGTTCTGTACCTCTTAAACTACCATTCCCTAAGAAATGCGTCACGCTTCCTCCCCCACCCCTTCTGTATCCTCTTTCCATATTGTTCACATTTGTGCTCTTCGTTAGACATGACTTCTAAATTGTTGCTCTTCCTCTTTTCTGCTCTCAGAAGGTGTTATGTTACCAGAAAGTAGCTTTACTATGGCCAGTGGCTGTTTGCTGTGCAATGTGTCGGTGTACAGCTTGTAGTGTTGGAGCTAAACCACAGAGCTCAGGCTGTTCTTCCATCAGCCTCCAAACTCTGGCTGCTGTGGCTGTTCTGTACAGCTGTCACTCACCTTTGCAGCTTCAGAAGAGATTTGGGCCGTTCAGAACAGTAATACCATTTCATTATACTCCCACTAAAGACTTCTGACTTGGTAAAAGCTGGTTAAGTGGTGACAAATTCACGTGTTCATTTTGCACGTACTCTTAAGCTCCTCAAAGATGGATTCATTTATCTGAAAAATATCTAAAAATTATTTTTGAGTTTGTGATTCACTGAACCGCCACCTCAGCTCACACCTGAGGAATGGCTGCTGCAATGGAAGAGAGAACGTCCTCTAGGAGGTGCATCTGATTCATTTATTACAGAAACCTGTTGACCAGATGAATGTTACCTTGGGATTTTGTACCTTCAGGTAGAAAGTAATCTTGGATGATTTTATTTTGGTTCTGTTTTTATAGCAAAATAATGTGAACTATTGGTCCCAGTTGTCATTTTTGAGATTTGATGTGCTCTTCCAAAACAGCCGGTGTTGGCAAATAGATTATGTGTGATTAACTTTATAGAGTTCATTGGTTATTTCTGTATCAGGGATGAAACTGAGATAGGGAAGGGGAAATAAATGGAACTAAATTTTGAGACTGAATGCAGCAGTTCCTTTACTTGTGGGTAGCACACACTGAAGTTGTTTGCTTTACTGTGGTTTCTATTAAAGTAAATTTAAATTAGAATTTCTCTCCTCTCCTTGCCTGAACACAGGTGGGCTGTGTTCTTTGTAACTTCACTTAAGAACTTGCCATGATAATAAAAAAATTGCTGTTAAATTTGATGATTTCAAAAAAAATGAAAAGGGAGAAACATTTGTTAATTTTCACTCTCATTCTGATGTGTTTATGCAGTGGCAAATGACAGCTGTACTTCTGCTGAACAAGAAACAATTGATGAAAGGCTGCTGGATTTTCATTGATTTGAAGCCACTGTGGTGATAACTCTTAAGTGTTCCAAAATGCTGTAACTAAAGCATGGTAATGTTCAACATCTTCGTTTCCTACTGCATAGCTAGAGCTTCTGGGAATATCAGTACAAAGATGATGCCTGGGCTTACTGTATCACTTTGGCTGTCTTTAGAGTAACATTAGAAATAGGAAGTTTGGGTTCTTAATTGTAGTTAAAAATTGCCTTCAGTGGTAAAGTATAAAGGGAACTAAAATTTATAACTAAAATCTCTTAAAAGACTCTATTTCCTCTCCCAAGTTATTCTGGATTTAATTTTACTAATGAAATTTGCATGAATTTGTTGACATGAATTTGTTGAACTTCCGTGCAAAGCTGATGAGTTTCTTGATGTAGTTTAAAGGGTCATGGAAGTGTTTGTGTGTGAGCTGTCGCTGGGCTGCTTGTGTCTGCCCTTCTTTGGGAAGTCTGCTCTTACCCACGGCAGGAATGCTTGTTTGCCAGATGCTGCTCCATTGGCATGATGGGTTTGACTTTTGCGATAGGTTTTGATTTTGTAAGGTATGCAAATTTTGCAGATGCTGAGAGAAATCTGTTTGGAGTGAAGAGGGCTATTGAGCAGGGCTGAAATCTGCAAAAGTCTTTGTTCGGATGTTCTCAAAGAGTGAAACCTTGCAATTTAGGACAGGCGTCGCTTAAGGATTGCATCAGTGCTAGAATTGCAGTAAGTAGGCATTCTCCTCTGAAGTGCATTCAAAAATCCTTTTTATCCTCTCTGCTGAGTCTATGACATGGTCAGATCTTGTTTCATTTTTGTAAGCAGAGCACAGTGGTGAGAAGCTAATCTTCATTAGTAGGTTTACTGCATTGCTGACTCTTTGTTACATTGATTCTTTGTTTAATGCTTGTGCAGAAGGCCTGGGCTACAATTAACCTTATGTTTGTGTTGTAATTTAAGGTTTTTGCAGCATGTTTATAGCTCTTTGTCATGAATTAATACTGAAATATAAGTTGATTTTTGAGAGAATTAGCACTGAAGGCTTGCTGGTATGTTTGTAAGTGATATTTAGGTACTACACTGTTTGTAACCTCCTTATAAACCAGCAAGAAGAAATTACTGATATATACCTGTCACTGTACTGATTACCAAAGTAGTTGTTTCTCTTCCCAGAAAGAGACTGGGGGAAAACAACACTGCTTTGCCACACTGTCCTAAGGTACGTGGATGGATTACACCTATAGACTAATTGTTTGTTATGTATGGCAAGCAAAAAAGTCGAAACTGAATTGGAGTAAAGGTGATAGAACATAGCTGGGAGGTTTATCCTACTGGTACTGTATTTGGTGGATAAAAGGCTAAAAGGTTGATTAATATGAATCTTCTTTTTTTTCCCTCTGTGCTGAAAGGAGTGCTTTTACATTAATATTTTAGTTGATGCAAACTAAATGGATACCAACACATTAGTACTCCTTGCTAGTAAATATCAATATAATCTGATTTAAATTTGGTAGAGATGCATCTCAGGCTTTATTGCAGCTGCTCCGCTGTGTCTTCCTCGAGCTGGAGGCTGGAAATACAGGGTTGCCTTCAAGCCAATGTTCTGGACTGGGAAGTTTGTTTTGTTGTGCTGTGCTGTGTTTACCAGTCCTCAAGAAGTGAAACTAGAAACAACAGCAACTTGCTGCCTGTCGCTGACTTCCTCTTCTCATAGCAGAGATGAAGAAACTGACAGCGTTTTCTTCCTCAATTACTGCTGCTGCTGCTGCTGAACAAACTGGTTCACCCTTCGTTTGACTGTCTTTCATAAGAAGACCACTTTATAAACATAAGAAACCATGGTTGCAGTGCTGCATGGCAATGAAGATAATTTCAAACGTTCAGAGGGAATTTTAGTCTTTTTCCTCTCTACCAAAGTGCGGTTCATTTTTTAATAAAGTGCATGACAGATATTGTAGGAAGCTGATTGCTTGTACTTTTCAAAGTAGGTTTGTGTTGTTTAGACGCAACTGATGAAAGCAGGCAGGTATCAAAATTTGCCTGATGTCTTTGTGTGGACTTGTTCCAACGTACCCTTGAGTCACTGTGAGTAGATGTGGAGTCAGAGAAGCTTGTTTGCGCCATTCAGACTTTTCATAGGATTTATTGAGAGGATCCTCTTTGTAGTTACGAGTATTACCACAGTTAATGTGTTTACCTGTTCAAAGATGAACAGTCCGTGGGAGACTGAGGTTCAGGTGTGGCCAGAAACTGAAGGCTGGGTTTTGTCTGCTGCTGGGGAGCGAATGATTACAGGATACCCTGCAATGTCTGCTCCTGTAGAAGGGAGAAAAAGTCCAGGAGTTGGTAAGCAAATCTGAGACACGATGGCAACACTTAGCTTTCGTTTACTGTGTGAATGAATCCCTTGCTGTATCACACAGGGGCCAACAAGGCTGTAAGCAGCCTGCTGAGCAGAACAAGAGTTGGATCGCAGGTTGTGGTCACAGAGCACAGCAGGAGGAGCTTCTTCCTCTTCCCCACCGTGCTGCTGGTGTCCTGCCCCTGGCAGCAGTGTCTTTTGGAGCTGCTGGGAGATCTGTAGCCTTATTCAATTGTAGCAGAATAACAGCCACTGCAGGAACAGCCATCCTTATTTCCTGTTGTCATCTCTGGAATTAGCTGTGTAATCAGATGACGAGTTGAAGCTGTGCATATATCAGAGTATTCAAGGACTGTCTGTGCAG
Source organism: Perdix hodgsoniae (assembly GCA_035772895.1). Classification (NCBI taxonomy): domain Eukaryota; kingdom Metazoa; phylum Chordata; class Aves; order Galliformes; family Phasianidae; genus Perdix; species Perdix hodgsoniae. The sequence goes on from JAPSGF010000006.1 coordinate 27,698,506, forward strand.
AGGAAGAAAACTTTATATTTTAGTGAGTAAAATGATACCAATATAGATGACTTTTGTAACTGCACACAGTGAAGAAACACAGCTTCCATGAAAACAGAGCCCCTTTATGTATGTCTGAATGTTGTTTTGGTGGCACTGGGAACAGACATCACATCATTAAGGGTGAATTTTAAAATAGCATTATTGTTTGCTCCATTAATTCTGACTGATACGGAGATAAAAATGATTAATTGAGAGACTTAATTAGTGCAGCATAGCATCAGACTACTTAAATATAAGTCTGCTAAAGTGATAAGCATAACTCTTCTTAGGAAATGTTCTTGCATGTGTCAGAATCTAAAATATTACAACAATTTTTCTGTTTAAATTGATACTGCATCTTGTAGTGCTGTTAAAACATTCACAGCGTGCTGCGAATGGAGATGTAAGAAGCAGGAAATTAGAAATGGATGTAGAAAGATAGTTTTCCTTTTGTATTTAGTAACCTGTCGGAGTTAAACGAAGTAACAGCAGCATTCAGGATGGGTGTTGTAGTTTTCAGAACCCTGGGGGCTGCAGAAATCGCATATGAGGGCTGCTCCAAAGGTAATGCCTCCTGTTTTGTGACGTTGACCTACAATGTTGGAGGTGGATGTGGGTGGCATGGCAGTAGAGGCTGAGCCTCCCCCCCAATATTCTGTTACATGTTGCTGTGTGACAGGTGGCAGCAGAGGGGCAGCCTGACAAAATGGTGTCTGACATGGAAGTGCATATGGAGCAAAGGTGTGGAATTGAATTCCTCCATGTGGAAAAAAAAATAGCACTCATTGACATTCACTGAATGTTCATGGAGACCAACCAGTGGATGTGAGCACAGTGAGGCAGTGGGTGGTGCATTTCTGCAGTGGTGACAACGACGGTGGGTCACCTCTGCTGGTACAGATTTTTACAAGCATAGCATACAGGATCGTTCATTGCTGCTGAAAGTGCATAGCCAATGGTAGTGGCTATGTTGAGAACAAGTGTTTTGTAGCTGAGAATTTGCTCTATCAAATAGTGTTATTGTACTCTTTGTATCTGTTACAGTTTCCATGGAAATAAATAGGAGGCATTACGTTTGGAGTGACAGGTTCTTTTGTATTATGGTATGAGGGATTCACAACAGTGTGTAGAGATTGACTCACATTAGGTTGCAGTTAAAATTCCTGAAATATTTCTGCTCTTCTGTCTGTTGATACTGCTGCCATGGCCACATGTTTGATTTTACCATCTAATACAGCAGCTGACTTGCAGAATATTATTTTAAGACATAATTATAAAGACTGGAACCAGCGCTGGGAAAGGTCATGAATTTGAAGTAGAATGTGGGACTAACACATACAGGCTGTAACTGAAACATAGCATAGCAGTGTCAGTTGTAGCCAGAGTAGGAGTTCCAGAGGATGTAATCTTTGGCTGTCAGTCTGTAAAATGACTTCCCCGTAGTAGCAATCCTCCCGTGCTTTTCTGTGAAGACTTACCATATCCTTTTAGTTTCTTTACTGCCAGTATTAACATGTTGCAGAAACAAGGCTTACTCTGTCTTGTTGAGCAGTGAGAATGCAAATCCTCTTTGATCATCTCTTGAACAGCTGTTTATAGGACCGACACTGAGACTTGTGTTTACACCTCCTTAAAGAAGAAATGTATGAGTGACCATTTCGTAATGGTCAGAACGGTGCCCTTTCATGAGAGTGAGGAGGGAAAACCAGTAATAAGCTCTCGAAAAAGCCAGACACCATCTAAGGAAGGAGAAGGAGGAGAACAAAAGATGACTTAAGCTGAGACAGAAGACGTTGGTTGTTGCACAAGTCAAACCAGTCATGAGATATTAGCAAGCCTGAAATTATACCCAGCCCAAAGCCTTTGAGATTATGTTCATTAAAAGCTGCATAAAATATTGTGCTCTTTTATTTCCACCCTTTCAAGAAAGGAGCATTGTTCAAAATTGGCCATACTCTCTTAATTGTAGCTTGTCAGAAATTAGCCATTATGGTTTCTTTTGGCTCTGCAACTGATTGTGTTAATCCTCATCAGATTCATTATCTCATGGCTCATGACTGCACACACAACACTTGGTGAAGTGGAATTACTGCAGAGCACTGCCAGTTTGTGTTGCTCTGCTGTGTCACATCCCGAGGACGTGCTATGAAGGTGACATCACACTCAGACTGCAGCTTCCAGCTGGGTTGGCTGTGGGCACGGCTGATGAATATGATTTAATTTTAGGATGTACTTATTTATGCAAAGCATGTAGAAGTAATTGTGAATTAAATCAAAGTAGATGGCCCAAATATGTTTTTTTATATGCTTATTTAATTTTCTTGCCATTTTATTTGAATTTTGTTCTTACGGTGCTCTTATTAACTAGTAAGCTTTAATAAGGCCACATGATTAAAAATATGGTCCTAGCAATATTACAGAGATTGATCACTTTTTGTAGAGTTCTTGTAAGACTCTTAGTCAGTTGCTGCTTTCTGATTGCTGATAGTGAGAATGGTTGTTTTAAATTCTTTGCAGTGTATGTAAGACTCCTTAATTCTAATTTCGTGTTTTGACACGAGCTTTCTCCGTGGAACATTACTTAACGGGGCTGCCTTGGTTTCCTTGCTCTTACTTTGAGTCCTTTGAGGATGGTTTTGAAATTGCTTTGAGATAGCTTTTTAGTAGCAGCTAATTCTACTAATCTCCAAAGTGACCGTTTTCCATTGGTGACTGTGCAGCATCTCACAGGGGATCCTGCTGAACTGCGAGTGTTCTGCTGTATTGAAGCATGATTTTTCATTAAGATGAGAGTTCAATTATATTTCTTCAGGCAAGTTCATTCCCTACTTGCCTGTCTTCCACCTGTTACTCCTCATGCAATACAACTGCAATAACAAGTTCTACTCTGAAGAAATGATGACTTTTAAAAGCCAGAGGGGAAGGAGTGTATGTTTTTTGCAGTTGGATTTTTTTGTGTGTGTGCCAAGTATGGCTGTGATTTTCCTAATAACTTTATCTTTAGATTTTTTTTCTAATTTTTGCTTCTGGATGGAGGAAGGAAGAAGCTTCCTAGTCAAAATCTTCCTCTTCCTCTGTAGGTCTTTACTTCAAAGTATACAGAAAAGCACACATACTAAACATGAAAAGAAGTTAAAGATGCAAGAAAAATATTGGAATAATATGGTTCTTATCCTGTTGCTGCCTGAAGTAGTGTGGTAGAAGGACACCAGTGCTGTTAAAAACCATGGCTGTTGTCATTACGGTATTTACTGGGAGGGTTAGCCTGGGGTGAGTGCTCCTCTTCGTGGTGTGTAGGTTGTTTTGTCTTCCTCACTAATGTACTCAGATCTGGAAATAAGTCTTTGGTTTTATGGAACCAGTTAGTAGTTCTGTGGTGAGAAAAATGGAAGATGACTTTTGTACAGCAAGCTTACTTTTGCCTGTAATAATGCCAGCTGTAAGAATGTCACGTTTGGGAGAAATGATCTTAGAGACTGATATTGTATGGGTTTAGTCTAAACTTGCACTACATCGGCAGACTAAATTATTGACACTTGCGTTTGGGTAGGATCTGTAAATAGTAACTGATGATAAAAGATAAAGGAGCTGTTGCTCGTTTCCAGGTGCTAAGTGAGGCAGCATAAGGAGGAAGATTAATCAATTGAAGGAATTATTATTTTTAAAAAATTCCCTGGGGAAAGAAAAAAAAAAAAAAAGAGCAGTTCTATATGCTTGATCAGATCTTTTGTTCCTGTCATTTTAATGCTTTCCAGGGTGCAAGAAAATCAGTCACAAGTTGAGGTTGACAAGGACTTCTGGGTCTATCTGGCCCAAGAACTGCTCAAGCAGGGACACCCACAGCTGGGTGCCCAGGACTGTCAAGACAACTCCTGAGGATCTCCAGAGAGGAGACTCGAGAGCCTCTCTGGGCAACCTGTACCAATGCTCTGGCACCTGGAAGCACAGAAATGCTTCCTGATGTTACAGGGAACGTCTTGTGTTCCAGTTTGTGCCCACTGCCTCTTGTCCTGACACTGGTCGCTACTGGAAAGAGCCTGGCTCCATCATGTTTGCAGCCTCCCTTCAGGTATCTCATATACATTGATAAGTTTCCCTTAAGCCTTCTCTAGGCTAAAGAGTCCCAGTGAGTGTCAGATTTGCAGCAATCTGAAGACCATGCATCTTTCAAGCCAGCTTTGGCACAGTGTGTGCTTCTAACTTGTTAAGGGTAAGAAGTGGGTAGTTGTGGGCTGGTTCTTGGCTGAACCACTGCATAGCAGGTAGCATTTTGCTTGAGAAGAACCCTTGTGTGAGGCCTAAAAACTCTGCAGGAGGACAGCTTGGTATGTGTGCCCTTGCATATTTGATACGGAGGTTTGTTTTTCAAGTGCTCGGGGTGCTGACTGCTGTTCAGAAAGCAGATGAATTCTAGCAATATGAAATCTTAGATTTGTACTGTTTTGATCCAGGAAAACATTCTTATCACCTCCTAACATCCTAAGTATTTCAAATCCCCAAGTTATCCTTAACAATAAAGCAGGTCTAAATAATAATAATAGAAAAAGTATTTTCCATCCTGTAACCAAGAAATACTAAACACTTACAGAAATATAAACTGTATTTTTACAAGGTTTAATTTCATGGTATCTTAAGTACTAAGCCAGAAGCAGACACTTAAAGTCCCATTTCTAGTAAATTCTTTAAATGAGATGCTTTTCATGCAGCTCTTGGAAAATACCAGTAAGAATTCTTACCCTAGACCATAACAGTGATGTGTTACAGGAGCAGCATCCTGTAAGGCTGTTTGTTCAAATTCTCTTGTTTATTATTAGCCGGGCTGTAGGCTGCAATGGATACCACTGCTATGTTGCCTGTGTGACACTTCTTGCTAACAAATGGCATCTTTGTTTGAGTATCTGCAGTTTGTGTAGTTGTAGAGGGGCCAAGCCTTGAAAAAGAGTGAGCCAGTGCCAAATAGCTCGGTTACATGGAGCAATTGCTCCAAGTGGAGGAGGAGAACTTTCCCCTTTTACTTTCAGAAGTAAAGTGCAGTAAACTGCAGTGGTTTGGAATATGATATAGAAATAAACAGGTTTACTTCATGAGGACTAGAAGTGAGTTTTACAAGGACTGGGAAGAAAACCTCAATCTACAGAATGGTAAAATATCATTTTATTTTATGTACTGAACTTTAACTGTTAACTTTCTGAAGATACTGTGTACTAATTTCCTTCTCTTTAATTTCTGTATAGCGACAACTTTGAGTTTTAAATACCCAGTATGATTAAGTTATGTGGTTATGCTGGATGGTGGAAGAAATGTAACTCGCTTAATTACTGGTGGTATTTTCTTCCTGAGAAACTATTACTAAGTAAAAGGCATAGCATTTTCTAACTATTCAACTCCTTTTTTAACTTCCTAAAAATAACGTGCATGAGAAGAGAAATAAAGTGTAATAAATGTTTATTTTGTTTCCTGTAAAATAGACTATCTGATATCTGTATGTAGATATTTACCATGTTTTTCTTCTTTTTAAATGTTGTCTACCCACAACAAAATACTATTAAGTGTACGTCATGGGTCATGGCTTTTCCTTCATTGTTTGTGAGAAAGGACTCGAAGGAAAACAAACAGCATTGGTATGAAAGGGACTTTCTGATATGACCACAGACTTAAAACAAAACTTTTGCTTGTTGCTCCCTTATGTGCCTTGAATGTGTAGATGCACAGCAGCTGTTGGTAGTGCCTGCAGACAGGAATCTGTGCCCGTGCAGCTCTTTGTGCAGTGGAATGTGCAGTGTGCAAACAAGCAAGAATTTGAGTGAAGCAATGGAAAACAAATGATTGTGTTCCAAGTCTTTGGGGGTTTTAGATTGCTCTGCAGTTGAGGAGGCAATGGGGGTGGGTCAGATAACAAAGCAGGGGGAAATCTCCTTTTCAGAATAAGGGATAAGGTTGCACAGGGCAATAGCAGTATACTAACCCTCATCCCCACAACAAGAGGGGATTTTTTTCATCAGTTTTTTTTTCATTTTTTTCATTAGTTAAGTTTATGGTACAACTGTAACTTATGCTGCTGATGCATAAGCACTGTACCATACTAGTTACCTCCCCATTCGTTTGAGATGTGTGAAGCTCTCTGTGGTACTCATGTTGTGCTGCCTTGATGAAGAAGCTGTGCTTGGTGGTTTTTAACTTTCCTTGTACCTAACTGTGCATTTTTAGACTGAGGGAGAAGCCTAACTAGTGAGGTGGAGCCACACAAACTTCATTCACAGTAAGTTTGGCTCAGTGCTTGTAGATGGTTCCACACAGGGCCACCTATGTCTGAGAGCACTGTGCAAATGCTTCTTGAAGTTCCTCAGGTCCTCCTACTGTCATAGAGAGCAGAGCTCAGCGCTGCCCTCTGCTCCCTGTGAGGAGCTGCAGCCACCATCAGGCCTCCCAGAGCTCCTCTGCTCTGGGCTGAGCAAACCCTGGGAGCTCAGCTCTAAGGCTCTGCACTGTCTGTAGTTGCATACGTCTGGCAACTAACATTCCTCCCTGTGGAACAAAAGGGAACTTAGCATGAAGGTGAGAGTAAGCCAGGATTATTTCTCAGTTGTTTAATAGCTGTCAAAATGTGACTTTGTTAGTATCTGTTTTGTTGTTGTTGTAAATTTGTCCTTGAGAAAATGTTATTCTTAGTTAAGAGTTTCATTTTTACATCCATTTGCAGAGTATGTCATTATTTTCCTTTAAGTAATGTTTGTTTTGAATTTGATGTAACGTTTTGCTATTAAGTCACTATGACACTCGGTCAATTCCAATTAGTCTTGCATTCGTTGGTGAGCAGGATATTATGGTTTTTACCCTGCATTTGCATCTTATTATTAGTTCATTTTCCTGTAAGTTTACTATACTTGACTTTCTTCCTTAAGATTGGAAGAATGTGGAATTCGGCAAAAGTAAACACTTCAGCATGGGGTGTTTACAATTGAAGCTGATTAATAGAACAGGCTGTTTCTAGTTAATTTGCAATAAAAGGTTGTGTAAGAAGCTTGGTTATTGCCAACTTAAGAGTTTATTTTAATGTGATATTTTTCAGTTCTTGTACCAGTAGAGTGAGCTGAACAAGGGTTTTGAAATTTTGAAGAACCTCTGAAAATGTGGCGTTGTATTTTCAATGTGACTGTGATGCACATGGCCTAATAGTGAATAGCAGGCTAACATCCGTAATTCATCTGTAAATTTGTTGCTTCGAAGTAATGCTGGCATCTCCAGATGACTAATTTCTTTTATCAGAAAATAAATCCTGAAGACAAATTAGGATTGTGTCCTTGCAGGAGGTAGGGCTACCTTGTTTTTTTTGCCTTTGCCACTTACATTTACTACTTACCATCTCATCTGTCTGTTGCCCAAGAGATTGTTGTTTTCAATTCTTGAACAATTGGTGAGGTAAGGAGATGCTCTGATTAGAATGGAGCAAAGCTTGTATGTAGTGCTGGCTGTTTTCTCACTTTATGGGGTGATGATAGTGCACTGAAGTCTAATTTATCAGACCTGATCCTTTGAGTTTAAAATTAGTGAATGGCAAAATGAGACCAAATCTTACCCCAAACTCAAGTATCCTTTAAATCCAGCTGTTTGCTCGTGATCCCAGCAGTGCTGACAAGTCAAATCACCTGAAATCCAAGGGTAAAAGAAGACAAAGGGTTAAAATCCTGGCTGCTGCGTTGGTCCTTCTTAAGATTGTCACAGGCTGGAATTTTCCGTTCAAATTTCTGCCTTTAACAATGCTTCAAATGCTTTGTGTGCTGCCTTTCCAAGTGTATAAACTTGTAATATTTGTAAAATATAGGAAACAGATCAGGGTGGCAGAGTGATGAGGAGAAAATATTCTGATGGGGAAAGCTACATGTATCAAGCCAGCTGTCCAGAGTGCTTTGTTCTGGCCTTTCTTTCTCTCATTTACCTCTTTTGCATGCTAAATGCATGACACTGCTGCTTGCATTGCGCTCACTGTACCTGTTATGCTGACCAGTTGTGTTAGAAAACTGCATGCTCTGATTATTGTGCTGTCATTGGCAGTTTCTATCAGCATTGATTATACTGTGTTTTCGGTTGCTGACATTTTCTCAGTTTTTAGTCAAAATCAGTTTTTGTGCGCTACTTTACTGATCATATGCTAATATCAGCCTCACCTGAGACTATATTCTTTGTTGTATCATGTGCTATTGATCAGCTGTAATGCTACTTTTAACTAGGAAAGGGAAGCAAACTAGTCTCACCACTTTAACTGGTTTCATCGAAGTAAGGCTTTAATGTCCCTTCCAACCTGAACCGTTCCAAGATTCTATGTATTTTTCTGCCAAGGAGGATATTTCGTGCAGAATTTGTTCCCATATTTAGCTTCTACTTAATCAGGAATCATTCTGTAATTTCTAACTTGAGGATATTTAAATAATTCTTGCAAGAAAAAATATGATCTGTTTATTTCTTGAAATATAACCTCTTGTCCCTGTTTCAAGCTGTTCTCTGAGTTCTGAGTGGATTAATGCAACGTTAGAGTATGTCTGAACAGCTAGAAGATTAAGATGTTTCTGGCAGAAAGTGAAGAGGATTACTTTAAAGGCAATGAATATGATAATTTCCACACTAAAAGTAATTGAATTGTCTGAACATGTCAAACACTGATGTGTGTTACTTGTGTGGTGAACAGGAAGGTAAGCCACAGAGATACGTGCAGCATAAATCTGGACCCTGCTTCTGGCGCAAATACAGTTTTGCATTATCTTAATCATATATTTAATCTTGGTTTTAACTTCTGTTGTTTAATCTGTTTGTGTTGTGGAAGAGCTTTGCATCTCTTTTTGAGTGTATTTTTGAATGCAAGCAATAATTTTTTGGTTGCATTCTGTTAATGAAGAAATACCATGGCCCTAGCTAATTATTTTGCTAGTCTCTTCCTCAATTCAGATCTTCTTTTACTGGGAAAAGAGCGATAGAAGTATTTCCCCATTTCTCAAGGCCAGACAATAATCATACTTTAAACAAATAGGCTTTCCCCAAATCTATCCATAAAACCATGACAAGAAATAAGGATTAGGACAGCTCAACTTTGGAATTCTCTCAGCAAGTATAAATTTACTTTTAAAAACTCATAATTGGTCTTCTCTAAGGAATTAATATAAGCAGACATCTGTTTGTGTCTTACAAAGGAAAATACAATTCAGTTTTGATTATGATTCCTTTAGCTTCCTTCTTTGAAAATAAAGCCTGGCTTCATGTACTACTTTGTCAGTGTGGATTAGTGGCTTAAGTGTGGGCAGTGGTAGGCGAAGTGTGTCAACTAGTAAAGGATTAACAAATGTTTTGGTGTAATTGTATCGGGAATATATAGTTCTTAATTGTGCTCTGGGTAGCATGGTGTTCAGTTTTTGTCCTTGTGTGGTGATGTTGCTGGGGAGAACATTCTAGAAGGGGATTTTTGTTGGCTGTTACACAGCTAGCTGGGGTAACAGCCCGTGGTAATTATAGAATTGTCAGAAAAAAGCAAGCATGAAACCAAACTGCTTCATTTCTTGCTCTCCTCTTTAAGTTTGGGAATGAATGAAGGTGGATCCAGCACCGTGAGGAGCAACAGGAACATCACTGTGCTCGGACAGCACTACAGGCTGACAACATGAAATGAAGCAACTCACTTACCGCCTTACAGGGAGGAAATTATTTATCAGTGATGTGGCATAGAGATGCATAGCTTCAGAATGTAGCAGATGTGGTTCTTAAATTTTAAATGATTACATAAATAAATGCATGGTGGTTCTTGTGTACTTTGGGGAAAAAATGACAAAGCCAGATGTCCTCTCTAATAAATGAGAGCGATATGATTGGGAAATGGTAGTGACAGACAGAGGGGAGCCAGGATGAGGAAAGCAAGAGCATTTATTTATGATTTCCGGTAGTTAAAGAAGCAGTCAGACTTCGTGTTAGGGGAAATTTGGGACAAGCATCATTGCTGCCCATGCACTGGGGCATGTGTCTGTGATGTGGGCGTGCTGCGGTTCTGTCTGCATTCCCCTAAAGAAAATTCAAAGGGAAACATGTAGAGAACGTGCTCAGTCACTTCACTAGCAGGCAGCTTTGAAGGCCACTTAGGAGCAACTTAAATATGTAGGTGAACTTTATTAAAGAAATACCCCTTCGAACAAATAAGTATGCTAATGCCATATGCTAAAAAAAATCTTTTACAGACTTATTGACATGACTCGTTCATGTGATGTCCAGTTTTGCCCCTTAAAATTTGGAATATTGAAGTGATTGAAGTGCAGTATGTTCTTTCCCAGGTGGCCAACTGTTCTGGGCTGCATTAAAAAAGGGTGACCAGCAGGGAGAGGGAGGTGATGATCCCCCTCTACTCAGCTCTTGTGAGGCCCCATCTGCTGTACTGCATCCAGGCCTGGGGTCCCCAGTACAGGAAGGATGTGGAGCTCTTGGAGCAGGTCCAGAGTAGGGCACTAAGATGATCAGAGGGCTGGAGCAACTCTCCTGTGAGGAAAAGTTGAGGGAACTGAGCTTGTTTAGCTTGGAGAAGAGAAGGCTCCAGGGAGACCTCATTGTGTCCTTCCAGTACTTGAAGGGAGTGTATGAGCAGGAGGGGGAATGGCTGTTTATGAGGGTGGATAGTGATAGGACAAGGGGGGATGGTTTTAAACTGAGACAGGGGAGGTTTAGGTTAGATATTAGGAGGAAGTTTTTCACACAGAGGGTGGTGAAGCACTGGAACAGGTTGCCCAAGGAGGCTGTCGATGCCCCATCCCTGGAGGCATTCAAGGCCAGGCTGGATGTGGCTCTGGGCAGCCTGGTCTCGTGGTTGGCGACCCTGCGCACAGTAGGGATGTTGAAACGAGATGATCATTGTGGTCCTTTTCAACCTAGATCATTCTTTGATTCTGTGATCTTAATTACTTTACCACTTGTGGTACCCGTTACATTCTAATCTGTGATTGAGAGATTGTTTCTGCTAAGGGAAGAATGCTGAGGAACCTAGTTCAGTTATACTTGCAGCCTGTTTCATGTTTCCTCAATCATATCAGGTTTCTCTAAACTTTAACTCCACCATTGCAGTAACTTCTGCTGTACTTGTGTTGTACTGGTGTCTAGTACTTACCTAAACATCTCTTTTTTTTCTTGCTTACCAACCTTCCCATTGTCATATACTTATTCTCTCTCTGGGCTGCACAAGTTGCAGATGTGATCCTATAGTGATATCTTTCCCTGTTTTCTAAGAAATAAGCTTTAGGCAATTTCTAAGATAAAGTCGTGCAGTATTTCTTGAGCATTCATGGTTTTCTCATCCTCCTGTATGAATCCTGAAAATATTTACAACGTTGGATTTGAAACAGTAGTGTGTTTTGGTTTTCTTCAACTAGATAAATGCTTCTGGAATTTTCAGCTAGGAGCTTTTACTACTCTCATCAGTCTTTCAGTTACAGAGTTTTTTTCCTTTTTTAAATAAATTTATTGAATTGCTTTTTTAGTGGAAAGGGGGAACATACTGAACTCAGAGTTAGTTATTGTCCAGTAATTATATTTTATTCTGATCAGTATTCAGGAGGTGTACTACGATCATATTTTGTTTTGATACAATTGTTTTGGCATTTCTCCATACAAATAATTACTCTGAAGTCAAGATTATTTTCTAAGTACTTAACTGCAGTTTTTTGCTCACAAGGGAGAGAATCTGAACAGCTTTATTATAATCCTCCACAGGCGCAGATGCTGAGCAGGATGCTGCTGTCAAACTTGCCCAAGAACGAGCAGAGATAGTTGCCAAGTATGACAGAGTAAGTGAATTTTATAATAATTTAAAGTCATTTTATAATTAACTTTAGTAATATTTCTGTTTTCAAAATGAATCATGGTTTCCCACTAGCTTCTGTTTATTTTGTTAAAATACCCTCTGTACTACTAATCTAGTGATTTTGGGATGCTCTGGCCTGTGGGTGGGTTAAATTCTCCCTCCACAGGGATATTCTGGATAAACAACTCATTTTTCAGGTGCATGGCAAGTTGTGCTGGGTCTGCTTTAAGGTAGTAAATGCTTTTAGATGTAATGAAAGCATTGTGTTTGAGAATGCTGAGCGCATATCACAGAACCACAGAAACACCAAGGTTGGAAAAGATCTACAAGATCATCCAGTCCAACCATCCACCTATACCAGTAGTTCTCAATAAAATCCATAGGATCAGAGGAACTCTTACCATTCTCTTTAATTCTTTTTATGGTAATAGAAACACATCATTACAGAAAACTTAATAGTGAAATAAACTGCTTTGTTTGTCAAATTGTTATAAGGAATTAAAGAAATATCCTAGGTATTATCTTTTTCTCAAACTACTTATCGTATAAAAGCCTGGCGCACTACGTGTCTGGAATACTTGCACCATGTTCATATACTCTAGTAATGCTTGTGAGTTTTGTAAGTGTCCTTGGAGAATGGTGCCATAGACTTCTGTGTAGAATGGATGAAAGATTATAATGCCAGACATAGTGTAATGTCGTGCACAGTGAGCACTTAGAGTAGCTTTATTTTTTTGATATGGAAACAGTGTATACGTGACTTTTATTCTGAGTGGTGGCCTCTCTTCACACTCAGCAACCTGTATGTAGTTTCTATCAGAAGAGTGTTTATTTCAGTAGGAGCAAGAGAAAGAAATGGGAATGAATGCATGCAGCGGTGTCAGAAAGAGGTTTCGTGTGATGAAAACACCAGTCCCAGCAGCTGATAGAGCTGTGCTACTTTGCTATTTTTGGGTGGTCAGTTTAGTACTGATGTTCTTCTCCTACTAGTCTAGCTTGCTACTGAAGTGTACCAAAGATTACGGCTCAATCGTCTTTCTGTGTCTTAGTTTATTGTATCATACAACTTAATTTGAATCTTAATTTGGCTCTCTTTTTTTTCTTTTTTTTGCCTTCCTGATAGGGACGAGATGGTGCACAAATTGAACCATGGGAAGATGCTGACTATCGCCTGTACAAAGTTACAGATAGATTTGGGTTTCTACAGTAAGTAGCTACACTGGAAAGAGAATAAGATTTTGCTCCTGTTACTATTTGTACTTTTTATTGTAATGCCTGTTTGGTGAAAGTATTTGTTATACCTTTTCGTAGATCTTCTGGAAACTTTGCTATGCAATTTTTTTGCTTTGTAACCTTTTACTATGCTTTTCAGTTCAATGTTTAGCTTTTTTAGTTTTGTAATGTGATCCTGTTTGGGCACTGAAATGTTTTTTAATTATTTGGGAATAAAAATTGATAATCGGTACAGATATTTTAAGGTCAATGAAATTGCAGCTCAAGTTTGTTTTTAAGTAACTGTGTTACATGTGAGCAAACTTGAAATTTTTGGAAGGAAAGTTTAAAAATGTTATTTCCACGTTGACCTTTAATTTTAAAGGAAGTTTAAGATTATATAATAGCTATGTATGAATAACTATATATCCTTCAAAGATTAATCTCATTTAACCTCATTTTTTAACTAACCCTATCAAAATCTCTTGCTGATTTTGGTTCAAACATTGCATCATTAAGAAAAGTGAGAAAACACCACAATGTGGTCAAATTCCCTTAATAATCTCCCAATGATCTCACTTTTGGCACATAAAGATAATAGCATTAAATTGTATTAGAATTTCTGTGGCTAGCAAATGGAAAAATCCAGCAAACAGAAGCTGAATTCAAATTGATTTTCCGCTTCTGATAATATCCAGCCAAGAGTCTTTGATGTTCTTGGTATTTTGCATTTGTTTGAATATATGAAGTGCAGTTAGGCTCTCCAGTACAAGCAGAGATGAGTGGAAAACTTAATTTCTAACTAAACGTTTTTGTACTGTTCGGTGTGTGACTTGCAAATAGTTGGTAAACTATAACTACACTACTACATATCTGGTATTGTAGCTGTCATTGTAGGCGTTCCTAATGTAGTACAGATGACAGAGTGATTTCTTGTGCACAAGTAAAAGAATTCACTGCTATGTTTCACCACTGTCTTCAGTGGGGACAGAGATAAATACCTTCAGATTTCCCAGCAGATTCTTGATTTCAGTAGCCATGCAAATTCCTGAAACTTCCCTGTTACTTGTTTTGTGGTATTTCCCTTTCTATAAGCAAAGCATGGAAGTGTGTTAGTAATGTCTGCTACAGCTGCTACTGCTATTGGTCCCTCTTTAGGAGTCTTGGACTTTGTGGCTTCAATGTCACGTATCTGAGGTGCAGTGATGGAAATACTGCTTAGCAAAATAACATTTGTCAATTTCCAGGCTGCTGTAGCACTAACTTTAAACTACTTATGTAACTTTACATCACACTATGGCCTTTTTTTTTTTTTTTGCAATTAGACAGTGTAGATGTACCTTAATCATTAGACAATACTTCCTTTCCATTAATATAATTAGTCACTAATATAAAGTCCATGCAGTACTCATATAGCCAGCTTCAAGGTTTGAAATTGGAAAGATTTATGATACATGAACACTGCACTAAGTAACGATATATATGGATATTCTGTGTTCTCACTAATTCTGTGATACTCAAGCTTACATGTTGACCTATGTCTCTTTATAAGGCAGATTTCTCCTGAGAGAAAAAGGCTGCTTTATTATATATAGATCAAACTCACTGCAAATGACAGTTCTGTTTCTCTGAGAAATAAAATCTCTCCTGATAGGAAAATTACAATTAGGAAAGCATATCTGAAGTCTTTTCAGGGAAAGATGACCTACATTACAGTATGGACTCTGACTATGGTCTGAGTCCACTTATACTGCAGTACTGACCCTCCCTCTTTCTAAAAGAATTTGAAACTAAGCAGCACAAATGCAGCTCGTGCCAAAAGCCTCAAAAAACGCCTCAATAGTTATCATCCAAGACTATTCATTGAAACCTTCAAGGTCTCAGATCAGCACTGCGAGTAGTTATTGAGAGAGGTAAAAATCTTCAGCTGATTGCTTGGTGTGTATTGCCAGCATTTCCTTACTGAGCTGTCAGGACTCATAATCCCTCCTGACCCATCTGTCCTGCTTACAGTGTGAGTTGACAAAACAGTCTGATGCACATTGAAAACTAAGAATCTGGGGGCAGCACCAAACGTTTGTAATCTTGCTGACAATGACATTTAAAAAAATGCTCATTGGCTGAAAAACACCTGTGTATCAGAGGAATGCTGTGGGGAACCTGGCAGAAAACTGGGCCTTGCTTCCCCAAGCAATTGCACTGATTGCCATCAGGAGTTTATAAACTCCTTGGTGTGCCCTGTTTATAGCTTTCCTTGTCTGAGTGTGCATCTGAAATTTAGCTGTTAGGGCAGGATAACAGCTTTGAATTGAAGCTCTCCAGTAACATCCCACATTAAGAACAGAGAAGATGGTGGAAAAAATGAAGATGAGATGCTTCTAAAGAGCAGTTCTGGTCTAGTTTCATGATTCTTTGGTTGTTCCGGTGTCTTTTTTTGCGTGTCTAAGTAGGATGTAGTAAACTTAGCTTGAAGACATTTACACTTTTATTGTGTTCCTGTGATGCTGGTAAAAGTGGGTAAACTGTTTAGGTTTTCTTTTGAGAACATACTGAGTGCCACACAGAAGATGCCTTTTTATGTAACAGTCGAGAAATTGCCAGTGAATGGAAACAAATATGCTATATAACCCTTCAGACAAACTATCTAACCTTAAGGGTAACCTTCTTGTAAGACCTACAGATGAAACATCTGTTGCGCAGTTTTAGTCACTTCTAATGGTCATTGTGTCATTAATGTTGGCAATCTTTACTTAACATTCTGGTGTAAAATTTTTATAAGCATGCCTTAGGAATACAATTTAAATTGTTCTCTGAAGTGCCATTTCTTATTTTTTCTTCCGCAAATGAGTGTGGAAGTTGTATTTGACTTTGAATAGTAGAAGGAAGTTGGTGTGGACAGGCTATTAAAACAACTGTTAAAAACAAAGAGAACAAAATGGAGTTAATGCCTTGTGAATTCAGGGAACGAAAAACAAAGTACAGTGAAAAGTACTAATACATTGTTGTAAGTATGGATTGTTTGAAATTAATAACGGGAAGTTTGAGGAAAGAGATTTCCAGCAAGCATGCTAAGCTGTGATGTAACTTTCTGTGGAGCTGTAGGGATCTCTCTCGAGATGCTTAAGACCAGATTGTACCAAACAGAGCAGTGCACTCATGAGGAATGCTGTCAGTGGGATGGGATACAGCGACGTGCCCATCATCTGAGTACAGTCTAGCTCTGGAAAGTCATTTATGAGGATAGAAACTGAGGCACTGACCAAAGGAGTTGGTGTTTTCTAGACGTGTTGGTGCCTGTATGCTGTGAACTAGGTTGTCTGTTGTACAGCCTGACAGCACGTTTGCTTAGCTCTGTGAAGTTGAGGATGTATTTGAAAAGACATATTTTCAGTGCTTGTTTCTCAAGGGAAAAAGGCTGTTTCAGAGTTCAGAATCCCCCTAAAGACTTGGATTGTCTCTGAGGACGTTGAGATTATGTCCCTTTTCATAGCTGTGACTATACTGCACATGTGCCATTTCAACCCGGTCAGTAGCTCTTCTTGCACTGCAGTGCAGCACTTCTAGTCCTGTTACATTCATCTCTGTTTGAATAGCGCATGAAAGGTAAACTAGCACTGGTTCCTCATAATACTTTTAAACTCAGAATTAATTGCAGTAGCACTGTTCATCTTAGAAACTAATAGAGACTGTTTTCAATCAAGTACTTATGGTCTTTCTCAATGTCATCTGATATACATGAATTGGTGCCAACTAAAGCTTTATTGTTCAGGTACATAATGTTTGTCTATGAAAACTTGTGTCAGGGATCTGATCTTAGCCTTGAGAGAACAGACCAGTGTATTTCTTTTAAGGTGCAGTCTGGTTGCTTGTCATCCTAAAAGTAACTACTCCAAAAAACTACAGCCAGGGTCCCCATTCTGTAAATTCTCTGAGAATCCTGATGGACCCCTGATTTCATACTAACAGTGGCAGAATGCTTAACAGGAAGACTTGTGAAAAGTGCGAGTCATTCATAAAAATAACTTTTTTCCTCCAGGAAGTCTAGCAATGTTTCTGTGTACAGAAAATTGATAAAATTGGATATTCTTGGCTATAGAACTTGTGCTTGAAATTGTATCTTACTGATATTTTGCTCCATTCTTGTGATAGGAATACAAATCTAGCGAACTGTCTCAAGAGACCAGCTCAGTGCTCAGATAAACCTTAGACTGTGATCTATGTCTTTTTCAAGCAAGTAGTTTAGGAATGGGAGAAATGTCTCAGCTGTCTTCACAGGTATTCATAATAAGAAACTGTTCCAGCTGTTTTTGGAAATGGAAAAAGATTGAATGAGTCTGGTATTCATAGAAGAGGGTTGTTTTGTAATTTTTTTTTTATTTTGTCATGGATATGTTGTGGATTTTGGATCAACTATATGTCAGAATATTTCATTATTTTTCTCTAGATTTAGTAGGCAAAAAATAATTGCATATTCTGAGTATGAAATTAAGGAACCAGAGCTTAGCAATTAAATGAAAAAAAAGAAAAAGGTGGAACAGAAAACATAAACAAGACCTCAGCCCCAGGAAGCCAAGCTCTAAACGCCCTGCATCCAGCAGAAAAAGTAATTCCTTTCTCTATTATCTTGAAATCTGGCTAGACATTAAAGTGTTCTTAGACCTTTCACTGTGATCTCTTCTGTCACAGAAACATCACGTTACACATACTTCTTCCATTTGCTTTTTGCAATCATTGAGAGAGGAATAGCTTCAGTAAAAAACTGAAAAGAATTTCTTCATGTTTAGAAGTGAATAGCAGACATTCCAGTAATGCCTTGGGATCTAGGATTTCCCCCTTCTCCCTCCTTGAATTTTTCAGGTCATTTCTTGCTGCTTTGGGATGTTTAAATTAAGAAAGAGAACTAATATGGTGTTCACGGAGCAATCTTCTGTCACTCTTAACATTATAAATAAATAAGTAAACATCTGTATTCTACTATTTACTTTTTTGCAAAACTCTCAGGCTAGCTAAAAGGATGAAACAACTTAATACCTTTTATTTTGTTTTATTTTTTTGTATTTTATATTTTTATATTTTTATATTGCTATGGTTAATGGTTTTGTGAGCATTGACTAACTGGGGTTTACGAAACATCTGAACTTTGTGCTGGCTCCCAGAATAGGAGAGAAGCTGAAAGCAACATATTGCAACTCCAAAGCTCAACCCCAGGTTCATGCAGTAGCTAATCATGTTTTGGGCCTTTCAGCACCAGGCCAAAAGTCAGAGCAGGGAGAGTGTGGCAGCCTCAGCATCTTCCTAGTGGGGCAGGAAAGATTAAACTTCCCTCTTTGAGCAAATCCAGAAAAACAGAAGGCATCATCATTTGTTCAGGTCTCTACACAAACGCGTCTGTATGCTGCCAGGTTCTGGCTGCCTTGGTTCTTAGAAGGAATGTTATTCAGTGACATCAGCTATCATTATTTCATGGCATTCAGTGCAGATACAACTTGAGGCTGTTTTTTACTAAACTAAGTTGGTGAACAAAGATTATGACTAAGACGTTAACTAGCGTTGTGGAAGGCATCATAATAGTTTAGATCTTACAGCACAAAATGGAAATAGCAGGAGTAAAAGCAGTTTAATCACTGTAGATTTTCAGGAACCTTTTTGTTGTTCATTGGTCCTATTATTCTTCTGATAATGAGCTGTGAAAAGCATAAGCTGTCACAGCACAAAAAAAATTAATTATTTTAAATACTCCTCCTTTAACCCATGCAATACAAATTATTTTAAGATATAAGCAAGTTAACTTGCATTGATAACTGCCTTAGACCATAAAACCCATTAATATTCACTGCTGCTGTAAGTTGATTTATTTAGCTTCTGTTAAACAGGTTTTTCTCTTCTTCACTCTTCAATAAATAGAAGTTGAGGATATATGTGTGGCCTGATCAGTGCTGCAATGTTGAATAATGTCCAGGGATCCTTATAGTGATGTTGGGTAGATTTGAGGTTTATTCTGCTAAGTATTTTTTTTTTCCTAGCAAAAGGTAAAGACTACAATAAAAGTCCTAATGGTAGAAAATACACTTCTTTTTTTTTTCCCCCTTTTCTCATAAAGCCCTCTTAATAGTTTGAATCAGATTCTTGTGCTACTTTTGCAGTAGCTCCACAGTGGCTCTCATGGAATTGTACCAATTTACAGCAGCTGGAAATCTGACTCATACTTTTATTCTTTGTCCCGTGGGTCCAGTAAAGCTTTGAGCTGACTTTACAAAGAGTGTGCTAATGCTGGAAATGTGCGTCTGGCAGCACAATAATCTCAAATAGCAGAATTCATTCTTTCTTTCACTAATATTATGTGGCCTACCTGCTCTTTTCCATCAAACTCTACTCTTCAATTGCACTGCATTTTTATTAGCTCTGTAATGCATTTCTATGGCACGCTGTAAAAAGGAGGTAGCGAAGCAAAGAAATGAAAAGCTGAATGAAGAATTGTGAGCAACTCCATTAAATGTCTCCAAATGAAGCTATCGATATTTTGTTGCTGCTGTTATTGTTGTTTTTCTCCCTAACTTTTCAAGAGGGAGTAATAGGATGAGTAACAAGTTAATATGTCTTTCCATTTCTTAGCCATTTTTACCGAGCTTCACTGGAAAAGAATACTTTGTCTCTAAAATATTCTCCATGCATTCCTTAATAGTTGCTATGGTTGTAGAACTGCATGTTCCAGAACAACTCTCAGTTATGCAGCAAACCCTGCTGATTTGAGTAGGTACACAGGTGGAGTGTCTTCAGATAAGAGGTTTAAGGACGGGTCATCAAGTGTTCTTAAGCAGCAAAAAAAAAAAGTTACTGAGATGCCAAAACATTCTGGGAAATGGAAATTAAAAATTAAAGTGTCTGTAATTGGTAATAATGCAATAAGTAGTCAAGAAGTAGAGATTTTTTAATATAATTTTAATTTTAGTTAGCATAAAGCTTAACCAAAGAGTACTGGGGTTGTTAGGAAGGTTAAAAAAATACTGTTCCTAGTGACACTCAGCCGGTATCCTTAGTTCTCTAGGCACAATCAGTATTGCCAAACTCATCAATTAATGCAGTGGTGCACTAGAAGAGCAATGAAATATTTATTCTTAGCAGTTCGATTATAAATGTATTTTATTTTTTTATTGTATTTTACATGCCATGGTCATTCATTAGGGACTTGCTTTTGTTCTCCTCTCCCCTTCTTCCTTCTCAACAACTGAGCTGGGCTGAGATCCACCTGTGTAAGGGCAGTGGCTGTGCCCTTCCCTCTCCTGGGAAGGAGCTGTGCTGGGTTCAGCATCTCTCCACTGCCAAAGATAAAATGCTATTGAAAAACTGAAATAAAAACGTTCAGGTCTCAAATGTTAGAGTTATGTTTCTGCTAATTTCCTTTTCTATTAAACAGAAGAATATGCCTCATTTTGTCTGTAAGTTTTCTTTGTAGTAAATCTTTGAAAACTCTATTATAGTCTTGCACTGTGTACAATGGATTCCACTCTAATATGTGCTCCATTTCCCTGGACTGATTGTGCGCTGGAATATTCATTGCTAATCAAGATGTTGGGGAACTGCTGTTTAAATAATATTCCTCTTTTGCCCTGATGTACACTGAGGACTTTTTTTTTTTTTTTTTTTTTTTAATTAAAGAAGAGAAATAGAGTTTTATGGGGTTTAGTAACTGAGATTCAGAATGCTTTTTTTTTAGATTAATCTTCCTAGCATTAGGCAAAACCAATACAATTTTTCCCTTGCTTTCTTTCCCAGGGAACTACTTCTGAAATAATATATCAGTGGAGTTTCTCTATGATAGCTGTCTTGAAAACATGACAGTATTTTCAAATAGATATGTAGTAAACATTGGTGAGGAGATTTTACAAATTTTGGGGCTTGGTACCATGGAACACCTTATAAGTTGAAGTGGATTTTTACATGCTATACAGTGAAAACCCTATATGTTTTGTGATGGGGCTAAGTTTCGGAGACCTGAGTAAGTCAGCAATGTTACTTAAAGAGAACTGACAGCTGAGCGGTACACTGAGCTTACAGCTCTGTAGGAGATGCGATGGACTTGATCTTGATTGTGTCCATTTATGGTTGCATCATGACTTTTTTTCTTGGCATTGATGCATTTGAAATTATTTCTGAAAGTTTGGTTTGTGTATAGTATTTTGCAGTAATTGTCATCTTCAGTCAGTGCCGTATTTTGCAACATCATGGTCAAAAGTGCTTCTTTAAGATGGTTGTGGTTACTGTGAAGAACTCTTCAATGCTTTTGCTGTTCGCATTTTGTCATGTTTGTTTTTTAAAGGTTGAGTCTTTTTTGTCTGCTGAATATTTCTTCCTATGAAGAAAGGTTGAAGGAACTGGGATTGTTTAGCTTGGAGAAGAGAAGGCTCCAGGGAGACCTCATTGTGGCCTTACAGTAACTGAAGGAGCGTTTGTTTATGAGGGTGGCTGTTTATGAGGGTGGATAGTGATAGGACAAGGGGGAATGGTTTTAAACTGAGACAGGGGAGGTTTAGGTTAGATATTAGGAGGAAGTTTTTCACACAGGGTGGTGAAGCACTGGAACAGGTTGCCCAAGGAGGCTGTGGATGCCCCATCCTTGGAGGCACTCAAGACCAGGCTGGATGTGGCTCTGGGCAGCCTGGTCTGGTGGTTGGCAACCCTGCACACAGCATTGGGGTTGAAACAAGATGATCGTTGTGGTCCTTTTCAACCCAGGCCATTCTATGATTTGGTCATTTATTCCAAAGTTGTTCCATAAAAATGTATAGAACTGACTTAGGTGGGGTGAGGGGAAAGTGGACTTTCTCTCACAGATCTTTTGTGAGCTTGACAGAGAAGCAGTCAACCATCTGTAACTGGAACAGCACTGAAGTTCTTAGCTACTGGATTGGCATTTCTTGACCCAAAAGGAGAACAGTAGAATTTCTGTGTATCTTTCTCGGTCATATTCTTGGACTCTAATTTGAGCTTCCATGGAAAATAAACAACTTTGCCTATGCCCTCATTTTATGTGGTTCCAATAGCATTTTAGTATTTTTGTGTTTAGAAGTTACCAGTAAGTTTTTGTATGCTTTTAGACTGTTATTTTCAGTCCCTTTACAAAAGGTTTATCTTAGTCAAGGTGTTTTGTTGTTGTTTTTGCTTTTCTAAGGAAGTTTGAAAAGTTGTGTATTTTTTTTTTCCGTTTTCTTTCTGTTATCAAGCTGGCAATCTGATGTATGATTCTGCTGCTGCTTTGCGTGTAGGTTATTTGCAAGCAAATAAGGAATGTTTATTTACTTTTTAGCATTTTGAGCAGTGTGGATTTTTTTTTTTCCATAAAATCGTATCACAAATGTGCTCATTATTTCGGTTTATTCATAAACTGGAGTTGAAATTTGAATTTTAAATCCATGCCTTGAATTAAGTTAGTGCAGGCTGTCACTTCAACAATTCTCTGCAGATTCACAAGGAAGTGAAGTGAATGCAACCTGGCAGATATAATTGCAAACACGAAAGAAAGCTGCAGGATAAATCTGCCATCTACGTACAAATAGCGTGGTTTTGTTAACAGCTTCTGTTTTCTGATTTCAGTAAAAGATCACCTGCTCTATATTGGGAATTCGTAAAGTACTTTTTTTATGAGAAGAGGAATAAAATAGCAGAATTGAAAAAAAAAAAAAGACCCTCTTTGAATATGGTAATATGTGATTTAATTTATATAATGCATTATAAAGTAATATGCATTGGTTTTAAGCTACTCTCTAAGTTCTAAAACGTAAGGGTTTAACACGGTCATTATTAGCATACTTATTTCCCACTATATTTAGCATCTTTTAAAGGAAGCAAGGAATAGCCTGAGTGTGCTTCACTGGCATTGATTATTAAGAATGCTGCAGAGAGGTCTGGGTGACAGGTTGTTGGGCTTTATAAAGTGCAAACAAAGGTGCTGCTAATTGTGACCCAAGTGGCAGATGCACCAAAATAGAATTTTAAGCTGCAGAAGATTATTATATGGGAGAAACGAGTGCAGGTACATAAAGCATTAAACTTCAGAAGTACTACTGCTGGAAGACTACCATCGTATTTAATTTATAGGAATGCACTTTGCGTAGCACATGAATTTTTGCTCAGATGAGGCTGCTAAAATGTAAGTCCTGTGCAATTATTAATACATAATTTAAGTGAGCTATACGGTGACTACCCTGTAAGTAACAGAAAAAAATTTAATTGAATTTGGTTTATCTGATCTTTTATCTCTGAGAGTCTGCAATACTGCAGAGCTCTGGATAGGGGCTGCATATTCATGGCATCGTGCTGCACGTATTGGCAGCAACATCCACATAATCCACCAATAGCAATTATAACTAGAATCTGGTCATGAAATCACATCTGAGCCAATCTTTTGCCAGCACAAAATTATTTCTTGCAGCATATTTCCTGATAATTATAATGTAGAATACCATGTTGACTTGCCCTATATGTTCATTAATTGCCTTGGCTTGCTTATGAATTTTAACGTAACTTCTGAAATATTTTTTTTTAATCTGCTGTTGTCACCACCCCCATACTATGCAAAGGTTATTCGCTGAAATTCAGTGGATGATAAAAGTAGCAAATCTCCAATTATTTTGATAGACACACAGTCAAAATTGTAAGTAATATAAATAAAATATGTAGTGGAAGGAAAAAGGAAGGGAACCATGGAGTTTTATCCGTAGAAAATTCATTATTTAGTCTAAAACATAGCTTGCTTTTTCTTTAATATTCTCAGAAAAATTTTCTGCATATTGCTGGTATGAAGATTATGCTGTTACCTCTCATTTCCAACTTGGAGTTCAGTGATTAAATCAATTGTTTGAAATCAGAAGTTGTCTGAAAATTTACTTTGGACTAAAAGATCTGAATTCAGTACTGCTTGAATTGTGCTTTAGTTTTGTGCTTTAAGGAGTAGAATAATTAAATCCTAAGTCTAAAGAAAGGCGTAAAATTGAAATATTTTTTGATGTGGACTTATAATGGTTAATTATTATTTTCTTTCAGCTGATCTCAGAAAAGTTTGCTTTGTAGCCCATTTTATGGTAATAATTTTATGCAGACAGGCAAATAATCAGTCTACGTAGCAATGTTATGTATCTATTGATTCTCATGGACTTATGTATGTTCTGTAATGTAAGACTGTGAAATACAGATAACCTGACTTTTGATATAGATACAATAGATCTAATACATATATAAGGCAGTAACATGGAAATGATATGTACAAGCATAGAATAAGGTTACATTCTATTGCAATGCACTGTTTTATGTATTCATAATATCATTCATTGCTTTGGCAGTTTTATGTATCAGAAGCTGAAGGGGAGGCACACCTAAGAGAACAGCTAGTCAGAATTCATTTCCCGACATGAAGATACTAATTTTTGTCTAATAATACTATATACTCCTACAACTCATTCTTAACTAATTATGACAGTTTAATAACTGCTCATGCTTGGGAAGATTTACCTTTTCCTAATATATTTGATTTCTGAAATGTTGTGGCAATTTGTAAACCAGCAACTTGAGTTATGAATTATACAACAACATTCTTCCATTTGTACTCAGGCCTTTCATAACAACTGAATTCTTCCCTTTCTCCTTGCTATTCAAAAGTATCACAAAGTAAATTTATGGTTTTCACTTCTATATTTAACTAATTGTAGAATCATGATCATTAAAGTTGGAAAAGTCCACTAAGATCATCTAGTCCAACCATCAACCTATTCCCACCATGCCCACTAACCACGTCCATCAGTGCCACATCCACATGGTTCTTGCACACCTCCAGGGACAGTGACTCCATCACATCCCTGGGCAGCCTGTGCCAATGCCTCACCACTCTTTCTGAGAAGAAATTGTCTCCGTACCTGGATATGTTCCGGAAGAGGGTAGATGTGGCACTGAGAGACATGGTTCTCAGGTGGGGATGGGTTGATGTTTGGAGTAGATAATCTTAGTGGTCTTTTTCCAACCTTAATGATTCTATGATTATTATTCAATTCTGTAGCTATAGAAATAACAAACAAAGCAATTTGCTGCTGGGATAATTTAGCAAGGCAGTTAAGTATCTGCTTCCCAGCACAAAGGAGCCTTCTTCCTTCATTAGTCAGTACATCCAGTGATGCTTTTTGTTTGTACATCAGTGGTTATTTGCAAAATTGGCAGAGAATGTGTCCTTAATAAATTGTGTCTTGTCCACTCCTTTGTGAGAAAATGAAATTTGACTAATCTTTCACGTGACGCATTTCCATGCCAGATTAGAAGATGTGAAGATAAGCTGACAAGTGGTACCAGTTCAGCTGTACCTTGTGGGAGCGTGTGGGGTTGTGGAGCCATCAGCCTGCTGTCTTATGTGCTGCTGACAGCACTGGGAAAGAAAGAGTCTCTTGTGTGTGCAGCCAAGTGCTTGTGAGATCTTGCAGGGCCACAAAGCATGCATTGACTGTGTGCTCCCTGTGCTGTGGCAGTGAGGCTGACACTTCTGTGTGAGATGGAGCAGAATAGAATAGCTCAGTTGGAAGGGACTTTCGGAACTGAATCCAGGTGCAAGTGCATGCAGCTGAGAAGGTGGTTCAGAAATTTGCTGTGGGGAGAGAAGAAAGGATCGCTAAAGAACCGAAAATTTGAAATTTGAAAGGCTTAGTAATCTTTATAGTTAAAAACAAACCAATAAAAAGCTGAAGTGGATTTGCAAATGGATTTTTTTCCTTCCCTTTTGCTTATTATTATTACTGTTCAAGTAATTTTTAGATGATCTTCGGCAAACACAGGACCTATATTCAGGTTGTTACTTTAATCATTTGACAGCATAGTCAGTAATATCCATTGCTTATAAATGTGGGTAGTAATGAATAAAGGCTTTTCCGTAGAGGCTGTTGATGTAGTCTACCTAGACTTCAGCAAAGCCTTGGACACTGTCTCCCACAGTATTCTCCCGCAGAAGCTGGCAGCCTGAGGCTTGGATGGGTGCACTCTTGGCTGGATAAGGGACTGGCTAGAAGGCTAGGCCCAGAGAGTGGTAGTGAATGGAGCTAAATCCAGCTGGTGATTGGTCACAAGTGGTGTTCCCCAGGGGTTGGTGCTGGGCCTGTCCTCTTCAGTATCAGTATTTTGATGACCTGGATGCATACCCTGGAGGGCATTGAGTGCACCCTCAGTAAGTCTGCGGATGACACCAAGTTGGCTGGAAGTGTTGATCTGCCTGGGGGTAGCAAGGTCCTACAGAGCGATCTGGACAGGATGGATAGCTGGGCTGAAGCCAGTGGGATGAGGTTCAGCGAGACCAAATGCTGGGTCCAGCACTTTGCCCACAACAACCCCAGGCAATGCTACAGGTTTGAGGCGGAGTGGCTGGAAGACTGTGTAGAAGAAATGGACCTGGGGGTATTGATTGATGCTTGGCTAAACATGAGCCAGCAGTGTGCCCAGGTGGCCAAGAAGGCCAATGGCATCCTGGCTTGCATCAGAAACAGCATTGCCAGCAGGAACGGGGATGTAATTGAGCTCCTGTACTCAGCTCTGGTGAGGTTGCACCTTGAGTACTGTGTCCAGTTTTGGGCCCTTCGCTGCAAGAAAGACACTGGGGCTCTGGAGAGGGTTCAAAGAAGGGCAACAAAGATGGTGAGGGGTCTGGAGCACAGTCTTATGAGGAGTAGCTGAAGGAGCTGGGATTGTTCAGTCTGGAGAAGAGGAGGCTCAGGGGGACCTTATTGCGCTCTATAACTACCTGAAGGAGGTTGTAGTGAGCTGGGGGTTGGCCTCTTCTCTTGTGTAAGTGGTGAGAGAACTAGAGGGAATGGCTTCAAGCTGCATCAGGGGAGATTTAGGCTGGACATTAGGAAATACTACTTCTCTGAAAAGAGTGGTCAGGCACTGGAATGGGCTGCCCAGGGAGGTGGCGGAGTCATTGACCCTGGAAGTGTTCAAGGAACGTTTGGACGTTGTGTTGAGGGACATGGTTTAGTGAGAACTATTGGTGATCGGTGGATGGTTGGACTGGGTGATCCTGTGGATCTTTTCCAACCTTGGTGATTCTGTGATTCCTAGTGTGTCAGACACTGAGACTTTCATGGGATTTTACTGGGTTTTGATGTTATTCTTAAAGAAAACTTTCAGATACTTGGAAAATGCTTCTGAATGAACTGGTTATGCTTATTGCAGTGCTGCTTAAAAGATGGACTGTCTTGGCTATTAAATTAGTTCCTAAAGTGTGTACTGTAAGCTTAGACTTGGAGGGATGAGAGGATGTCTCCAAAAGGGTGTTGACTGGAGCAATATTTTCCATTAAGGTAAAGTAATTCAAATGTATTTAATGATTCAGATAAAACCTCTGATTTTGAAATGGCATCTTTGAAGTCTTCAAACAAAATAAATGAGATGAAATATTACCTAAGCATTTTGCATCAGACCATTCTTATGCTAACTGCAGCGACAGAGGAGAGAAGGTGGGTTTGTTTCCATTTCCTCTATTGTAGTCTTTCCTGGTAAGGATTTATTTTCTTCCACACCTGTATAGATTTGATACTGGTCTAAACTGGATGGTTTTGGTGTCCTCACCTTAGACAGCTATGGTGATGAGAGTAGGAATTCTTTAAAAATATTAAGACTTAATAGGAATTCTTTTTTTTTTTTCCTTTCTGTGATGAATTTTGCACAGCTTTTCTTTTTTTTTAAGTCCCTTTTAAGAAGAATTTTGTTGAGTTATTTATCTATCTGATCTGTAGAGCAGAAAAAGGGAGCCTTGCTACTTAGGTGAGCTGCTGTGTTTTCAGAAGCTGCAAACGGCGCATACAAAGGAAGGAAGTTCTCATTTGGCATCAAAGTGGTCCAGTTACTTTTGATATGAAAAACATAAGTTTTCTTTGATAAGAAAAACGTAAGTTAGAGCCCTCAGAATGGAATTAAAATAAATCTGAAAATGTATCTGTTTAAAGCCTGCTTTTCAAGGTTTCACTTTATAACGTGTTTTTTTTTAGTTGGGCTTAGAACTGGAAAAACAGTTTTACAATATTAGATACCTACTAATAAAAGTGTTTTTTTTTCTTTTTAATTTTTTAACTTTTTATTTTTTACTACCTTCTCTCTGTTAATCAGTGAGATATCTAAATTTTTTTTTTAAACCAAAAGGTAACTCTCCCAGATCAAACAAAGTCCGCCTTCTTCAAGGTACTGTAGTAAGGCAGGAGAACTTTTCTTAGGAGTGTTTCAGTTGTATGGTCAAATAAACATGGAGTGGAGTTAAGAGTCTTAAATTTGGAAATGGCTAGATTTCTAAAATAAAAACATACAGTATGCAGGATTGTGAAAAATTTACATTTTAAAAAGCGTTAAAACTGCTGTGTGCATTTAAAGTTTGTTTCATGTCAGTAGTACAGTACGGGGTGCTTGAACAGAAAGAAAGATTATTTGTTTTAGTAAAGTCATTTTCTCTTGAAGTTATTCATAGAATCATAGTATTGTTTGAGTTGGAAGGGATCATTAAAGGCCATCTGGTCCAACCCTCCTGCACTGAATGGGGACACCTGCAGTTAGATCAGGTGCTCAGAGCCCCATCTAGCCTGACCTTCAATCTTTCCAAGGATGAAGCATCCGCCACCACCTTCCTGAGCAACCTGTGCCAGTGTCTCACCACCCTTGATGGAGAAAACTTCTTTATATCCACTCTAAAACTCGATCTCTCCTTTAGTTTGAAACCATTTCCACTGTCCTATCAGAATAGATGCTGCTAAGAGTCTGTCCCCTTCATACAGCCTGCCCTGTAGATCCTAAAAGGCCTCTCTCAGGTGTCCCCAGAGCCTTCTCCAGGCTGAACAGCCCCAGCTCTCTCAGCCTGTCCTAGTAGGAGAGATGTTCCATCCCTTGGGTCATTTCTGTGGCCCTTCTCTGGATGTGCTTCAATAGGTCCATGTCTGTCCTACACTGAGGACTCCACATCTGGATGCAGTACTCCAGGTGAGGTCTCACCAGTGCAGAGTAGAGGAGCAGGATCACTTTCCTTGACCTGTTGGCCACGCTTCTTTTTATTCAGTCTGTTCTGATTTAGAAGGTTTAATGTTAAAATAATTACATTATCTTACTTAAAATTTGAGTTTTATTGTGTTTAAAAAATGAAATCCCAAAGGTTTCTGTATACCATTGTAATAACGATCTGAAGTTGACAGTTCTTGTTTTACTCCCTACAGCATATTGCTACTGGAAATGATTACTTGTAAGAACCTATAGAAAAATGATTTTGTGCCAAGATAAGCCTAGAGTAATATGATTTTTCTCTGTTTTCAGTCCAGAGGAGCTTCCTGTCCACGATGCAGCAATAGAAAAAGTAAGTTCAGTGTCTTCCAGTTTTTTTTTAGATTTTATAGATTTATGACTTCTTAATATAAATTATTGTGAAATCAGGAGATGAAACTTTTTAGTGATTTGTGTTCCCAAAGACACAGTTCCAAGTCCCAGAAGGAATGTGGCTGTTCAGGCCATGTTAATGAACACACAGATCCCTTGGGGTCCCATGCAATAGTGTAATTAATTACTCATTGCCGTGAGGTATAGGTTTTCTTCATCCATCTCTTGACCCTGTAAAGCAAATAGAGCTGTTTAAGAGAACACACCCAGGTCTGCCCCGAAAGGGACCCAGCTGGCAGGCACCTGTCTGGGGTGAGATGACCTGTTTGTATCACAAGCTGTCAGCAGCTGCACTGGGTGGATGCAGTGCCCAGGTGAGGTGGCGCCTGGTGCTGAGGCATCTACTGCCCTCCCCTGACAAGTGGAGCATGCTTTTCTCCTGTGGTAAGTGGTGACAGATAACCTGGCTGTCGCTCACTGCGGTATGATGAGCTCCATTGTAATGCTGAGTTGACAAGCCAGGTGTGTTCTACAACTGTAAGACATGCCAGCAGCCAGTGTAGGCCCTCATTCAAAAAGCCTCCTGCTATTGGAGGATGCTGGAGGACAAGTTTAGGAACTGATGTTTTAATAATGCGGAAAGCTTTTACTAAAACCACTGGAACTGCATTTCTGCTTGTATTGGCCAAGATGAGCTCCTTTCAATACCTTTGGCCTTTTCTGTCAGGCCCTTTTTGTATCCAAGATTATCTTTTCCATACATTTCTTCTGTATCATCAGAAAACTCTTGAAATATCTAAAATTGTAAGCTTAAAGTTCTCTCTTTAGGCTGCACAAATGAGTAGAGTGCGTGGAAGAAAGATGGAGTGACTCATCTTAAAACGACTCAACTCTGAATATTAAGAGCAGTGTTTCTGAATATGATTTCCTTCTCCACAGAAACTAAGGAGTCGGTACAGGGCTAGCAAGAAGTCTTTCTGATAAAAGGAGTGAACTTCTGAGTTTCTGTTTTGTGTCAGTTCGTATATATTTCTGCATTTGCAGCCTGAAGTAGTTGCATTTTCTTGCCATGTTCTATTACATTTAATAACATAGCAAGCCTATGTATAATTTCATTTTCATCCAGTGGACACAGCAGGGTAGCGAGTCTATGAGCATAAACATTGGACAGCTTGCAGTTATTATGGTATATGTTTTTGGAGCTCTGTTTCACTGTGACTGCAGTAAACTTTAAATTATTGCATGAAAATGGTGTCTCAGTTCTTTGTCCCATACTTTATTCATGCTGTCTCAGACAAAACCTCAGTGCAGAAACTGTATTTACTGAATCAGTGTTAAATTGCAAATCCAGTTTACTTTTATAATCCTACAGCAATGCTTCTGTGTTAGACTCCTGGTTATACTCCTGATGATATCCTGACCTCTGCTGGTTTGAGGTTTATCTGTCTTTATATCAGTGGTGATCGAGTTTGCTGTTTTCAGGATACCATTTACAGAACAGTGACAGTGTCACATTAATGCTAGAAGCTTTCTGGGCAATATCTTTTAAAGTCGCTTATTTGGAAAAATTATATATGCTTTTTTAAAATTTATTTAACTGTGAATTTAGAAACAAAAGTTCTTAAGTCACACTTTGAAGTTTTCAGCTTATGTAAAGCGTTGTATATCCTTGTGAACTTTGAATCTTTTTTCATACATGTTCTACTGTAAAGCTCAAGCAAGGTTTGCACAGGTGTCTTTTTTGTCATATTTTTGTGTGCAGTACTTCTGGAATGGGCATTATTTCTATGATTGCAGAGTACGTTCAGTGGTTTGTTTACCATGCTGGACATTTGGTAATTTAAATGCTTCATGTCCTTACAGTATGAACTTCATATGAATCACACAGTGCATCTGAGATAAAACTAAAGGAGGAAAGATAATCCGGAATAGAAAAGTGGACAGGAAATGGACCTCAGGATATTTGGAGTCTGTGTCAGACTGTTTTTTTTTCAGAGGCTTCTGCTGAGGCATTGCTCTGAGCCTCAGCTATAGCACACGTACTGTCTGTGAAGGTAGAGTGCTGCACACAAGGTGGACACCTGCCAATAGAGCTTCACGCTTCTTCTTTTCAGTACTGTATTAGTTACTGACACCAGAGTGAGAGACCTTTTTTTTTAGTTACTCCCAATGATGAAAATGCTTCAAAGTATTAAAAAAAATAGATGTAAGACTGATAAATAGATATATTTTTGTGTGACAACTACATGGAATTTGTCTAAAAGAGCAGCAGCAGCATCCCTCTACTCTGCAATGAGCTGCTTCTGATCTGTCCATGTTTCCAGTGTTGCACCTGTTAGACATAAAAGTGAACATAATTCCAACTTAAAAAAAAAAAAAGAAAGAAGAGCAAAAAATTTTCAACAACTGAATGCAGAAATAATTGCTGTTTTGACTGCAGTAGGTTCACATGAGAACTGGGATAAATTGACACAGAAGACATAAAAGCTTGAACAAACATACAGTTGAAGTGAGCTTCTGGCTCAGAAGACCAGATATCTTGAAAGTAGATCAAACATACAAACAGAAAGACTTTAGAGCAGATGGGGTTTCATTTTTCTTAGCAATTATCTGAAAAACCTGTTGAGGGCAGAGACCTTTTCTAACTTAATAGCAGTGTTATTCCAGCAGAATAAACTACTTCTGGAGAACATCTGCTTCTGGGATGTTGAAAAGATTTGTTTCTTAACGGGGTTCTGTGTGAGGAAGGGAATCAGAACCAGCAATGTGAAACCTATTAAATTGGGAAGCAGTCATTTATCCACTGTTTCCTTCTAACTTAACTCTTAAGAAAGTGTTTATTTTTTGTTTGTTTTTTTGTTTTTGTTTTTTAATAAATATATATACATATGTACACATATATATTTAAAAAGTGGTTTAGGAATTACCAAATGCAGCGTGGAACCTGAACAAGAATGTGAACAGTCGATTGATTGCAACATGAAGAGTTGGATAAGTAAGGTTAAGATAGGAGTAGCACTTCCAAATAGCTTATGCTTCTGTCTGATGGATTGAATTTGAAATAACTTTTCAAGAAACAGCATCAACAACCAAACCAAACCACTTCTTTCCTGTATACCTTATGAACTGAATCACAGTTGGAATGGATCTAAGCAGTCATCGAGCTGCACTTGTGTTAGTGCAATGCTTTGGGCTTCTGAATTAAAGAATTCCTGTGCTTATCTTCTTGTCAAGAAAGAATGCATCAAATCTGATGAGGAGTAAAAGCTGGAAGCAGAATTATGATTAACTTGTGATAATAAGTAATAATTTTCTTTTCTATTTTCCTAGCACTTCATATACAGTTAATGAAAGTTCAGACAAGTTTCCAGAATCTTGCAGAGCTTTGAAATTAGGCTTATATTCTTACATTCATTAATCATTACCTGTAGGAAACAGAAGATCTTCTTTGTCTTTATCAAGACCTGAATTTGAAGTGGGAAGTAGAGGGACTGGCCTTTATGAAAAATCTGAATATTTGGTTATGTTCATGTTTGAAGAGTAAGCAGTGGACACAGATAAGCTTTCTGCTTTAGCTTTTTCACTGTTGATCCTCAGCTGCAAAGCATTATGAAAACAAACACAAAGCCCAAACACCCCTCCTCCCTCTTCCTAGGAGAAGCAGATACAAAACCTACTTTACAGCATGTAAAACATGGCTGTAAAAGTGCCACTTTGTGAATCTTCTTATCATCAGAGCCTAGTAAGTGTGCATTTGTGACTGTGAAAAGCTGAAGTGCCAGGAATTTAGGGACACAAATGGATAACTGCAAGTGCTTGCTTGGTTCCCATATTCAAGAAGTTGATGGAACTGTAGCTATCTTTAGGATTATGGCATTGTCCTGTGTTTTTAAAGCCGTATGGAACATAGAAGTGTGAAAATAACATTTATTATGTTATTCTACTTCAACTGCTTATTTTTTATATAGTATTTTTTTTTATTTCTTATTTTATCCTCTTGCTGAAGTATTGTCAGTAACCTCTCCAACAGCAAATTATAGCAAAACTTTATTGCTTTTCAAGACCAGAAATGGTCCCATTTTTGCTGCCATGTTTTTTCTTGCATACACTCATACCTGTCCTTTATTTAAAGCTTATTAATTGTTACTGAGATCAACGTATACTGGTTTGCTGCATCACCTGAAGTGTGCTTGTTTGTTTCTGCCAGGGTGTGTACTGCATTTTTAATTTGTGCCTTTTACGAAGGGATGGTTTGTATGGCTGCTGGAAAGCAGTAACTAATTGTGTCTTGGGTAAGTCTGGTTAAGGACAGCCACCATTGCAGGGTTAGCAAACATAAACTGTTTGCAGCAGAAATCATTTGCCTGAAAAATCGCTCAGTGTAAAAACAAATCAAAATGATTTTTGTATTTGCAAAAAAAAAAAAAAAGTGAAGAGAAGAAACTTCTATAAATGTTACATCTAATTTTTTTTCTGGCCGTTTTTAGAAATACATTAAATTAATAATTTAAAATGTGTTCATTTTGAGAAGATTAACATACTGTAATTTATTTTCAGCAAAAACATCTTGAAATAGAAAGGACCACAAAATGGCTTAAGATGCTGAAAAGCTGGGAAAAATATAAGAATACTGAAAAGGTAAAGTTAAGCATCCTTTTTTGTTAGTTATCACTTTTGAATGAATGTGTAACCTGAAATTAGGTTGTCTTATTTTTGATCAGAAAAAATACACATGGAAAGAAAACTGATTTTTTCTTCCAAAAAGCTATAATACATTAAACAAACAAATGAAGAAACATCCAACAAAACAAAACAATCCCCCTCCCAAAAAAGCAAAAAAAACCCCACAAAACAAACAAACAAAAGAAAACCAACAGTGAGCAAATGCAAGGAGTTTTCACTGGAACAGGTTGCCCAAGGAGGCTGTGGATGCCCCATCCCTGCAGGTATTCAAAGCCAGGCTGGATGTGGCTCTGGGCAGCCTGGGCTGGTGGTTGGCAACCCTGCACATAGCAGGGATGTTGAAACAAGATGATCATTGTGGTCCTTTTCAATCCAGGCCATTCTATGATTCCATGATTCTATGAAGGACAGCACTCCTTACTCATAGTAATAATTGTATGTTACGTTGCGTTGCGTGCTGTATGTTTGATCACTTAACAAATTGTGTTCATGTGACTGCGGAACAGTTTTAGGAGCAGATGAAGTGTTCGACCTGCTTTCCTTCTCTTGCACGTAGCTGTTGTTACAGAAAATTGTGTTTGGTTACATTTTGAGAGTGAGAAGGAGGGAAGAAGGGAAAATCTTTGTAAACTTAAAAACTGGGAGCATATTGAAATAGGAGTAGTTGAGTTATGCAGGAATCATCAATTCCCTTTCAGAGATTATGATTTTTAACTTTGGGTGATTTTTAAATTCATTTATTTGCTGAATATTGTTGTAATTAATACTTAAATTTATTCTTTTGAGATACTTACTAAGATCTGAGGATTTTTTTATTATTAATCTTCTATGGTTTCTGTTTTTTTTAATGTTTTTGCAACCTAAGTTTACTGATGAACAGCCTAGGATGGCTTGCAGTCACTGTTCCGTGGAAACTGCCTTGAATAACTCTCCAAGGAAACTGATTAGTCATAACATGGGGCATGTAGTTTGATGTTTAAATTATCATGCTTGCCAGCAAAGATATCTTCAGAATATCACAAAATGCATGGTTTCTTTGCTGAAAGAAGAGTTTCATTGAGTAAGTTTTCAAGTAAAAAGTACAGGAAGCTGCTCTATGCCTTGGGATAAGTCTTGTTTTTTCTTTTTTTCCCCGTATATAATATGTAACTCCCTTCGTAGTCTTTAAGAGAAGCCATTTTTTGATGATATGAATGGGATTTGCTGCTTAATAGAAAACCTTCTGGTTTGATGGGCTTTTGCCTTGAGATCAATATGGAAGAGCTGCTCAGGGATAAATCCCTGAAATATGCTTGCTGTTTCATAACCCATGCCCAACAGTGTCCTACATCATTTCTTGATTTAAAGAAATAGATAAAAGGAGTAAAATGATTTTCTGTGTGAAGTTACAGGGGATTTTTTAAGTAAACAAATTACCTGTTAAAACTCTTGGCACTGCTTTGGAGATTTTTAGTTACAGAATTACTTTGAACCTGCTTGGACAACAAGTAATGGTCTGGGGGTAACAGAAGTCAAGCAGTGTTAGGCAGGCCATTAAGCACAAAGTGTTTTTACTCACCTTGAAAGGTAGGTGGGGTCTGTGAATAGTTTCTGTGGTTGGTCATCTTAGATCTGTTAAAACTTAAATCTTGTTGAGGAGATTCTGTCCATGCATTCTGGTGATGCTGGTCTGCCTGTCTTTTGCTGAGGGCAGAGGACAACTGTTGCACATCCAAGGTCAGTGCTTGGGTGAATGTCGTACAGAGTTAGCTTGCTCCCTTACACCCTGTTGTTTCACTAAGTTATTCTTTGCAAAATGGAAAAACTTCAATTGGAGACATTGAGATGAGGATATTTGTTAGAATGATATGCAGAGAAATAGGAGATAGTGCAATTGAAACAGGAAGAAATTTATTTTGAGGCTGCTAAGTGCCTTTCTTTGCTTTTCTTTAACATACCAAAAGCAGTTATTGCTGTCTTTCAGGGTATCACTTTTTAAATCTAAATCATAAGAAGGTGACTTTTTTCCAAAGCTTTTCTTATTCTTTCTGTTCATAGCACATCTGGCTTCGTTTCTTTCTTTATTGAGGTGACTGACTGATCTGAAGATATGTTCACAAATCGAAGGGATGTTCAAAAAAAGCTGTAGAATAGCAATCTAGTTTGCAGTGAGTATGTCAAATACCACCCTTCAGGAACACAACAGCTCTGTGTTGTCCAAGCAGCAGTGGTCCTTCCTCTTCAGCTGCCAGTGACATCAGTCCATTGTCCATTGATTTAACTGAATGATCCTCTTCACCAGGCGTGTGGAAGGTAAAGCAGATCAGCTGAGCAGAAAGGGCTTCAGTTCATCTAACAAATTATAGACTGAACTATAAATAGTGGCAGGAATAATTCAGTATGTTCATAAAGGGTATAAACTTTGCTTCAGGCTAGGAATTTTCATTGGTTGTTGGACCCTGATGGATCGCAGGGATGTTTTTGTTATTTTCTTGCATTAGAACATAAACAGTATAGAATCAAACCCCTCTTCCCAGCCAGCATGCAGTGGAAAATCAGACATTATTTGCTGCTCCTGTTTATGGAAAGTGATTTTCTTATGATTGTATAGAATTTGCAAATGAAGATAGTTTTTACTTTAATATGTTGGAAGAATACACCAATTTCCAACCCTATTTTTTGAAGAGCAGAAGCAGTAAGTTGTAAGTTACAAGAACAGTTCCTGACTCTTGCTATGTCTTCTCTTGATTGGATAAAGTGCACCAGAGGAGCAAATTACTTTAAAAAAAAAAATAAATAAAAAATCAACAAACCAAACAGCCTGTCATTAAAGGATTCACTTCACCTGGCATTCCCATGCAGTCAGACTGCTCCTGAAATCACAGCTGTTTGGAAACAACACTGAAAGAAACATTGCTGCAATGACGAAAACAACAGTAATAATTTTGTAGAGTTCCAGATTATAATTGTAATGCTGGCTTGGTTTTGGAAAATGACGTACTTGAGAGATGGAGAGACAGAGAAAATAATGGTCTCAAGGATGGAGTGGGTATTACTAAGTATTGGACTTCAGAAAGCCCTTTTGTAATGAACCTAAGATAGTTTGGGCTTGAAGCAACTTGTTCATGCCATAGATGTAGTATAAATGAATCTGTGCTATTGATTACATTATCCAAAGCTGTCATACACCTAACTGCAAAGTACAGTTTTCTTTTAATTCTCTTTTGCAGAGCTGCCTGAAGGCTGCTGCCTTAATTCTTTCCTTCTTAACTTTGCAAGGAGAATTAATGAGAAGATATTCACACACTGATGTGTTTGTATGTGTGTATGACATGCTTCAATTTACATCTTCCTTTAATTTGTATTGCAGAAGATGATCTCAGGAGAAGTGGGAACTCTGGGGACTTCATCTTGCTTTCCCATTAGAACTTCTGTGCTTTAAAGTTTCACAACAAAAAAGTAGGGGGAGGGCAGCCTGTGACCACAAGAAACTGGAGAAAGACTGAACCAGAAAAATGTCAGTCTCTTCCATCTTTGAGCAATGAATTATGTGTAATGAAAGAAGACGTTCTGGAAGTAAGCATGCTCATCTTCATAACTGTGTAAGCTCCTTGCTTCCTATGTGATTATTTAGGTATCTTTTCAGTGGAGTGATGGTAATTCTTACAGACACCAGTCTCTGAAATGCGGACCTGTCCTTGTGTCTTTGTTTTGACAAATATCAATCACACAAAGCTTTCATCTCCCTATCAGTCATTTCTTATGCAGGAACTGTCAGAGAGTAGCAGAGTTTGTCTTTCATTGTGGTGTTTCTCTAGCTTATGCTTTTATTTTCTATTTGTATTCCACTGCTTGATAGCCCAGGGTACTATCAACCACCATGGATATTGAATCTTTCCTGCTTAGTAAGATCATAACTTTCATGAAAGATTAAATAAAACTGTTACATTCCCATTTGAGTATTTCCACTAAAGTATTTCTGTCTCTTGCTGTCTACCTTCATCTAGCTGTGACTGAAGTCACTTAAATTGAGAGAAAAAGAAAGAATTGAAACAATCAGAGTAGCTGGCAATTTCCAGCTGTTCTGGCATTCACACAGAATATAATAATCAAGTCTCCACTTAGTTTGGAGTCTGAACACAGAGTCTTAATGAAGAACCCTCTTCGCATTCCTCAGATTTTTTTGAATGAGATTTAGCAGCTCTTGAATTTGCACTTTTTCTTCCTTTTATGCCATCCACGGAAGTTGAAGAACCTCTAAAGGCAGCAGCCTTTATAAGCATATTTTCTTTTCATTACAAATATACTTTCTTGTGGGCCTTCAGATTTTAATTTTGATGCTTCTCGTCACTGATTCTTTTTGAGGTGGCAGAGTCCCTCTGTGTCATGTGCAGCTCTTCCTAGCATAACTGAAGAAGTTTTATTTTCAGGAAAGCCAGTTTTCTATTTGACAGAAGCTGGACTGCCAGATCTTGCTCTTAAACCTGTACTGCATGGTGGTGGCCTCATTTCTTGGCCAAGTACCAACTGGATTATCAGTTTTAAAGTCTGGGACATAGGAATAAGGGGGCAGTTGTAGACTTTCTGGGTTTTTTTTCTTCTTGTTTTGTTTTATAGAGGCCATATTGAACATTGGATGATGACATTGTCACTATTTGAGATGATGGCTAAGATTTATTTGGGTTACTCCAAGTCTAGTAGTTGTTTTTTTCTGGTTTTTTTTTTTTTTTTTTTGTCACTTCTCTTTTCCTTATAAACTTTTTAAAATTCATTCTGTATATTCTCTAGTTTCACAGAGAGAAAGTGCACTATGCAGCTTCAGTTTCTTTTTGCATGAGAAGCTCCTTTGGAATCAGAGTGCTGGATCCTTACCATGCGTGCACGTGTGTCCTACCTACCAGAATCAGCAACATTAGTGATAATTCTAAGAGTTTATAATGGATGTCTTTAGCTGAATATTAGCTTAGATGTGACAAAGAA
Source organism: Perdix hodgsoniae (assembly GCA_035772895.1). Classification (NCBI taxonomy): domain Eukaryota; kingdom Metazoa; phylum Chordata; class Aves; order Galliformes; family Phasianidae; genus Perdix; species Perdix hodgsoniae. Next base: position 27,737,582 of record JAPSGF010000006.1, read on the forward strand.
TCTGAACCTACATTTTAAAGTTGTGTTCACATAGTTCTGTCTACTGAGGATATCTGAGTTTTCCTCAGTATCCTCTAATGATGGAAGCATTCCAGGCTGCACAGCAGCACTCTCTGAATGACACTTGTTTTCACTGAATGCTTATCTGAATTACAAGATAATATGCTCAAGTTTTCTTTTGAGCTTCTCTCTTAAGAAAGCCTTATTTTTAATGAATTTGTTGAAGACTATTTGCTTTTATTCTACTTCTAGGGAGATGAAATAAAGTGTGTGCTGAATTTTCTACTACTTATTTTAATTATTAATTTAGAGAGATCAGAGACTTGATTAGGGTTCTGCAAGTATATATACTTAGCCTGCAGTTCTCAACGTAAGATAAACTTGCATAGAAATAAAAGACAGCAGAGGGCAGTAGTATGGTACTTATGGTACAGATGTTCAGCTGGCTAATAATCAGTTTCTTCACTTGTATGTTCTTTAACTGTTTGATGACTGAATGATGATGAGCTGTGAGTTTTGCATTGATGCTTGTGTTTCCCCCTCCTCCAGCCCTGAGACGCAGTGCAGCCATGTGGTTTGCTGTTACATAAACTTATTCATGCTTGTTTGCAGGTTGTTTGTGTAGTGGAGCCTATGCCGTGAAAGAGTCTCATCTCTCATATCTGATCTATGAAGGACTCTCATATCTCATTTCTTATCTGACAGACAGTGAAAGTCCATAGTGTTGTGCTCTGTTGAGTCTGTAGTCAGGCTCTTCTAATGTTCTGGAATAACTGGGAGCTTGAACAGTGGATTTGACTGGATACAGCTGTGAAATGGTTTGCAAAAAACTCTGAACGTTCTTTAGTTTTGTTCTGCCAGTGTGATAATTCTGATTCCAGCAGTTGAGAATGTTTCCTTATTTTCTGATTCTTCTCAAAACCACAGTGGGCTTACCAAGCTGCTGGAGTCTTAGTGCTTTCCACTCTTTTCAAAGTTAGTAAAAACAACTTGTTTTTCAGTCTTTTCTTTTAAAAGCCTTTCCATCATTCTCTATCTCAATTTTTTCTTGCTGCTTTGAAAACTCTTGTAGTGTCTGGTTGGTTCAGCCTGAGAAATGCAGAAGACGGGATAACTGGAAAGTCATCTGCAAAACTGATCATTGTTCTCCTTCAGCTTTGTTTCATGAAGTAATGCCTATAGCTTGGGTTGTCTGGATTTGTTTTAACTATTTCAGGAAGAAACTAATGTCATAAAGGTCTGTTTCTGGCCTTTAATGTCTACTATACTACTTTCCCCATAATATTCATTTTAGAACAGAACTCTTCTTGAGGATTTCTTTTTCAGCCTATTCTGTTCCCTAAGCAACCTGACAGTTGTTGGAGATGTTTGGTAATGAGTCACAAAATGATAGTGGTCTGGCAAAAAGCCTTGTTATCAAGATACACTACTGTAGTGTGGGCTTGAGGAATACAGCTGAATGTCACTGGGGGCTTGTAACACTCCCTTCAGGTTAGCAGATAAGGTTGGCAAATTTAGCTCATTCTGGTTTCCAATAGGCAGGCTAATCTTTTTGCAGAATGACACCACTGCAATTGATGCTGCTTGGCTTCCAGAAGACTTCATTATCCTTTCTCTCAAGCATTTACCCTTGTTTGGGTTGATGTACACTGAAATTCTCAGTGTGAGCTGAAGTCTGGATGTACATCTGTAGAAGAGTGCGTTGTAGCACTTTGGCTTATTCTTCATCCTTGCAGGAAAAAAGGTAGAGTGATGATGTTATGCTTCTGCTAGACATGCTGCTACTTAAACAATTTTAATAGCATTAAAGCACCAAAGTTTCCTTAGCAGGGCCACATCTCTGATGTTTTCTGTGTGGATGGTCTCCAGGATCTATCTTGCACTATCTTGTACAATTGAATAAGGAACAGAAAAAAAAAGTTGTAACCTTACCAAGCTGTGTTTCCCTTAGATGACCATCAAAAAACTTGTTTAAGAGTGAGGCATTCTTACGTCCAGGCATGGATTTTATCTGGCCTTAGAGATACCTTTGTTTTTTGAATTCTCTGATTTTCCTTTGCTCAGCCGTGTTTTCAGGAAGATAACCTTTTCTTTGTGCGTGGCTAAAAAAAGAGTGAGTAAGGTTTCATTGTCTGAGGCTTTGCTTACCTTGGGTCTCTCCCGGCTGCATAAAGCCAAGATTGAAGACAGCAAACCTGTCCTTCTCTGTTTAGAAATCTTCATGCTCCTAAATGCTGCAGCAAAAAGAAATGCAAATTGGAATAGAAGCTAGGAAGACAGTTGTCAGTGCTCCTGATTTTTCAAATAAACCCAGTGAGCACCAAACCACTGAATCAAAGTGGACGAGCAGTGACATGTCAGAGGCAAGACTGACATGAGATAGTTTATATAAGTACTCTAGCTTTGCACAGGTACTGATTTGTCCCCTTCTGACCCATTTCTAATACAAGCTGTGTGTCAGGAACAAGGAATTTGACGTTCAGTTTCAAAGCCAAAAATTCTATGTGGTGTTGTAAAGTCATTCTGTAGTCTTAAACTATAGCTGGATTATCTTCTGTGTTGTTTTTGTGCAGATACTTTTTCCTAAATGTATATTGAAATATTTGCTTATTAATTTAGAAATATGGTCTGAAGTCTTTAATTTGTGGCATTTCCTGTGTTTGCAGTGAGCTCGTGCTTGTGATACACATACATACATTGCAGTTTTACAAGAATGCAAAAATCAGCAATGCATTTTTGTATTGCTAGTTTTTAGAGCTTTGCAGTACTGCTGATGCCTTTCACCGTTCGCATTCATACATTATAATTATAGTGAGTTATTTGTGGCTTGTCCTGAAACCTTGTCTTGCTAAGAATCTGCTTTTCCATGTGTGGTATCAAATCTAGAGTTCTCTTTGCAGTGCTTTTGGAATAAATGCTCCATAGCAAAGGCAATAGAATTTTGACATTCTACATACTGAAATCTTGATTACCCCTGTGTACGTTTTGTTCTCTGTTCCTTTCCTGATTCCATCAACACAGACATTGCTGGACTCTTACTCAAGAGATTGAGATGGTTTGTCCCCAGCCAGTTGTCCCTTTGCCAGGATGATTGACAAAATTGTCTTTTTGTCTTTAGCACATTCCGTATCACCATTTCTTTTATTCAGAACTTTTTGAATTGTGATGCATTTATGCTTTCTTTTCTTTTTACAGTTTCACAGGAGAATTTATAAAGGAATCCCATTGCAGTTCAGAGGGCAAGTTTGGTCTTTACTACTTGATGTCCCTAAAATGAAAGAAGAAATGAAAGACTTGTACAGCGTGAGTTGTTAGAATTTCCACTTAATCTTTTATTTTTTTTTTTTAATCTTAGTATTATGAATTACCTTGAACTTCGCTGTTTCTTTTTTTTCTTTTTTTTTTTTTTTCTTTTCTTTTTTCTCTTTTTTTTCTTTTCCATGTATTGGAAAGCACTTTACCAGCTTATCTGTTGGTTCTCATACTGATGTAATTAACTTGATCTTTTGTCTTCCCATTCCCAAACCTTTGTTAAAGCCCCCTTAAAAGCAAAGTGAAACAATATAAGACAAAACTCTTCTCCTCTGAAACAACAACTCTTCCTTGAGAAATTTCTATTAAGGAAGTGCCACATCAGCTGAATATAAGTAAGAGGTGTTTGTAGTGTTCTCGAGGGTGAGGAGTTGTTGCCTTTTCCATCTTGTTAAAGCCAAGAGGGCCTCTGGGAGAGCAAGTTGGCAAACTTTATGCCATGTTATCTCTGAGTTGAAGCATAGATGTCTGTTACAAAGTGCTGTAATTTAGTTTTTGTATTCTCAGAGGTGTAACTAATACTGAGGTGTTACCCACCAAAAGCCACAGGCAAAAATTGACCACTTAAGCCTAATCCTACTTAGAGTGTAAAGAAAAAGGTATGTGTTGTACCCCAGCCCCCACCCGCATGTTGGGTAGCAGTTAAAGCCACCTTTGAATTATTCTGGTCATGTTCCTCTAAACTTTTCTTCTCTAACTCTGCTTTTTCTGTGGATGTGCGTTTTGCCATCTGAGCTCAACTTCAGATCCCAAACTGTAGACTGAGGTTTGTATGCAGGCCAGAAATTTAGGCAGAAGGGGAACTGAATCTTGTCACATTAGTCTTTTCCTCTCAATCTTTCTGCACTAGGAGATTATAGGAAGACAGTATAGCTAACAAAAAGATAAGATAACATTGCAGAGTATTTAATTTTTTCTCCACTGGAACTGAAATGTTCACTGCCTTTTAAGAAAAAATTGAAAAAATTTCAAGGAAATGCATTGCTAGTTTTGATTTTTTTATGGCACTCTTCAGGAGCCGACGCTTTGGGTCTGAGCAGACATGGCATCTTGTAAGGTCATGAAAGAAGATCGATGTTGGCATTGATGTTATCTAAATTTTGGTCTCTGTGATCTTCTTCTTGAATTATTTATCACTCCTAAGTCTGACAGGCTGTTCTTTCTGACTATTAGATTTTGTTTAACTTCATAAGGGAGACTAGAGGCAGATTCAGACAGAATAGAATGGAATTCATGCTGAGTAATGTAGTTGTGGGGAAGAATACTGAGTATAACTAAAAGCATTTGAAAATGTTAATTCATATTAAGAGATTATTGATGCCATTTAGTGCAAAACAAAGAAGTGTCTTTGTAGTTCAAATATGGTAGTAGTGAGAGTTCCTTCCGTCATAATCCTAGCTTGTTTATATGCAATAAGCTCATTTAACTGCTCTCCACTTTTCCCATTTCCTGAAGTGATATTAATACTCATAATAATTCTCATTTACAAATTGCACACATGAAAGTTAGAAGGAATATGCATGGTTTTGAGGGAGGTGAAACAGCTTCTTACAGTCCTTGGTGCAGGGAAGTTACCAGTTCTTAATCTTTTAACATTTCTGATTCCAAGACTCTAGGTGCCCAGTCTAGAGGCTCTCATCATGATTAGGACTCAGGGTACTTCTTTTTCTGTAGTTCCAGTAAGTTATGGGCTCTGGATCCTTATCCTAGGCTGCATCCTCATACCATCTTAAAACTTTCTGATCCCTTCTTTTCTGTCTGAGGACAAATCAATCTGGATGGTAGTACTTTAAACATTTCGTATTCTTGCAGCCAGAAGCTGTAGAGTTCTACCTTATAAGTACCCATGATATTCTATAAAAATGCCTTTTCCAACTTAATGTTTTGAAAATACCATATTGAATACAGATGGAAGTGTCTCGGATAATTGACTTTTAGGGACAGATGCAAGAATGAATGAGTGAATGTCAAGAAAAAAATTGCTTTAGGTGTGAAAAGTAAGAAGGCAGTCCAACCTTTGCAAGCTTCCTGAAGTTTTCATTTGGACTTAATTGTAAAACATCAAAGCAATTATTTTAACCATTAAATTGGTTAAAACATAAGGTCAGAGGAAATGACTAAGGAAATGTCCAGAAACGTCCATTATCTATATTTAAATAGTAACTGGCAGCAATGTAACTTTTTCTTCTGCTTAGAGAAAAAGACAATAAAAGCATGAAAACCACCCTCAGCCATTTCTGGGAAGTCCAGACTGGAGCTGTTGTTGTTCCTGAGTGGTGAAATTCACTTGCTGTCTTTCTCATTCCACTTACATGAGAAATTTGAAATGCTGAAACAAAGTGAATGCTGTCACAAAAGTGTATGCTCTGGGGTTGGTCTTTTTACATTTATACTATGTTAATGTATATGCATTTGGCTATGTGGAATTTGTGTGTGCGTATGTGTATACATGTATATTTTTGAATGAGTTTCTCAGTTGCCATTTTATATTAAAGATTTTAAATCATGAGTTTAAGTGTACAGTTAGGTAGGTTTCTCCTTTTTACGAGCTTGCAGTACAGAACAGAAGATTAAAACTGTAACTTATGTTTTTTATTCTTTTCCTAGAAATTGAAGAGTCAAGCACGAGGGTCTTCACCAGATATTAGGCAAATTGATCTTGATGTAAATCGAACATACAGAGATCATATTATGTTTCGAGACAGATACGGTGTTAAGTAAGTAAATTAGAAGCTTTGTTTTATAATTGGTATCTGATCTGCCTCAGACGTCTTTGATTTGCAAAAGGATGTTGAATGTGAGTTCCAGACTTTCAAAGCAGAGTTGTCTGTGTGCCATGAGGTAATCACCATTACTGTTACAAAGCCAAATACTTACTTTCAACCAACCAGTGTACCCAGTGCAGTCAGCCTACAGCAAGGCACTGGAACTGGATGATCTTAAGGCCCCTTTCAACCTAAGCCATTCTGTGATTGTTTCTAGCATGCCACACTAGCACCCTACTGAGATGGAAAGGATAGGGAGAGTTTTTCATCTCTTTTTCTTTCCAAGACATCATCTACAGTAGTGTACTATTTTCAAAAAGCAATACTCAAAGAATTATGAGCTTTAATGTGATAATAAAAGAAACATTTTCCTACATTATTCCTCTAGGTATTTTGCAGACAAATTCAAAGTAGGCATGGGAAATTTCTGTGATGGTTGCAACACAGGATGGAGTACAGAGCAGAAATTCCCAAAGCTGAGAGCACAATTCTGTGCAGACACTGTAGTTTAGATATGTTTATGCTGTGGTATCTACACCGGAGCTGATGTGCCTTGCCTCTCAGTACTGCTGACATGGTGCTAGGCAAAAATGGCTGTATTGCATCTGAGCCTCAGCTAGTTTTAACCCACACATTTTAAGTTGAAGCTGAAGCTCACTGCCCCATCGATTTGGGGCTAACACTGGCAGAGCCTGCTCCGTTCCCTGTGGCTGTGTTGTGAGCACGTCCTAAGAGTGTATTGGAAAAGCCTTTGTCTGTTTCAATTTCACACTTGGGATAGAACTTGGAATTACTGTACATGCATTTCCAGCGATGTGGATGAAAATTGAGAAATCATTCTGTAGAGCAATGAAATAAAGTCTTCCAGGTAAATCAATAGCTTGTTTGACTTCTCAATGAACTGTACATTTTTGAGGGGTCATTCTTTTACAACTCTTCAGTGGTACCATCTAGTGTAAATAGTACTAAGATTACCATTATTTTTATATCTTACTGTGAAGAAGATTTGCTCTTATGTTGGCCTTCATATGGTTCAAATTCCCATAACTGATAACAGAAGGTTCTCATGGATGGTATCTGCAACCTGTTTTATCTCATTTTGTCCTTGTAAAATAAGACTGAAGATTAGTAACTAGTACTTCAGACTCCTTTTGTTTATTATTACCTAAAGATAGGTAAGCTCCAGTTTCTGCAAGAGACTGAAAAAAGTGCCATCGTCTCTAGATATTTTGGTAAAATTCTCTAAATGTGCATCCTCCTTCCCAACAGAAAATAAGCAGCTTTTTGCTGAAGATTTCTTTTTACAATCTTTAAATATTTGTCTGTACATTTGATCCGTGACAAGCAGAGGGAATTTCACTGGACACAATAGTGTACAAGACTCAGGAGTTGAACTCTAGCAGTTGTAGTTGAAAGGTGGAATTCACATTTCCAAATTCCTTTCCCAACTAATCACAGGAAGTAGGTGTGAGTTTAAAAACGTATTATGAGAATTCTCCATTATTTTGATGTCCCAATTTGAGAAGTGTGGAGTTTACATATTTTTGTCCTGCTACATTCACAGTTTAGTACAAGATGACTCAAGCTGTTTTTATGGAAAGCAAGGGACAAAGTTCTGCATGTACTTCACTGTTAGAATTGCAGGGTTTGAAGGACTGAGCATAGGATGGAGAGTTGGAATTGTGATTGTTTGACAGTAGCAGTCACTAAAGCAGCTTTTAATTTGGGAGCCAAGATTAAGGCACCTTTGTACCCGCTTTGTGTTTTATCTCTGTGTAACTGTTTGCAATCAGTAACAGCTGTTAGTGTTCTGCAAACAGAAATTAGGTGTGGTGAGCTTAAAGTCTGTCATTCTGAATAAATCAGTGTTTTACATGTATGCCATGTATGCCTTAAATCCCTTATTTGTAACAATAATGGTCTGACACCACTGGCATCTCAAAGTGTTGTAGATGTATTTTGTGAACTTAAAACAAGCAACATATCAGAAAAGTGCTAAATATAATGTTGGTTTTAAATCAGAAGTGCTTATTACTGCTCTTTAGAAGCAAATTAAATTGGAGAAACAAGTTTCCAAAATACAGTTAACTAATTTTGTGTTGTTCCATTTTTACAATACCCACTATTACAGCGCTTTCTTTCTCTACTCTTGTTTCTCCAGGCAGCAATCTTTATTCCATGTTTTAGCTGCATATTCCATATATAATACGGTAAGTTGTGTACTTTTCATGTTCTTTTTCTCTGAACGTGCTGTACATTTATTTACAATTCTGTATCCTCTTCCTTTCTCCCCCAAAAACCACAACACATCTCAGAGACCTTTGGAAATGCAGAGAAATAAATGATTTGCCTGCTGACATGTTTTCTGCTACTGAAGTTGAAACAAAGCATCTTGATTAGGAATGTCTTACTGGGCAGACTGAACAGTACATAGAGTTTAACTGAGATTAAGTATAGTGTTCAATAAGAATAATAAATTTGGGCTATGCTGGAGTTTCATACTACTGCTATTTCTTCCCATTATATTATTTCCCTCCAATTAAGATCATTTGAATGATGGGAGGAAAGACTGCAGAAAGGTGCATGTAGGGGTAAGCGTGCATTTCATAGCCTGGAGTGTTCTAACAAATGGAAGGTTTTGGAGGCTGCATCTTCCTCACCTAAGCTCTGTTTTAGACATGCTCCACTGTATACATTAAAGTACATTGTGGTACTTGGTCTTGACTGTAGTCCTGAAGGAGGATTTTTTGAATTAAAGTTGAGTAAGGGTTAGAAGCCTGCTTATTTTGTAATGTCCTTTGACTGCATGTTAAAAATAGAGAAATGTTATTATGTCCAAATTTAATTTTGTTTTATGCACTATTCCCTTGTTCACTTTGCCTGTTCTGATCATTTTTGAACAACTTTTGTTTTACATCCATCAGCAAGTCCTTACAATTGAATGTGAAAATATCCAAAGTTGTGAGTAAGAGTGAAATTGAGCATTTATTCTACTTAAGTGTCACTTCATTTCAATTTTCAGAGTTCTAAGAAATGTGGCTTTTATTTCCAGTTTCAATCTGCTCATATTTATTTGGCCCATAACTGAAGTTACATTGCTAGCATTTGTCACCTTTCATTTCCTTTGTTGTCTTAAGCTTTTTGTTGGTAGTGTAAGTGCTGAGAAAACTCTGGAAGGAAGAACTTCCTTTATATATATTTTTGTGCAGCATTAGACTAATGTCTGCCAGTTGTATGAAAAGTATATAAAAGTATTGTTTAATGTCAGCTGTTGTAATACAGATGAAGGAATGCTGCAGTGAGTTTTTAATTTGCTTTAGCATTATTGTTTTTTTCTTAATGTGTCACAGTTCTTATGCTTTGTTTTTACCTCTGGAACAAAGTTCTTAAAAGGAACTCTTAAATCTGGAAAAGATTATTCAGCTATTAATTCATTCTCCCAAATATTTTATCGACGGAGTTACCTGAACAGTGAAACAGTGAAAATATTTTATCGACGGAGTTACCTGAGCAGTGAAACAGTAGCGACAGTTGGTTCCTGCCATGAAAGTCAAAATTAATAGCAGAGGAGTTGCTCAAATTTAGTATTGGAACAGGACTTTTTTTTTTCCCTTCATGTTTAATTACTGTGTGTACTGTGTGCTACTAAACTTGGACAGGTTTATACTTTCAGGTCACTACTGAAAACTGCCATGTTTATCAGAAGGTGCCTTGATTGTATAATAAGACAAAATAATACCTCCCCCCTCCAGAGCCAAATTTCCAAATGGAAAACGTTTCCCTTATGAAATGAGATTTTCTAATTAATTGAAATTATTAGTATTAAACCTGATTTAGAACATTGTTAGAGAGTTCCAATAATTTTAATATTTTTCACTGTGTAATTTTCAGGAAGTTGGATACTGTCAGGGGATGAGCCATATCACAGCTTTACTCCTAATGTACATGAATGAAGAAGATGCCTTCTGGGCCTTGGTGAAACTTCTCTCGGGTCCAAAGCATGCTATGCATGGTATGGTGTGTCACATTTTGTAGGTTATTTATTAGGTTTCAACCTGATTATTTAAGTTGTAAATTATTTGAAAATGGAGCCATGCTGCTATGTGTTTATGTTCAATATAAAACACAACTGGAGCTTTATACTGGGATGCCATTGGATGTTACCAAAGTTCACATACTTTCTAATAATTGTTTTTCTGTGTTGATTTTAAGCAGTTCTTAAAAAAAATCAGATGTTGCCCTTCCACTTAAGCTCTAAAGGAATGTGACTAGTTGAAAGCTGATTATGTTGATGTCTATATAGCAATAAAAAACTAGTGAAAAACTAATACAGGATGTGTTAAATAACACTTGCAGCCATTCTATCACATGGCAGGACAGGAATCCATAGTAAAAAAATAAAAAATCACGCTGTAAGCATTAACGTTGAATTCCTTGGTTTTCTTTTTGCCTCATACAGCATTTCCTGCACTCCTAGCCTTGTTACACTTATATTATTGGTTACTCTCTCTTTCCATGTCAAATTTAGTATGACCTGTGCATATTGCATGCCCACAGGGATAGAACAACTCCAGGAATTCCAGTATCTTTTGTCAATGACATAGTGGTTCACAAAGCTTTAGTTCTTGGACACCTGAAAAAGAAAATAGTATTTGGAAACTGTATGTGGGCTGTGTTTTTTTTTATTTTTTAATTTTTTTAAAATCCTCAGCAGGCTCTGGCTCCTTTTCCATTAAGACATTCTCATACCATAGTAGCTTCCTATCTAGTTCGGTGTTCTTAACCTAATGTGCTGGTTGGCTTTTTCCTGTTTGTACTTCTACAAAGCCATTGCCTTTTTGACAAAAAAAAAAAAGAAAAGAGAAGTTATCTGAAACAGGGATCAATGTCATAAATGTCATACAAGAAATTTGAATTTATAAAGAATAGAAGACTTGCTTGGAGCTTTACACAAAGATAACACAGACTAAGAACATCTTATATATAAGCCTCTAGATCTAGTAGTAATCAAAAGCCATAAAAACAAAGCTGTGTTGAACACTGAGCTCCTCAGTGGTCACAGAAAATTTAGGTGTCTTGGGGAATGAGTTTAAATCAATTCATTATGTATTGAATCAGCGGATCTGATTTTGCTTCCTGGAAGAGAGTTCTGCATAGGCAACATTTGTAAGATGCCCTGGTCAATTAGGCAGCATTTTTTTTTTTTTTTTTTTAATTTGAAGAGTTATAGTGAGACAAGCATAGGATTGATTCAGATGTTATTCAGATTCAGATGTTATCTACCATTACTAACCTAATAATAGTTACTAGGGGAAGGTAGTGATGTAGTGATGTTTTACTATAGTCGCTTAAGCAGAAATATGTGCATATCTGTACAGGGACAAGAGAATATTGCTATGAATATCTGTTCAGATCCAATGGTCTATAGAAGAGCAATATTCTTAGACCTCTGAATTCCCCCTCCCCCCCTTTTTTATTTCCATGTTTCTGTGTTTATAGTGAATAAACACATTTCATGGTTGACTTCTTTTCTTAGGTTTTTTTATTCCTGGTTTTCCGAAACTGTTGAGGTTTCAAGAACATCATGACAAAATACTGAATAAGTTTTTGTCCAAACTTAAGCAGCATTTGGTAAGTACTCACAAGAATAGTGTTTCTGAAGGATGGAAATTGATGAAAACAAACTGTAAGGATGGAAATCATGTTTGTTTGATTAAAACAAATTATTTAATGTAGCCAAAAAATATTGATTTCATTGGCCACAAGGCCATTGAATAAAACGTTTTTTCATGGACATTATAAAGTGTTACTTGATTTTTATGAATATTTTAAAAAATGCTGTGGTTTTTACAGGACTCTCAGGAGATGTCCACTAGCTTTTACACCACAAAATGGTTTTTCCAGTGTTTCCTTGATCGCGTGAGTATGTTTTCCATTTTCTTTTTCTGTTTTTAATTGTGGGTTTGAACAGACTGTTTTCACTCTTGATTCTTTCATCGCAGACTCCCTTTACGTTAAGCCTCAGGATATGGGATATCTACATACTTGAAGGAGAGCGGGTTCTCACTGCTATGTCGTACACAATTCTGAAGATACATAGAAGTAAGAAATCTCTTCAGCACTTGAATGCTAAATAGGCTTTCTGCTAGTTTTGTTCTTATTTTGTGTGAAAAATCTTAGTTTCCTCTTTGCCTTGTGCAATTCATGACAAGTGTTTTTCTCTCCTTATGAACAAGCAGCGCAAAATCTTTCCTATATTAATGTGAGTGATTGCCAAAGAAAAATTATACCATCTTTGCAGTGGGCGTCCAGATGGTAATATGGTTGCCCCAAAATCATACTTTATTTACTTAATCATAAATAATTAGACAAATACAGTCACACCGTACAAATTTAAAAACTTATATAATGCTGCATTTGTGTTTTAATGTAAGTTACTCAGACAAATAAGGAAGTTATTTAAACATCAGCCTGGGTTGAGCTTTGTTGCTGGTTATAAAATGGGCAAAAAATGTTCTACTTGCATGCTTTGTAAATGGCTTTCTAGCCACTATAAGTTTTAAAAAAGTGTTAAAAGAATCCAGAGAGAAAAAGGCTGGTATCTTGTGCCTGGAAATACCTGAAACTGTCATCAGCAAGCAATTCAGCAATAATGAACCACCAGTGTTATATCTCATTTTATAGTGCTGTTTGTCCAAGAATGTCATTCAGAATTTCAATAGTCTAACCGAATGATCTTTTCTTCCATCTTTTTCTGACAGAAAAAATAAGATTTGGAGTTTTGAACAAAAGCATTGTCCAAAGCATTTATACCTGCCCATAGTGCCTGCCCGTTTATGCCTGCCCCCATAGCACTTGTTCCAATTCTGAGAATGAATGTTAGCTTCTATATATCCTTAGACATTTCTATGGGTGATGGATACCTTCTCATCTCAAGTTTGATACCATTTCCCTGTGGTACTTTTGCATTTTCTTAGTGAAATCAATTGATTCTTTGTAAATTTAGAAATCTGTGTGAAACTCTTTGCAGAATTGATGTCATCACTTGCTCACTAGCTTATCCTTATGAAACTTATGCATATCCTTATGAAACATAAGCATGCAGTTACAGCCTTGAAAGCAAAACGTTTGTGTAGGAAACATGGCATTATAGCTGCGTAAAATGGGAAAGAAAAAGAATCTGATAACTATAAAACGGCTTTCAGAATATGACCTGAATTAATTGAAGTGGCAAATAATGCCTGAAGCAATGGTTCTGAACTGCCATAACCATTTCATTGGAAGTTAATTCAGTTGTGAATGAGAATACCTTAAATGTCAAATCTTAAACTGTTTTACTGCTTTTGAAAGCTTTTAAATAAATGATGCATATTTTAGAGATCTATATCAGTGTTTTGTAAGTTAGGGCTGCAGGCTGAAAAATGAAGATCCAAAACTGTTGGATGTAACATAAGCAGACCAAAGGAGATGACTTGTATTTAGCTTTTAGAAGATGCCCCTTTTTGGAAAACTTTGTTCTAAATAGAAGGTGTTTCTGTATCAATTTGCAAGTGAATTTCTGATGCATTTTGTAGATTTTTAGTGCAGAGTTCTATTTAGTGCCTAATAAATAGGCGCTTTTTTTTGTTGTTCTATTTTAACAACAAAGGCATCTGATAATGTGCATACATTTTTGAAATGTTATGTTCTTAATCAAGATATTTTTATTCATAATAGTATTTTCTTCTTGTGCAGAACATCTGATGAAATTACAAATGGAAGAGCTTGTAGAATTTCTGCAGGAGACTCTAGCTAAGGATTTCTTCTATGAAGATGACTATGTAATAGAACAGCTCCAAAATTCTATATCAGAATTGAAACGAGCAAAGTTGGATTTACCAGTAGCTGGTAAGATACTTATACAGATGCAGATTTAGATACTTGGAGCTTTTTATACTTTGTCCATTTTTAAAGTGTTAATTCTTTCTGGTAAAGACTGCAAATAGTTGTCTCTTCATCACTGCATACTTATTTCTTCCAAAATATTTTACAGTTGAGAAGCAACACCCTTTATTTCATGAGTTTGCTGGGTTTTTTGCTAATTGTTTTGTTTACTGATTACAAGCTAATGGCACAGCACTTTAAAACATCCCTGGTCTGGTAACTTTGATGTATAAAATATCACAGTTTCCAATTATTTGAAGCAACACTGTTGTCTGAGAATACAAGTAATTCTGTAGCTTGGATAGCTATGAAACAAACATCAGGTCAGATAGTTGGTCCAATCCAATTTTTTAATTCTTTGCAAGTGATACACCTTCTGGGTATTTAAGTGAATTATTTTCTTCATTTTTGCTCACCCTTTGTGTTCATGTTTTCTGTTCAGTTGCAAAGCAGTGAGTGTTGTTTCTCAGGACATTACTTAAGAAATCTCTGTAGGTTCTCTTCTTCCTGTACTGAGATTCTGTAATCCTTTTGATCGCTTCTCTATCCTCAGCAACTGAACTGAGTTCTGTTGTGATTATGCTTAGTTCTTTTTTTATCCTTGTCAATTTGTAAAATAGTACATGAGGAAAAAAAACTGTTTTAAAATTTAAAAAAAAAAAAAAAGGCAGAAACAGCCTTAACTTTTAAGTAGTTATGGTTAGTTTTCCAAAGTTAAGAAATGTCAGAATAAAGGTTGGCTATGTAGTCTGGTGATAGTTTCCTCTTGAAGCTCTTTATGGAACTTCATTTTTGTGTTTCAGTACACCTTCCTTATTGCATTCAGTACTGGGGTTTCAGGGCTCTTCATCAGGAGAAGATATATATGTTTCTTCTGGTTCTTAGTGGATCTGTCTCTTGGACATGCAGTCAGACACTCCGTGTGTTTGTTTCCCATCTCCTTGGCTTCTTGTCCCAGTTTCTCTTGCTCCACATTCTTATGCTTTTCCCTCATTCTGACTTCTTACAGCGTATCCCTCATTATACCTTCTCCTACTCAAAGTAGAGGTCTGAGTCTTGCTCCTAATTCCCTCTTCATCATTCTTGTTTCTTCTAGTCATATACTTATTTTTTTAGTGAGTCTGCAGCTCTTCTTCGTGTTACTGCTCATGCTGTTTCTTCCCCTTTCTAATCACAGCTTTCCCACCCTGCTTCTTTCCGTTTTCCTAAGCCAGGTTCCAATGTTTTCTTATTCTTCAGAGCAAGTTGCACTTTACAGCACTGCTCTTCAGCTGTCAGCTTTTGTTAGACATCTTGTCTCAGCTGATGCTTGATCACAGTGACTGGATGTGAGTAAATATGTTAATAAACAACTTTGTCTTTTAGCTTCAATTCCAATCCATTGTGGTAAAGGAAGATAGGTGCGTTGGAGTGTTTTCTGTTAAACTGTAAATATAAAGTTATCAGTGATTGCATGTGAACAGAGAAGATTTTTTGCTGCCTTTCAGAAACTCAAGTTATTTTTAGTTCATGAATGTCATCAAGTAAATTTCACCAGTGTGGATTGTCTGTTTTCTACTTGAAAATATGGTAGCTGAAGAGTTATGGGACGTTTTGTAGTTTACTATGTGATGTAATTCCTGTTTTTTCCACCTTGGTAAATAACATAGACACAACTTATGGTGAGAGCTTATGTGAGAAATATAAAATTCACTGTAAGTTTTCTTGAATGAAATATAAATAAATAAATGCAGGCAGTTCCTATCTGAACTATGTTTTGAGGTTTTCCTTTTGGGAGAATGTAAAAAGCCTTCAAGTGAAATTTTGATTGAGAATATTGAGTCTCAGCAAAACAATTAAAGGAAGCTGTCCATGATGTCAAAGGCCACAAAGTGGATACCTTGTTTGAGACACAGGTAGTCATGTTATGGAAGCCAAAAGCAATAGTTAGCGAATAGTGAATACATCTTCTTGAAGCTGAATGTGAGTTGTATGGTTTCATATTTTGTATGTGTGAGTCTTGATATGACTAGCTGGCAGGAAACTCGTTGTTTTAATCCACATTGTTTCTTTCTTTTGGAAAGCTAAAGGAACATCAATTGCTTTAAAAATGTCTTTTTTCCAACATGAGTGAGGAAGATTGAGCAGTAAAATAAAAATAAGAAAAACAGTGCTCAGGTGAAGTGAATTTTGTTACTAGATGGGGAAGTGAGCTTTTTTTTCCATTTGTAAGTAAAAAGCCTGGAAAGCCTTAGAGAAAAAATATGAAATACCTTTATCCTCATCCTTGGAAATCTAGTTCATTTTTCTGCTGTTATCTGTAGTTAAGTGAAGCTGCCTAATTGTTCTTCATATGCATTTCACAAGTCTTTTTCTTTCTTCTTTTTTTTCTTTCTGTTTTGGTTTTACTAATCACTATCACAAGGCAGTAATATTTTTGCAGATGTTATCCAGATTTTGTAGACATTCAGCTTTGCTCACATCTGTCTCATTCTACTATCTTTTCTACCTTTGGTCTCTTTTTACTATTTTCCATTTTATTTCATATAAAATTTATGAAATCATTGTATGTCATGCAGTAATATGCACAAAAATACCAAACTGTTCATTTAAGTGTTCACTGTAGCCTGAAAAAAGGATGTTTATTTTTATTCTCTCAGCTGAAATAAAAGTACTACTTCTTGCCTTACACTTTTTTTGCACTGAGCAACAATTACATCTCTAAGAACTAAAGTAAAAATGAACGATTGAAAAATATCTCCATCTTACAGTTGCTTCAATATCAGTCATCCTGGAATATCAGAGAGCTACTTGAGCTCTGTGGAATTTTCCATCTGGCACCATTTGTTAGGCTGTATGGATTTTCCTGCCCTAATAAACAGTGGTTGAGTATTTAAAGAGGTAATTTTTGTGTTATTTTAAAGTAGATAGCTGCTTGTGTCTAATGTAGCTTTCCCTGGCTTGCTTCTTCCATGGCTTCTCCCACTGTATTAAGGAGTTCCTTTTTGCCTTCAGAGGAGAGAAGGGACTTTGTTAAACACATTGGCACTGATAAAACCCTTAAGGTGCTCTGCCAGAACATTTGATGTTTTGGGAGCACAGCTGTATTGATCAGCCTGATTTTGGATGTCAGCTAAATGCCTTTGCCAGCACTGGGACTGTTTTACATGAAGCAGACCACAGATTTTTATGCCTTTCTCTGCTAATTCCTAGTTTTAAGTACTGATCTATGTAGGATGGTCTGTACTTAGCTGTGGCCTTCAGAGTATGGCTCAATACTTGATCTTCTTAAAACTCAAGGTAGACATCTACATTCCAGTGACTGTATGGAGACAGAAATCTGAATGGATAAACATGCTGCTTATTGTCAGGCCTTCTGAGGGATAGGCTGTGATGTTTATGGAGTAGATAGTCCTGTAAGGTACTTCTCCTCTGAAATATCCTCAAGCAGATTTAGTAGAAAAGACAATTAGTATTTTCGGAGTTGACTGGAACACTATGAAGGGTGTCCACTTCACAGTAGGTTCTTGAACAGCACAGTCACTTAAATTCATATGACTCCTGTTTATATCTTCTCAGGGAGCCAGATCTGAGGCAGAGTAGACAAATCTCTTCCTTCATTCAGAGATGGTGAAAGGAATTTCGCTGGCATATACTGTTTTTCAAAATTTCTTGATACAGATCCTTTTCTTGTCTTTCATTTAAAGGAACAGCAAAATTCTTAAAATGCCCCACATTTTGATACAAGGTGTCCTGGAAAGAGAAGACAGACATCCTTGGATGGACTTTTTTTGTTAAATTAGACCAATGGAGAAGGCCTTAAGTCAGAGATAAAGTCTTACATCTTAATGTTAAGGAAATATTGCCTAATTTGGAATCTGCCATTGTTCTTTTGATCATCTGAACTATTTTAGTGCCTGGAAACACCTGCATTAAACTGATTATGTTCCTCTAGTTCTCCCAGTCTTTTCCATATTTGAAGACAATTAGCAAAATTTGGATTTTATATCTTAATTTGGTAAATGTATACCTGCTACTTATCTTTAGAGGTATGTTTCAGTAAATTTGTTGAGTGCTTTTTATGCAGATATTTATCTAATTTAAATACTCACCTGTGACAGTGCAGAAATATTTGATTGATCTATTAAATAGTGTTGGTTTTCTTCTCTTAATTCATCTTTTGACAGCCAAAATATTGCAAATATGTGAGTCTACTTGTGTTTCTGATGATATATCTCTTTTGGTTGTGTTTCGTTTCAGAGGAATTTTGGATTATTCGCTTGTTGTTGAAGAACACACAAGTAGCAGTTTATACGATGCACCTCATATTTTAATCAACTAATTTTTCTGCCTTGATTCTTGTGTGATATGACCTTACAGTGTTATGAAGGAAAATGGCATTTGTAGAATTATACTAATATAATTAGGATATTATTTTCAGCAATGTTGGACTTAGGCTTTGCATTATTTAAAAAATGCTTACTGTTTAAAACTTGCATGCTTTTGTTGAATATGACTCAGTTCTGTTGGTGTTTGTTCATAGCACAGGAAGGTGTATTTTCTGGAAGAAACATGGAGTAAGGGATAAAAAAGAAATGAACAGATTACTTCTACTTTTTTAAAATATTTTTATATTTTTTAGAGAAACCACTTACTTGTGTCACCTCAGTGACCAAGTTTGTTGACATTTCTATTATTTCTCTAAATGTAGATGTTTATAAAACTATATATTTTTTTGTTATTGTCAGTATTACAAAAGTGACCTAGTATTGGGAAGGCAAGGAGTGTGTTTTTTTCTACCATTATCAAGTTGTCAAACAAGATTTCATTTGAGCATCTCCCCCAAAAGAGGAGGAAGAGAGAGTGACTCTTGGACAGCAGTTTGAGCTTTTGGTTCAGGCACTTAAATTCCTTTAAAATGTACCTGGACTTGTAAACTGAACAAGTAAGATGGGAAGTCACTGATGGAAAATAAATGCAAAATATCAAGATGTCTTTTTAAGAGTTGTTTTTATGACCATTACCATCCTTGAAAACTGTGTTAGAACAGTCAGAGTGCATGTATTCTGGTCCTGAAATTAAGGACTAGACTGCTATTCACCAGAGAGAGCACTTAAAGCACTTTATTCCAATTATATGTCTGCTATTCAGTGCATGAGGCTGCTAATGCCTCCTGAAGCAATTATCTGTAAAAGTCTTGTAGTTGAGATTGACTTCCACTGGGTGGTGACCAAGACTTGCTAGAGCAGGAGTAAGTAGCCCAAAACTTTCTTTAATATGACTTGAATTTTTTTTATCTTTTGGGGAACAGTCAGATCTGTTTATATTTGCTTTGCTCCTTTTCACGTTAGGCAATATATTTATTGCCAGCAAACAAGCACCTGATTGTTCTTTTTCCATTTAAATTACCTCCACTTCCATTTTTCTCCCACACTTTTGCCCGATTTTCTTTGTCATTTGCTTGTTTATACTATACTATATACAGACCAACTCAAGCACTACCTTTCTTTTGAATCAAAAATAGAAAATCCTGTTGTGCCAGCTCCATATATTCTAATATAAACTATTATGTTTGTCTTTGGGGAAAGCCAGTAACTAAACTGCATCTAGGAAGCTGTTTTATTGAAGGAATATGGGGACAGAAGATGATGGAGTTCTGCATCTTGTGCTAATATTGTCAGCCTGGGAAAAAATCTGGTTGCCCAGTTAGCTTCAAAAGATAAAGGCATGTCTGATTGTGGAGGCTGCTGCCAAAACATCTACCAGCTGAGCTGGACAGCTTTGTCTTACATTCTATTTGAAAGTGCCCTTAAGCATTGTACGTAAACATCATAAGCTGTACAGAAGATTACTTGTCCAGAAGTACTATTAGTAGGATTCAGAAGTCCCTCTGTTTGTATAGCCTCAGATGGAAGGTACGCCTCTAGTGTGAATTAGCTCAGACTTAGGGTTAACAGCATAAACAGATTCAATTTAATGCCCTTGAAAACATCCAGATAAAATTTCTGCATGTTCAGATCTCAGAAATGTGAACAGTGAGTTTAGCTGTCATAGAAGAGATGATGGCGGAGAGCTGCATGAGAGGCATTAGGCATATTTGGAGTGGAAAATGGGGAGATAAAAGATGCACAGCTTGTCAGAAGAACTGGTGCTTTTGCATGCTTCTCTGGCAAGGTATCTGTGTACCTCTTAACAGTAGAGATGTTTGTTGTGATTTAATTTCGTACATTTGCTTCTGCATTGCGGTTTCTTTTCCTCTGCTTCTTGCTTTTATTCCTTTTCTTTCTTTCTTTCTTGCCTGCATGCAGCATCATGTGTTTTTCTTCCCATTGTTGGTGATAGCAGACTGCTTAGAGAATTCGTAGACATAGACTGCATGCTGTTTTGTGCATTTGAGGAATGTCTCCTTGTATTAATGTGCATGCGGTAGATGTGGTTATCCTCTACCTGTTTAACTGTATGGACTTTTCTAAACTTTAGGAAATTTAAAGAATAAAGTACTTTGATAGCTCCACTGGAAATGACAGCTACATGCATGCTTCTACACATGTATGTATCTGTATATTTAAATTAAAATTAAATATCTTTTTTTTTTCTCTTCAGTTTATTGAAACAAATTGGTCTTCCTTTAGGAAGTGACCAGTTTGGGGGATGTCTTTGTGCTGCAGCACCATGGATCCTTATACCACTTCTTTCCTTCCAATTTTTGTTATGGCAGGAGGTGATGAGAGCTGAAGCCATTCTTGAAACAGACTTGAGCATGTGCTTTGTAGCTTTGGCTAGTCAACTGAGCATCTCTAGCAGTGTGGCCTTTCCTAATGTTGCAGATGCAAATGTGGTTGATTAAGCAAGCTTTCCCAGCTGCATCAGTCTGAGGTCAGGTTAAAACAAATTCTGTGGAAGCTTTGTGGCTAAGATTTAGAGCTGTATTTCTTTTTCCCATTGACCCCTCCCTCTGCATATAAACATTATGCCATAATTCTGCTTTCTGTGAGAACTCTGGGCTCCAGTATTACCAGCCTATTAAAGGCAGAGGGCTGATATAGTGCTGTTAGAGTGCAAAGGTTTTCTTCTAAATGAACTACTGTTGTCTTGGAACACTTTGCTTATTGCTCAGTACATGAATTAATTCCAAGCTGTAAAAGTTTCGCAGCAGAAATGCTAAGACTTCTGATACTTACTTCACACCTGTAATTCATGTTATAACATACATTGTCCAAACAGCACTACATGTACCTAATTGTAACATGTCCTTTTACCCTCAAATGTAAAGGAAAGACAACCGAAAGCAACCTTCAAAGCAGCCTAGGTAGAATGCAGTAAGAACATTTACAGTATTCTCACTTGAGTTTTATTAGAGCTTAATGGTGATTAAGAAACCTTAAGTGCGTGAAATTAAAAACAACAACAACAACAAAACACTCCCACAAAACCCACCTTAAATGTATATTTCAAAATATATTTCAAAGAATCTCATATTGCTCCTTGTTCATTTCTTAGAGAGTAAAAGCTGGAAGAAAGGAAATTCATTCATGCCTTTAACATCTTTGTACAAATGAAGGAAGCATTGCAGGAAGTAGGGCAACTGATCTTGTGTTTGCATTGTTTTTTTTTTGTTTTCATATAGCCTCAATAGCTGAATTACAAGGATGGAATTAAAAATCATTTTACTAAAATAGTTACGGTACACACGGGGTGAAATTAAAGTACAGATGCTGAGGAGCCATTTTCTAATAGCATACTATAACTGCCATAGAGGTTATACGTGTAGCAGCATATGAAGTCTGTATTCTGTGTAATTTAGATGACAAATATCTGGTATGTACCTTGAGTATTGTTTCTTAATTCAGGCTTCATGCTATTTTAACAACTAAGATTAATAAGACTGAAAGCATTGTAACGTGCAGTTTTCAGTATTGGGAATATTTATTATGGGCAAAATTCAGTTCTATTTAGAAGATAGGTTCTTCAGTTTTGCTTGCCACTATGTTAGTGAGTGCAAATGGAACCTAAATGGTGCAAACGCCTTTTGCCAAACTGACAGTAATGGACAATTTTGAAGAGATTGCTGCAGAAGAGAGTATGTTGCAGAGCTGTTAAATCATTCATTTGCAGCATCCATGCGACTCATTCATCTTCTGTTGTGCTAGTAATGCACTGCTGGGGAGTGCAAATCTACAGATCCCTGCTCCAGATTTCAGCCTGATTTGAGAACCACCGGCCCCCACAGAGATGGAGAACAAACTGTGATGCTTTATTTCCAAGACCCACTCATTGGTACCTGATGCTAAGGTGCTACCACATAATTTTTAGCACTCTTGCGTATCTTGTGCATCACAGAGGATAGTATGACAGGTGTGTAATTATGTAAGAGTATTTAACATCTAGAATCTTACAGTTGGAGGGGTGGGACCTTTTCATGAGTAATTTTGTTTGCCAAGGCATAGCATGGTGGGCCATGAGTACTTTCAATGTAAGTACTTTCAGTTGTGTATCTTAATACTTGTCTGGTTGTAATTGAACTGAGGGTAGCTTGGGGAAAATAAGACTGGAAAGTTTTTCTATGGAAAACCTGGGTAGGCAAGATTTATTATATATAAAATTAAGTTTCTGAAGTTGTGTTTTTCTAAAGGGAAGGGTGTTTCCATATGAACTTTGTCCTCCTGTGAAGACTCTGAATACCAAGAGAAGGGGAGTTTAATTGTTTGGCAAAATGAGGCTGTATTTTTTAAGTACTCTTTATTTAGCTATCTTGTCGTGATTCATAGCATCATTGTATTTCTCTCTGCTGTCTTCTTGCTACATCTTAGCTGGCACAAACTGTAAGTTTTCATTTAGTTTATATAGCAACTGATCCATGATGATAATTTGTTATGCTGTTACAATAAATAACACTGACCTTGGCTGCTGGCTTTCCTCTGTGTACCTCTAGCATGAACCAGTTACCAGTGATTGAACTCGTACTATTGACTGTAAAAATGAATATGGCTCTCTCTGTTAGTGCAGCACTCATATCAGGAATAGAGATGTTTGTGTCTTCATTCACATGAACTCTTATAGACAATTAAAGGGAATTTTAATTACAAATAAGTAGAAAGAGTGATGTTAACTTTAAAATCTTCCAAGATCTTAAGTAACTTTGAGTTAGTAAGTAACCCTAATCTTCGATGATGGAGGAAGATTTCATGGTTCTTATACAAGGAAGGGAAGGAATTAAACTTATTTATAGCTGTTTTACATCTTTTATTTTGCATAACATTTAAGGATAGCTGTATTTTTTTCCTCTCTACAGTAGTGCTTTTACTAATATGTGCACAGTAGGATTCGTTTGGTTGACTTTAAAAAGTTGTTTGTTTTTGGAAATGCTGAACATCAAGTAAGATTCAGATTCATAAATGTAATGAGAAGTATGTGACCTTTTCTACTTGTAATGGGAAAAGTAATGCATTATACAATTAAAGAAGTTATGTGCAAGTAGACGTGATAAAAGACTTTGGCTAAGATCATGAAGGGTGTTGCCTTCTAAGCAGAGTCTGGTGTGGAAAAATCAATGTAAATTGTTCTACAAACAAAGTTCAGCAATGAATGAAGCACATCTTTATTCTTTCTGTAGTGGCAATGTGGGTTATTCTGAATCCCCACATAGCTGAAGTTTACCAATAGTTGTTGTGATATATTGGACCTAGGAATGGAAGAACTTAGCAGAAGTGTCAGAGTTCTGTAAATGATGCTGTTAGCATTTGGTGAAATTTGCCCATTGAATGCTTGTTTGAGGAATCAATATAGAATTTTTTTGATAGAAAACTTAACTGAATAAAATGATGATTCTGTATAGTGTCTTCT
This sequence comes from Perdix hodgsoniae, assembly GCA_035772895.1. Taxonomy (NCBI): domain Eukaryota; kingdom Metazoa; phylum Chordata; class Aves; order Galliformes; family Phasianidae; genus Perdix; species Perdix hodgsoniae. The sequence continues at coordinate 27,761,404 of JAPSGF010000006.1, forward strand.
AGTTACGATGTAGACTTCTAATACTGAGAATGGCATTTCCTAAGGACTGAGGGAGAGCAAAGACATAATTGTGCAGATGTTAATAGATGTTAACTACCCAGAAAAATAGTGAGAGAAAGTACCAAAATGTCTGCTGCAGAGGTTGTGCATGTAAGTGCAGAGCTGAGAGCATGGTTTACCAGAGGCAAACAGTAAAAGATGAGCATATTGAAGATAGTGGATTAGAAGAGGGATATCAGAAAGGATCTTTAAAGTGAAGATATTGGTTTATTTAATTAAATGGGGACAGTGCTGGGCAGGGTACATACAGAATAGGTAATGCAGACTAAATATTATGAAGGGAAATTTTTCTTTATTTACTTATTTTTGCTATAGTGTTGTCAATGAGCAAAAGCTTGCCAATAATGCATCAGCTTCAGGGGGAAGGACTAGAATAATTGGTTAAGAAGAGAACCTAAACAAAATCTTTGTTCAGTCTCAATAGAATACCTTTGAGGTTTGACAGAATGGTGACCCGGAGAGAGGCCTAGATAATTGAATTTGTTATTTTTACTTGCATGACCAACAGATCAAGGAAGACTTCTGTTCAAATATGAATTTATGTTATTATTCTTATTTTAGGTAAAGAAGATGAATTTCCAAAGAAGCCGTTGGGGCAAATTCCATCAGGACCTCAGCCTGCTCTGCTTAATTCCACTCCAATGCTTAATGGACAAAATAGCACTGGTACACAAACAATAAGAAGGACAGACAGGAGACCATCTCCTGTAGAAGAACCTGAAAATTCACCAAATAACCGAAAAAGAATTAATTCTCTGGAAAAGCAACCTTCCTTAAAACAGCAGAAGTCTCGTCCAATAGACACTCAGAGTAGTCAGTCTAAAAATGAGGTTGATGCCAGAAGAAAACCTCAGCCAACTGGGCAAGACAACTCAAAACAATATGATAATGCAGCTGCTAACCAAAATTCTAATGCTACTTCACATACAAGAAGGGAATTTGTACCTAAGTGGAATAAACCATCTGATATCAAAATAATTGAAAAGACTATGAAACTTACTGCAGAGGTGAAAGGAAGGCCAATAAATAATTCTGTTTCAAGCTCACCACCAAGTCCTACAGAAACACAGCCTTTGAATGTAAAACAAAAGATGAGGGTTTTGGATGCTGATGAAGGTAAGCGTGGGTCTAATGCATCACAGTATGACAATGTTCCAGAAGCTGATAATGAGAGTGAGAATCTTGTTGAAGAGATGCTTGAGAGAGTTCATCCACAGAGTCCTAGGCATGTCGCATATACTAATAGTCCAAGAAAACAAACTGAAAAAATACCTGCTCCATTAAAAATGTCCAACAATTATACCTTTACTTCACAACCCAGATCTCCAAAATATTCATTGCAATCTGATGGACCACCTCACGGACTAAACACAAAGCAGCTGCTGCCCTCTTATAGCAATCCTCCTACTTATCATGGAAATTCTCCAAAGCAAATCTCCAGCATAAGCAATACAAGTTCTATACCTCTTCATTATCATGGGAATCGAACCAGCCCTTCTGGTAGGCCATATGGCTCTTTTATTTCAGCAGATTATTCTCCTGATAAATTACAAGTGAATTCCTATCCTGCGGGTCGCCAAAATCCTCTTTCATCAGCCCCTACTCGGATAGACGTAGCCCCTGTCGATGCTTACACCAGCAACTTGAGGTCCCCTACAGGTGTCAAATTCATAATGTCTCCAGTGGATTATGTACCAGAAGACAGAAAGTGGCCAGATGCTGCTTACGTGTATAGACATGAACCGTTCAGGCAGCCCTGGAACCAAGACGTTAACAGGGGCCACTTGGATAATTTCCAGAAATACCAGCATTTTCAGTCAACACCTTTTCAAGACCATAGTCTTCCTGCTGTTTCTGCGGATAGCCCAATAAGATACAGGACTTCACCAACCTTTGAAGAGCATGGTTCACCACAATACCAATATTCAAATCCATCCGCTCAAGTCCAACACTACCGAAATAGAAATGATGGATTGTCTATGCATGAATCTGTGCTTCTCTGAAAATGTCTGTTCTTATTAAAATGGCAAGATCCAAACCCAGTTATAGATTACTGTGTTAGTAGTAGTCCACGTCATTTCTTTTATGAAATGTGGACGGTTCATGAGACTCTGCAAAAATAACAACACTATTTCAGAGCTGTTTCAGACTTTTCACTGAAGGCTAGGTGAGTTCCTAGACTTGCATTGAAGCTATTGAAAGTGATCTGATGCACATAGACATAGCAATAGCAATAAGATCATATACACAGTATGGCTAATACTGTCATTTTTCCTCAGATTGAAATAACTTGTGTTATGATCTTTCTGCCTAAAACCTAACACATTTGCAAGTTTTATTTTGACTGACATTGTTAATGCACTGTATTAAGTATGTGTGTGCATGAGTGTGCGCTTACATACACATATGCATCTGGAAAAGAACTAAAGAGCTTAAATGTAAATGCATTTAACTTTGGACAGAGGTTGTGAAGTACTTTTGTTTCATATTAATTTTTCTTCATAATTTATTTGAGAAGCCATTCATTTTGAATGGGAATTTCTGTCATTTTTTATACAGCTGCCTCAGTATCCCAGTATCTGTTCTCGGCAGGAGAGGTACTTTGGGATTATTAATTTAAATTTATGTGAGAGTTAATTTCCTCTTCTTTGACTACTGTTTGTCATTTTCCTCAGCAAGAAGGAGCAGACAGGCAAGAGCAGAAAGCCAAAAACATCTCTATAATCTGGCTAAGGAATGGTGCTTAAAATCCAGGGCGGTCTCTAAGTTCTTAGGTGAATTGAAAGTGGATAATTTTTACCTTTGCACCTAAATCTACCTTCAGAATGTTGTATATGCAAAATATTGGAGCGCAGTAAGAGTAATGCCACATCCAGAAATGGTGCTGCACCCTTCGCTTTTTGCCATTCTGTGCTGTCAAACTAAACAAATTGGTTGCAAGGCCAAATCTCATAGGTATCAGAGAATTACTGGCACCTTGACGCTCTCAAGAAGCACATGCAGGAGTTTGTGACTTGATATCCCCTAAGCTGTGTGCATATGCAGTGTCCTTTCTCTTAAGCTTTGTCGTGTCAGTTCTATTTTGTTTCTCCCCCGCTTAAAGAGCCAGAAGACTCATGTCTGTGATTGGGCATGGGCTGCTGAGAAAATGTGAGAAAATGTGGGTTTTTTTTTTTTGTTTTTTGTTTGTTTTGTTTGTTTCTTGTTTTTTAAACTCTAAAATCAACCTGGCTGTTAATAGGAAGCTTAGACTCCTGGTAACGTGATTTAATGAGTGTTCGCAGCCTCTTCTGCTTTGTGTTTTCCTTTCATCGACTGTGAAATGCGGGTGACAAAAATGCAGGTTAAAGTGGCCCGTGTAGGATGAGCGCCAGGTAGGAAGTGCTGGATGCACCGACCTCTCATTGAAGCCAATGGGAGTTGAGGCAGATAAGGATCTTGCCAGAAGAGGTCCTTGGAGTGCTTAGCAGAGAGATTTTCTGATGCTTAAGGACCAAGCATTGGTATCACCATCAGTTTTGGATGGTTTAGAAGATTGTCCTATTATCTTTTGTTTTGTAAGATTTGTTAATTAAAGACATAGAAGTGGATTATTTTTTTTTCCTTTAAAGAATGAGCTTTAGTGCCTATTATTGCTGCAGGTTGGCTCTGTAAGTTTTAAGGTACAGAAGTAAAACAATTTTTACAAATGGAAGTAACATTTACTTAGTATATTTCAAAAACTTTTTGTGTATATGATGTGTCTGATGTAATTTTTAATGAACTGGGCGATTTTATATTTTAAGGATTGCAAACTGCAGCGAAGTAATGGTAGCAAAGCACTACACTGAAACTCTAAAATTGTGAAGATAAATATGACTTGGGATTACCTTAGTTCTGATTGCTTACAGCAGCTTAGAAATGTATGTATATAATACTGTGGCTAAGTGTAATAATCTCAGTGTTTAATGATGGTTCTGTAATTCATAACAAAGCTGTACAATTTATTTGTGCAAGCAACACAAAGCTCCAAAATATGTATCAGCAGTAGTAAATACTGTAGATTTTTATATATAAAATATATACACACTATTTTCTTATGTCATCTGCAACAGTTTTATAACTGTGTATCCTATTTTGATGTGACTGTATTTTTAACATGTTAAAATAATAATAATTAAGCTTCTATTGTTTTGTCTTTGTTTTTTCATTGTCTGATCAGCTCAGAACTGCAGTTTTGCTCTTCTCAGCACAAATGATTGCTTTTCACAGATGAGTCATGTGTATATATATATTGGGTGCATTTTATTTGTTTGTACACGTTTATTTTTAGGCTAAGCAATATGGATGCAATCTATACAGTGCTTTCACATTATTGCAGAAGTAATAAGGTTATTGATTATAGTTTACTACGCTGCTAAACCTTAACCTATCATTTGTGAAAGCTAGGAGTATAAACTGTGATCATAATTTTCTGGCTGTGTTCTAATAATCTCACCCAATATCAATTCAAAAGAAGAGAATTACTGGGATGAGAGACTTGCGATGCTGCATTGATCAGCGTGCCAAATAATAGCCTGACTATGGCTGTGGTGTTTGTTGCATGTTTAGAGACCTGTATTCAGCTTACAAAAGACTGGTGTCACGTGTTTGTAGTGCAAAGTCTGCTTTTGTTTCATTTAGCTGGACTGACCAAACTGAAGGTACTGATGCCAGTAACAAACACCCTTGGTGCAAAGTGAAGCAAGGCAGTGCTGTGCCAGTATCTTGCTGTGTCTTGCTGGTGGAGGGAATCATTCCCTCATAATGGATTAGATATCCTCCGAAGAGCTTTTCTGTCACTGTTTGCTTTGATCTGAAAACAGTCAAGCAGTAAGTGTCAGCATAAAATACTTGAGACCTTTCTTTCCCATGGTTTCTTCATAATAATTTTCTAAAATTTGCCTGCCTCATGCCATGTAAACCGTAGGTCTTGCCTGGCTCTCTTTGTGGTTAGTGAGGCCCCATCTGGAATACTGAATCCAACTGTGGAGCCCCCAGTACAAAAAAGACAGGGAGCTGTTGGAGAAGGTCCAGAGGGCCACAAAGATGATCAGGGGACTGGAGCACCTCCCCTATGAAGGCAGGCTGAGGGAGCTGGGCTTGTTCAGCCTGGAGAAAAGAAGGCTGCGGGGTGACCTCATGGCAGCATTTCAGTACCTAAAGGGAGCCTACAAACAGGAGGGGAATCAACTCTTTGAAAGGGCAGATAACTGCAGGATGAGGGGAGATGGTTTGAAGTTGAGGGAGGGAAGATTTAGGTTGGACGTCAGGGGGAAATTCTTTACAGAGAGAGTGGTGAGGTGCTGGAACAGGCTGCCCAGAGAGGTTGTGGATGCCCCGTTCATCCCTGGAGGTGTTCAAGGCCAGATTGGATGGGGCCCTGGGCAGCCTGGTCTAGCATTAAATGGGGAGGTTGGTGGCCCTGCATGTGACAGGGGGGTTGGAGATTCGTGATCCTGGAGGTCCCTTCCAACCCTGGCCATTCTGTGAGGCAGTTTCAAGGCAGGGGTTTGGAGAACTAGTAAACTCTCTTCACTAACACACAGGGGTGCAGAAGACTAAGGCTGAATGCCTAACTTACGCAAGGCCAAAAATAAGCAAAATTAAGCCAATTAGAATACAAGAGCAAAAGCAAATGAGTTGTATGCTGTGAACTTCTGTGTTTGCTTTTCCTTTGACTGATACCACACTGGAATAAAAATGCAAATCGTTCAGTGCAGAACTATACAGCAGAAGACTGAAATCCTTTGAGTTATTGGGGCCTTGGGAAGAAGTTAGGAAGGACTGCAGTCTCATAGACACTCCTAAGCTTTTCCATGAATGGAATTTGATTATGTGATCAAACTGCTTCTCTCTCTAATCAAACCATGTACATTGTATAAGTGAAGACAGAAGTCTTCCTACTCCTGCTGTGACCCCAGGGAAGATTTTTTCCTGACGTCGGTTTGGGTGATGAATTTGAATCATCGTCGCTTGGGCATCTCAGGAAGAAAATATGACTTCAGGAAAATGATCTTAATCTTTTCCTCTCCCCAGATCCAGCTGTGGCCTGCCTGTAATGCTTCAGGGAAGGTGACACAGAGGAAACAAAAAACCCCTTTCGCCAGAAGTCTATTAAAGAGAGTATTTCCTCCTAATCCCTGCTGATGACTACCGAAAGCCTCAAAGCATGATATTCTTTGCAATTATTTGAGAATGATCAGATCAATGCAGGCAATTCTTTTTTTTTTAACCCAGGGCCATAAAGGAAGGTCTTTCACAGATGTAAATATCAGTTACCTCTATAACACCTGACAGCAGGATTAATCCCTAACTGTAAAGCAACTGCTATATCCTCACTACGAATAGAAATTTTAATAGTGAGGGATTTTAGAAACCTTAGAGGTTGCAGAAGAGAACTGTTTTATTGTTAGGCGAAGATACACCTTTGTAATAAACCGGTTGCTGGTTCCAAAATTAGATGCATAATGTAAACAACACTGAAATGTCAAAAGACAGAGCAGCCTTCCAGTGTGAAGAAGCAAATCCAAAGATTCCCTGAGGTACATACACATTTTCCTAGGAGATTTCTCTCAAGAATCCTATCCTGAATTTCACATCATACTCGATATGACTTTGAAATGGACTTGCAAATTGCAGACTTTTTTTTTAATCTCCCCCTTGGGTGGCATTACATCGCATTCACAAAGAGGAATACTTTTTAAAATATGCCATCAAACGCCCACCGTTCCATCTCCAGTGGAGTACATTCTGCTTTCAGTATTTCAGTGAGAGGAAAATGTGAATTTTTTTTTTGGAGCCCTTGAAATACTGCATTTTTGCAAAGCTCTGTAAATGCAGCACAGTTACAGTTCAGCAGTTACTTGACTAAGTAGAATTAGGCTCTGTTTAGATGATATGAAGTTACTGCATATTTAGTTTGCTGAAGGTTTTTTTTCTTTTGTGGGGATATTAAGACTCCAAATGCTTTGAATGGCCCAGTTGCAATGAGAAGAGGACTAGGCCAGCAAATGAAATTGGGAATATAATTGTGATTGTTTGTGTAGTCTTTAAATGGTTTCCAAATCTGGTGAGGTAGGGAAAAATGCCATTTTTGAGCTGCTTTGTGCCAAGAGGACTTTCTGCCATGGCAGGGAACACAGTGATCCCTCTCCTGAGTGATTTAATTCTCTCAAACTATGCCGACTGCCTTTGTGCTTATGGAGTTAATAGAAAATCAGTGGTACTTTTAGAAATGTACATTTTGAAAAGCCTGAGAATTTGGGTTTTTTTATTTTTTTGAGGGAGTGGAGTATGTTTATTTCAGTGTAGATTTTATTGTCAGTCTTGTCAAGGTGATTCTTCTGTCTGCTTCCTTCCTCTGATAATGTGCCAACTCTTGTTTTTCAGAGGTGCTGTGATACCTTTTTGCTGCTGTTCTTTGGGAACATGATGAAGCAGAGATTGCTGTTCTCTTGCCTCTCTCTAAACAATGTGCAAATTAAAATACAAACAAACAAACAAAAACACATCATTTGCATTCTCAATATTATAGTTGGTCAGGAAATCTTCAGGAATGCTTTTCTTACAGAAAGGAATTTAATTTAGCAGTAGGTGAAGGACACAGTAGTGTAGAGGTGCTTGTACAGTCTCTGCAATCTGAAGTCATAGTTTTCTTTTGCTCAGCACTGAACACCAGAAGCTGTGTTACTGTCAGGACCAATCAAGAGTTTTTGCAAAATGCTGTATCGTTCCACAAAAATGTGCCAGCTCAGAGTGGCAGTAGGTCAGATGTAGCTACAACAGGCTTGATTTCCTAGTGATAAGTTGCTTTGTCAGATGTTTTCTATTAGAAACGAGTCAGAGAATTGAAGCTGGTGCTTTATGCTGGGATATCTGAGCTCCCTTTCTTGCTTAGGAAGGCTGGAAGTAAAACTTTCTCATTCACACCATCCATACTTAAGGCTTTGCATTTTTCAGTTCAGCAGTATTTTCTGGAATCATCTGCAGGATCGTCCCTTAGGAAAAAAACAGATCTCTGTAATTTTTGATAATGGAGAAAAAAGCTCTGCTAGATGATTTAGTCCAACCTATTTTTTTTTTTTTTTAGCTTTTCTGTTCCCATACATTTTTTTTCCAGTGATAGCTCTGACAGTGTGGGCTGTGTATCCCTGAGTGTGATGCTGAAGTCAATAAGTGATGTGCAGTACCAGCATGAGGCAGGTCATGTAGCATTTCTAGGCAAGTTGGCACCCAACTGTGAGAACTGAGGTTTTGCAATATGGTTAAGTGGAAGCTTTACTTGCTGAAGAGTGTACTTGAATTCATCAGCAATGTGTGGGTTCTATGTTAAAAAAGAAACACAAAGCTTTCAAGCAAAAGGGTTGGATTCCTGAAGGTGGTGGTACTTAGCTGCCTTTGTGTTTGAGAGTGGAGGTGGGAGTTCTGTGTAATGCGTTTCTTCCTCTGAAAGCTAAGGAATCCAGTGAGAATCTCAGTCCTCCTGAGTTAAGTCAGTTATGCATGTCACTCATTTTCAAACTACTGGGCACATGTTTGGTATGAGTTACCCACAGCAAGCTGTCTATCTTTCTTAAAAGTGATTTTAAAACAGTACATTGATTTCAGTCTTCCTTAGAGGCAACACAGTAGTCAACTTCCAAAGAATGTGGCTGTATTGAGAATCTTCATTTGATGTCAGTTAATGTTCTGGCCATCAGACATCCTTCATTTAATCATGCTGTGTCTGTAACTCCCGATATTTCGCTTCCAGTAGAGGTGTCCACCTGTTTGCTTACTTCAGTGAATGACTTTTCTTTCTGATGCCATCTAATCATGGACTACCTGCTCTGTATCAACTCATATCCATCTTTCTCAAATCCATCTCAAAAGTCTGTTCTTTGCAGTGCTGTCACTTCAAATTAATCACAAAATGAAAAAAAAAGAATAGAGTAAATGTTGAGACTATAAAACAGATAATTAGCAATGTGAGTACCATAAGCCAATTATAAATGCTTTCAGAAGGCCTATATGGTGGTTGTGTTGTGCTTTCTGTCTCTGCAGTAACTACATCGTGAAAAGTGACATCTGCTGAATCTGAAGGACTGGGATGTTAAATGGCTCGCTACGTTTTTCCTTAGGCGATACCATGTGCGAGTGGGAAGTTATGCCCCTGATTTGAGAGCTCTCTGCTGGCCAGCACATAGGAACCAGTCAACCTTTGTTGGCTGGCTGGACTCGGCGCTCTCTGTAAATATTTAATCATACATTGCTACTAAAGAAAGGGGAAACGGTCTTTCAATCACAAAATTAGTATGCTCACAGCTATAGAAAGCCATTTGTAGCTGCTGGAGTTCACCCATTGTTCAAAGCTATACTTCAACCTTTTTGATGCTGTAAATCATAATTTTGCTCTGTAACGTGTAAAAATGTAGCATTAACCTCAGGTGTTCTCTTTCCAGTGCAGTTATGCAGCACGGCTGGCAGCATACATTCTGCCTCTGGCAGTAGTTTTACTGATGTGCTCAATTTCTGTTGAGCACGCCTGGTCTTACAGTGAATGAAACGATTCCCTTGTCTCCTGGAAGGACTTTCACAAATGCCTCCCCTCCCAGCTCCCTATGCTCTGTCTAAATGACACCAAACACTAATAAAAAGGGAAGAGTGTAAATTCTTTCTGGCTTAAACATCTGCAAAATCAGGCTCCTGGAAGTTGTGCACTCAGTCTGCTGTCCCCAGAGAAAAGTTCTGGGAGTGTAACTTAGCACAGGGAAAAAAATAGTGTTGCTCTTTAAATGCCATTATTAGGAAAAAGCACATGACTTCAGTGGATGGGTGGGGTGTCACACTGTGCACACATTTATCATTGCAAATGGTGTGTCTGAAATCTTTGAAACGCTTTCAAATCCTGTGATTTTGGGCACATAAGCAGATCACTTTGGTAACCCTCTTGTTATACTCCATAGGAATGGTCAGGTGGTGTTTTTCCCTCTTCATTTAAGTGGTTTCATACAGAGACCTTCAAGTTCCAAAACAACATTTCATACCACCTTGATTATTGTTTTATTGTTAACTCTAAATGTAGACTCCCTCGTCTACCTCCCCTTTTAGAAGTGAATCATGTTCTGTTATTTAGAATGACCCTAAACAGAGACTTCAGATTTCCAGCTGTACTAATGGGTCTTGTAGGAGGGAAGCCAAACTTCCATGACTTCTAATTACCATCAGATTGGATTAATAGAAGAAAATCACTTAACTACCCATCCACAGATGGAGATTTAGCTATAACTTCGAAAAGACTTGCATGTCAGCTGCTAGCAACATAACTGAACTTAGTGTTTTTTAAATTTGTCCTGTACTGTATGGTCTTCTGAGAACCCTACGCAGATGGATGTCCTTGTGTACGTTGTTTGCTGGAGGGAGTTCAGCAAATCTTAGCTGGTAAGTTGGCCACAACAGGAGATGTCTCCAGAGGTAAGCTTGAGACTGTATTTCCATCTACAAGCCTAAGCCACAAGCTGCAGAGGTCACTGGGTGACAATGTGTAATTTGTTATGGGCTTTATATTTAGAGTAAGGAAGGTGAACTGCCTGAACTCTCATCTTGCAATTCTTTTCTCTTTGTCCTTAAGTAAGGCAGCAGCAGTCAGTTGTCATGGGGTTGGAATTGTTTCCAGCCATAAAGCAAGTGCTCAGCGATGATGCGGTGCTGAAGGAGAGCTCTCCATGACAGTGCTGCTATAGGGAAGTTGGGTCTAATTATTTCAAATGACTGAAGCAGGTGAAAGAGCTTCTGTCCAACTTTTCAAGTGATTTAGCACCTGCTATTCTTCATGGAATTTGAGGAGCCAAGGTCCAAACTACTTACAAAGGCAAGAAAGAAATCCTGTCTGTTTATCCTTGGCATTTAACAGATGCTCAGTTTTACTATTAGCCTATAGCTGAGTTGCTTCACAAAACTTTCCCACTCTGCATTGTCTGTCCATTGCTTATTTTTTGGTGTTGTTAATACCAAAACCCTGCTATCTTTGTATTTAATGCTCTATGTGTGAATCTTGATAACTCTTAGGAAGAAGTTCTGCTTTGCATTTTACCTTTGCTAGGAAAAAATAATAAACGCTTCTCACCTTAACAGGACTCTTAAGGGATGTCTGCCATGGTTTGCAACTTTTAATTCCAAAGGAGTCTTTGCAGCTGCACTTCATTCTGCTGAACAGAATGTCTCAAATATTTTTATCTGATCCTTTTGTGCTAAGTCTAGTCTGACCTTTTGGGCTTGTATTTGACTTGGGGCATTGTGTTTTGGTCTCTAGCTGCTTTGTTGTTCCTCTGCCAGCTAGGAACTGAATAAGACTCATAGGATGCTTTGAGGTGTGTGTACCTCAATTTCTCACTATGGTGAGCTTGCACAAGATGAAAATGGCTTTTTGAATTCAAAAAGCTTTACTAGAACATCAGCTAGAATACTTAGTTATTTTAATTAGAATTCAAAGTGACTATGAGAACTGCTAGCATTTCTGCCTTCCCTGCCCTTGCTTGCGATGCCTCTTCTTGTTCAGAGCTTTTCCACCAGGACGTAAGGCAGCCTTGTGGTTTCTCAGCACCGCTGCCTTGTCTTTTCTTGCTGAGATTTCACTCTCAGCCCCTTGTGCTGCCTGCCCTGATCACACCCATCTTAAACGTGCAAGCTGAGAAACCATCAGTGCACAGCCACAGTTGGTGCACCTTTGAAAGGCTCTTCTTACTTGATCTCTGTCCAAGTTTTCCTGCTTTTTAGCTTGTGCTTGGTCCATTCTGGGGGAAAAGAAGCCTTCCTGGAGGATCTGCAATCCTCCAGGACTACATATGGAGTGCTTGAACCCACTGAGGTCAGCAGAACAGGAACAGCTATCAGTAAGAGTCGAGCCATAACTTTACCGTGTATGAGAGAATTTTTCATCAGCAAGGTGAAAAATACATCAGTTTTTGCCTGTTTGGACTTGAGATAAGAAACTTTGGATTGGGCTTTCATACCTGTTAGTAATGCATTTTGTGCTGCGCTGGCACTGTACAACAACCTCTTCTCACGTTTGATTTCCACTTTTTCTTTGAAATTCCCTTTCCTTTAATCTTTAACTTCATTCAGGTTTGTGCTTTGGGGTTTTTTGTTTGCTTGTTTTTAGTTTTTTGTTTTGTTTTCTTTTTGTGTTGTTTTTTTTTTTTTTTTTGAGGGAAGATGTTTATTTTCTGCATGCACAGATCTGGGATGATGCTTTTGTCTGTTCAGAACCACTGAGCCAAGTGTTAGTTTCTGTGCCTGATACCAAATATTTCTGTCTCTTCAAGTTAGATGAACCTACCACTCTGTGACTCATTAATTCACTCTGAAGAACATTTTTTAGGAGTTTTCTTTTGTAAAGTTGTTGTCTAAAAGCACATATTTGAAATGAGATTGCTATTGTAACTGCTCCAAGAGGCTCGGAAACCTCGTAGCCTTGACATCTGAAGTCTTCCAGAAGAAACTAAGTGGGCTCCGTTTGAAGTGGCAGAACAATGCAAAAATGCAGCAGAAGGGAAATGAATTGTATTAATTCTGACAAACTTCAAGAATCTTATTATATCTCTGAAAATTCTTTACAGCTTTGGTTCAGAGGTCTCAGGTATAAAGGAGCATTGAAATCAAGGACGAAGATGCCAACAAAGACTTAGGGAAGATAGAGGACCCAGACCTCCTGTGAAAGTGAGACTTCTTCATTCAGGCTTCTTTCAGAGAAATAGCAAAAATAATGAGAAAAGCACTCAGCAACATCTCTAATCACAAAGGCTGAGCAACTCTCTGGCCTCCAAGTCTGTAAGGATTTCTTCATTGACAGTTAAATATAGTCATGGGCAGTTGTCATGTGAGTAGAGCGTGTGATTTCAGTAGTCTGCAGATTCTACAGCATTACTTGATGCTGTGCAGGCAGGATTCAGGTGTGTGTGTATGCATACACTGAAATTATTGGCCTGCCATGAATATCAGTTGTTTCTCAGCAGTATTTGATATTACTTTTATGGATAATGAAAACCTTGCAGAAAAGATCTGGTGTTCAGCTGTAAAAATGGGAAAAAGTCAAGGGATCTTAGACATCTTCCAGTTTTATGCTCTTAATTGCTGCATCTTAAAACTCATTGTTAGAGATCTTAAACACTGGCTTAATATATTTCCAGAGTAGAGAATGGATGTACAAAGGCACTGACTAGCAAAGAGCCACTCCTCGCATGCAGACAAGAATACAGTGGCCTACTCCTTTTAAATAGAGGAATATAGAAGAGGTATCTCTTAGCTGTGAGATTTAATGATGAGTTTATTGTTCCTGTGATTTGCAAAGTTGAGGATGCATGTGTGCTTTTCATGTGGGTATGTGGATGTTTGAGAAGAGAATAATAGATCTTGTGCATCTTAAGTGTCCACACAGAGCTCCTTGAGAACAGCTCTGTAGGGGCTCACCTGGCCATGCTTCATGCTCCATGCTTCCCAACCCTCCTTCTTCTAGACCTTGTTGAAGATACAGACTGTTTTCTGTCCTATATCTACAAGCTGTTCTTTTCAGATATGTAATTAAAACTGATTTTTATTTTTCATTTTTTCTTCCCTCAGCATTTTATTTTTAATCCCAAACACAACTCCTTTGGCTCAGTGAGTGTGTTAATACCATAGAATCATAGAACAATTTGGACTGGGAGGAACCCACCCCTGCCATGGCAGAGACATTTTGTCCAGATGTCGTTGCTCAAAGCCCCAACAATTTGATTTCAAACCCTTCCAATGATGGAGCACCCACCTGGATAACCCGCTGCAGTGTTTTACCACCCTCAGAGTGAAGAATTTCTTTATATCCATCATATATCTAGCCTCCTCCCTCTTACAATTCAAAACCTCTGCCCCTTCTCCTATCCTTTTAAAATGTTCATTTACTTTTTAATGCTAAGTAATCAGGAAACTAAACATTTCTTTCTCAAGGGAAAAAAAAAAAAAAAAGGCAAACTGGATGGAGACCCCTGTGACAGGAGAGAATCCATAATTACTTGGCTTCTAATTTTTGGCTGATAATATCTTTAAATCACCTCTCCTACTTCCCAGAAGGATTCCTTTGTGTCTGGTTATGTTCAAATGTATTTGATTGTTTCATGATCCTTTAGGAAAAACATGCAGTATATTTTGTAAAAGCAAGTTCTGATTATTCTTGGCGTTTCGATTGTTTGGATTGAATCCCATAGTCTCCATCACTATTTGCCTATATTTTAAACCTGGTTGTACCTCTCTGCCACTTCTCCTTGTTTTCTATCATTTTCTGCTTATTGAAGAATTTTTTCTTTTAAGCTAGATGACTTTTTGCAGAACGTATATTCTAGGTACATCTGGGTTCTTTTGGTTGGTTTTGGTTTTGTTTATTCTTGCTGTCCGATGGAAGACTTTGAACAATTTACTGGTTTTGTCAACATCTCCTTCTCTAAAAGTTATATTCCCAGTTAGGTATGCCAACAATTCCCTCATGCTTTGAAAAATGTGTCCTTTAAAAATTCCCAGTGCACATGTCAGCAGTGTGCCTAGCCACACAAAGTGAGCAGCACTAAGTTACAGTCCCAAGCACTGTGGCCAATTCTAATTTCTCGATAAAAGATTTACTCCTGGGAATGTAATCCAATCAAACTGTCCCTCAATTTCACATCATGAAACCTTTTTTTCTCTTTCTCCAGAAACTCTAAATGTTGTTAGTTGGCCACAGGCTATGTCCAGCAGTGTCTCCTTGTGATAGATTAGCTTTTCTTTCTCTATGTTATAGACCAATTTCTAAAGAATAATTCAGCTGATTTTCTCGTGATACATGGTTGTGTTACAGATGCCAACATTTTACTGCTTATAGCATTTAGCATTTAAACACCTAGGAGTCTGAGAGCTATTGGGTGGACCCTGCCTGTGAAGAGCTAAATGAAAGTTGATAATGAATTTGAGAGGCAAATAGTATAAAATATTTTCTAACTGACCCAAGATTATGAACCTCAGTAGAAAATGACCTCTTGCTGGTGGTGTAGGAGCTGGCTAGGAGGCCCTAAATTTGATATTAGAAAAGATAATTATCAACTACTATTTTAAAACTACTCACATCTGTATGTGGAAGTGTGGCTCAACTAATATTTATCCAAAACGGTTTGCATAACAATTGCTGGGTGAACTTTAACCCTAATCAGCATTTCAGTGCAAACTAAGCTATTGGTGTATTGTCCCCGGAGCCCTTACAGCATTCAGTCCTTCAGGTAAGTGCTGCTGAAAGCACCCATCCACCACTGCTCACTGCTGTGGTCACTGAACCAATGCTGATCTCATGTCTAGATGTAGGTAAACTCTTCTTCTTTGGCTGGCTCTGGGATCACAATCCTCTGCACGTTTCCACTGAGTGTGGTGTATTTCACCTTTCCTGTTTGTCACAAATAGCCCTGCATTATATTTTGGCACTTCCCCTTTCTATAAACCCCTTTCTGTAAAAGGTTTCATTGTGTTTGCTAACTAGAGCTAGCTTAGCTCGCCGTTCTAATGCACAGAGTTAATAATATTTGTACCGGGGAGCTTTTTCCTATCTTCGCATTGCTGAAGGATTTATTGTCTCTTACAGTCATATTATGAATGTTTATGGTTTGGAATTTGTCACCAAGAAAAGGCTAATTCCAGATGTGGCACTGTAGATTTGTGGTGTTGTGCAAAGCAGAAGTTATTTTTCATATTTATTAATATTGCTACAGCTACAGCCCAAAGGCAAGCTGTGTCTGTGCATCACAAAATAACCTTGTGAAGATGAGCGAGATTTGTAATGGCTTTGGTCAGTGTCTTCTTAACCACTTGGAGTCATTTTGTAGATGAGCCAAGGGATTTTCATTTCCATACACAGACACCACCTTCAGAAAGCATCTGATCATGAGGGATCTGGCTGAACTGGATGTGTCCCCACTGGTGTGTCCACAGTTCAAAAGTTAGTACAGAGAAGCTGGGAACAGGGCAAACGCCCCATGTGGCGGCATTTAATGAGGACACAAAGTGGTTGCACACAATAAGGACACAAAGCAGGCATCCTTTCATTTCCCCTCTCATTCCTGCTGGCTCTGGGGGATATGTTTGTGCTTTTAAAAGCAGCAACAACAACAACAAGGTTTTGGTCAGAGGTTTTTATGAAATTGTTTTGTTGGATGCATTTGGGCAGATGAATTATAAAAGTTCTAGGATCACAAGGGAAAACATCAAAACATTTCTCTTATTTTAAGTATATATACATATATATATTTATTTCCATACTTTTGGTTAGTGTTGCTAGGAGTCTTTATGGTGTGGAAATAGGGAAGAAAACTCTGAGGATTTTTGTTTTTAACCCTGACCTTAATTATTGAACAACTTGAATGAAGACTTTTATATGGGGATTGCAGAGTTCAAATAGGCTTTGTACACCAGTAGCTGAGCCTTCAACTTTGTTTATAGGAACAACTGTTCATTTTGGGGGGTATTTCCAGAGTCCACCTAAATGTTTGGAGAAAGCTGGTCTTTTCGGAAGCTAGTGATAATGGAGCTACTGGAAAACTGAGCTGCTGAGAATCAATTGCAAGTTCTGACCACCTTTGGAAAGCCGACTGCGTTGCACTGACTTGACCTCCTTATGTGCTTCACTTGTTCCCTGATGTGCTGCTTTGAAGTATCTAGTAAACAGCCCAGATCCAAAGAGGAGAGCAGATGGAAGATGAAGGACATTTGTGGTGCAGCAGGAAAAGCAGTGTTGTTGCTGGTTTTATGGGGGGAAACATACCTGGAAGAACATTTTCTGAGTGTCCCAGGGGCTCCAGATATCTATAATCAGTCTGGCCAATTGCTTTTGGGGCTCAACCATGGGAACAAGGCAGGTGGCTTACTTAGTTCCTGCAGAATCTTGGAGGTCTCAGGAGCCTGAGGCTGGTCCTGGCTTTCCTGCTGGGAGAAGTATTCATAGTGTATGTATGCTTATGCATGCAGCAAAGTGGCTCAGTGGAGCTTTGTTATGTAGCACAAGCTGCTCGTGCTGCACATTGCTCAGGGGTAGTCCCACGTTTAAATCTTGCCACTGCGACCCTGTGAATTATGCAACGGGCTGGATACCAGAAACTGAGCTCTAATTCCCAGCTCTTACATTAGCTCTTGCTGCATATTGCTATAGGTGAGTTATTTCAACACATTCTTTCTGTCTCCATTTCTTGCCTATACATGGCTCATGCTAACATTGGGTGATACAGCAACATCACAGATGTGGTGAGATATTTGGGTAGAAAAGTGAAGAATGACAGCAGCATCCCACTTTAACACTGTGCACTGGGATCTTTCAATATGATGTTTATTTAAAAATGCATCTGTAGCAAAACTCCAAGCTCACAGGATATTTCAGGCTTTATCTCACTTTAATAAAAGATAGAAGGTGTAGGGAAAATATTTCAAATTATCATATGAAAGACAGTTTAAGATGAAGGAGAAGTTACAAAAAAAGTAAAATAAGCTATAATTTTCTGTCCAGAAATGCTAGTGCTAAATTATCACTCAAATGCAGTCCAGCATGGTGGCAATTCAGAACTCCAGGGGTTCTTATCTTCCATTTCTCACGCAGAAACTATTGCATATGTTGTCATCGAGCAAACCAAACACAGCCTGAGCTGCTGCACTCATTGGCATCAGTAAGAAGGGTGCTACCAGGTGTGGCTTTCAGCGGGTCTTCAAAGTGGTATGGAACCTGGTGTTATTGTATTGCAAAAGAAAATTTGTTCTTCTCTGGCCTCATGGTGGTAGCTCGAGCCTTCAGCTTAGTCAGCATCATGATGTAGTGGTCAGAGTTGATCATTTGTCCATGTCCAGGAAATCCAGGATCACCCCTTTCCTATCCCAAAAGACTGTACATCACTTTTTCCACTGAGGGTTGCATCTTGAAGTTATTCTTCAATGGGGAATTCACACGTCATTACTTCACGGACTGCCATTGTATTCAAGAAACATTTAGATGTTGTACTGAGGGGTGTTTCAGTGGGAAACAATGGTGATAGGTGGATGCTTGGCCTGGATGATCTTGGAGGTCTTTTCCAACCATGGTGATGCTATGGTTTTGACTCTGGATCACAGTGATGACACCATGTTTCATTACTGGTAATGATGCAATCCAGGAAACTGTCACCTTCAGCCTTATATTGATCCAGTAGGTCCTACACACTTGTGTATGTTGTTTCAGTCCTCATGTGAGCATTCGTGAGACCCATCTGGCATGAATTTCGTGATTTTCTAATGTTGCCACCATTGTTTCCAATGCATTAAAGCTTCTATTCAGCTCCACACACAGTTCCCTGGTCATAATCCATGAATTTATGTGGATGAGCTGACAGACATTCTTCATTTCGTAGTGTCACAGCTGTGCATGGCTGTCCAGAGCGTGCCTTGTCTTATCACTGCTGTCACTGCTGAAGTGCACATCCACTGCCTCACTGTGCTCACAGCCACTATGTGGTCTCCATAAACAAATGTCAGTGGGTGTCATCTTTTCCCTGTGGAGGAGTTCAGTTCCACACCTTTGCTTCATGTACGCTTCCATATCAGACGCCATTGTGTCAGACTGCCCCTCTGCTTCCATATGTCATGCTGCAGCAAAATGTAACAGGATATTGCTGGGAAGGTTCAACCCCCACTGCATACCACCAATATCTGCTTCTGATTGTGGGCCAACACAATAAATTGGGATGTTACATTCAGAGCAGTCCTCGTATTTTGTGGCAAAAACATAGATTCTACTCCATATATTTTGAATTTAAAAGAATACTGGAAAAAAATCTAATTGGAATCACAGTCTCCTGAATGGTTTAAAATGTCATCTGAGACCAGGTTCTGTTCAGCTTTTCTCATGTGATATTTTCATGGCGCAATATTTGTAAGTGTAGTAGAGCCAAACTGAGATTTCACGAAAGGCAAAGTCTTTAAGCTGCTTAGGTGGCTACACAGAGCATACTGGAAAAAGTGTAGGGAAAAGAGAGAAGAATAAATTAGCTGCTTTGAATACCCTTAATTTAAATTGAGGCTAGTAGCACTGATATTTGAAAGGCATTCAGCCTGGTAGCTTCCCTCTAATGAAGCATCTTTGCTGTGGGTTCTGGGACTCTGAGTTCATTTTCTGCGCTATGGAAAGCTGTGTCATGTGGGGCCTGGCATAAACTGGTTTATGAGCTGACTGATGGATGCAGGGCCCAGATTTGGGGGAATACTATAAGCATGTGCCAGGTTTCCATTAGCATCTGTGGAAATCAGGTACACTTCAGACTTTTCAAATTGGAGGCCTTCTCTGAATTAGGTTTATGTGAACTGTGGAGGTACAGGCAAAGTCCACAGAGGAGATGAGCAGTGCTGTGTCCCAAGCCTGCTCTATACTCTCACAGCTGGATGATGTGGCCCTTTAATGCTGCCTTGGCTAAGTCACACTGTTTGCGCATCCTTTCCCTCTGTCCTGTAGTGGAAATGTCACTTTGCCGTTTATGTGAACATAAACTTATGCACTGCAAGGTGATTCATGGGGTAGGATATGCAATGCTCCCTTTGGTCTCTGAATGTTTCAGCCAACTGATAAATAATCAAGAACCTTGAATGTTCCTCTCTGCCCATCTGTCTCATCAGAACGCTTTGTTTGAATAGTGGTAATTTATTGGTGAGTGCATTAAAAGCCAATCACTGTAATGTCACGGGCATGAATTACCACAGTATGTTCTGTCATTTGGTGGCTTTTTCAATGCCAAACATCAGACTAATCCCCTTGCGTGTGTGTGTTTTGTTGCAGTTGTCTTTTTGATCCCCTGCATTTTTAAGCAGGCTAATTAAATATTAAAACTGAAAAATAACAGGTTTTTTTTTTTTTTCTTTCTTTTCTTTTTTATTCTTTTCCAAAATCCACGTGCCATTTCTGACAAGAGCTTTTTGGGTTAGGAGAAGTGGTGGTGGAGGATATCCCTCTTTTCTTTCCTCAACCTTGCGAGCCTAATTCCAAACTTCTCAACCTTAATACCTTTGTTATCGTTATTTTCAGGTTGCCTTGGTGAAGGCTAATGCAAGGAATGCCTGTGGAGCCAGGTCCTTGAAGGATAGCTCTGCAAATTGGGATTTTCTTTTGGAAGGTCAGAGTTGCAGAGTCTGCCTAGGTTGGCCTCCCCTCCTGGCAATGACTGCACGTCAAATGATTGCACTCTTGAACCGTGAACTCCAAGGCCTGTGCTCCCACTGCTGCTTGGCAGGAAGAAGAAATGATTCCTGTATGGAATTAAGTAGCCTTCCCTCTTTCTCTGATTTTAAGAATAATTTTTAAATTTTTTTTTTCCACCTCACATCTTCTGAAGTTAGTTCTACTCCATGCGAGGTTGGCAGTCTCCAGAAACAGTTAGAAAGAGACCCTTGAGGGCAGGAGCTTGACAGTCTTGCAAAAGATATAATTTTAATCTCATAGACTGTCTTGGCACACTGGCTGAAAACAGGCTTTGTCCCTGGGATGAAAAGTGAGGGGTATAAAGCCAAATTCTATCTTACAGTGATTATGAAGCAGGCTAAAGTGCCACAAAAGGCATGACTAAATTGGCTGTTTTAATCCATCGTCTTATCAACTTTTAAATGCAGGAGAGAGGAGAAATCCTTTGTATGCATGTTGTCTGTATGCATATCCTGTCCCGCATTACATGAAGCTGAGGCCAAAGGGTTCAATGGTTTCTCCTTCCTCCTACTTGACCTTTCCCTGCTTCCTTTGCTGGCCTGTGGGCATCTCTGAGGGGCAGTGCTGAGCTCTGCTCTCTGTGACAGCAACAAGGCCCAAGGGAAGGGCATGGAGCTGTGTAAAGGGTGCTCAGAGGGTGTTAGGGAAAGGGTCTGCACCAGAGTATTCCGGGCAGCACCCTTCTCCCACACTTCTCTGTCACTGGACATGTTGTCAGTCCTTTTTTCACCCTGGCTGCTTCAGCTACCAGCTCCAGGTTTGGCCTGCCCTGTCCTCCCTGGCCTGCAAACGTTCTCCACAAACCCATGACAGCCCTCCACAGGCACAAACAATTCAGAGCTTTGCTCTTCTTCCTGGGCCCACTTATCGTGCTGTGGTACCTTGATTTAGGAGCTGTTGTGCTGAGGAGCAGCTTGGCAAACAGTGGGTTAGCTTTCCCTGTCTGTGTTGCATGCACACAGCTGTGGCAAAGACGTGGGTATGGGTGAGGAAGCGATATTGCACTGTGATAAAGAGAAGCTTTTAATTCGTTTTGTCTGTGACCTGAATTCAGGCCCTGTGGCTGTCATGTCAGTCTCGTGGTCTCGTCTGTTAGCTCACTGACGTAAGTTGCAGTGACACGTGTGTGCATCAGATTGCCCTTCTCTGTGGCTTCAGGAAGGGCATTGTGGAGCAGGGAGAATTACTTGGGGATTTAATGAGGCTTGTCAGTTAGTACTATTTTCCATTGACATGAACTCTGGTTTATTCCAGCATTCAGAGGGCATGTGACTGTGCACGTCACAAAATGTGATGACTTTATCCTAAGAGGGCAGATAATTTTGTAGGAAATCATGCCTCTTCTCTACTGCTGAGGCAGCAAATATGCAGAATCAGTACATACTTGCTGAATCATCCCTCTGTCCTCAGTTCTGGTGAGGCAGCACCTCAGCACCGGGTTCGGTTTTGGGCCCCTCACTACAAAAAAGACATCGAGGACCTGAATGGGTTGAGAGATGGGGAGTAAAGCTGTGAAGTTCTGGAGCAGCTGATGGAATGGAGATTGTTCAGTTTGGAGATGGGGATGCCCAGGGGAGAATTTATCCTTCTCTACAACTGTCTGAAATGAAAGGAAGTTCTGACAAGATGGGGTTGGCCTCTGCTCCCAGGAAACCACGATAGGATGAGAGGGAATGGCCTTATGCTGTGCCAGGGAAGGGTAAGGTTGGTTATTAGGAAACATTTCTTCTCAGAAAGAATTGGTGATGCACAGGCTGCCCAGGGAGGTGGCAGAGTCACTGTCCCTGGAGGTATTCAAGAGACATGTAGATGTGGCACTGAGGGACATGGTTAGTGGTCATAGTGGGGATGGGTTGATGGTTGGACTAGATGATCTTACACATCTTTTCCAACCTTAATGGTTCTATGATTCTAGGAAATAATGCAAAATGCAGATGTGCTCCTAATGAAAGGAACTGGGCAAGGCACATCCTATGTGCTGACTCAGAGCATTTATCATTGGCTGTGCAACTTTCTCACTCTTTTAAGCCCTGGAGCCCCTCTGATGCTGAGGCATTTTGTGGAGGGGCTGTGGGATCCTATCTTCTGTTCCAGAAGAGGTGTCTGAGCTTCTGGGTCACAAGAGGAAATCTAGGCAACGTGTCTATGTCCTAACTGAGAAACAAACAAGGCTGCTCAGGGAACTCATGCACAGAAAGCCCTAATTTGTAGATCCCAACAGGCATGTACATGACATAGATGCTATCCACACAGTCCTGCTGAGACAACAACATTACTGAGAGCAGTTGCAAAATTCCAGACAGCTGGGTAATTACAGTGGCAAAAATTATGTGTTCATGTCCCTTCAGGAGCTGCAGGTGATAAATGTTTTGTGGATTGCACTCCTATACTCAAAAACCCAAATTCTATTCGCATTTCTTGCAGTTCATCTGCCTTCAGTGGGCACTGACTTGGGACGTGGTCTGGGCAGGCTGCTTTAGTTTTGAATTAATTCTTCCAGTGTAATCCCAGTTCTCCTGTATCCTTTTCACAGGCTGGCCCAGCGCAGTGTGAGGGGAGCTCTGTGTGTGGTGACTCAGCAGCACACCTGCCCTCGAGCACAGCGGGGCTGAACAGTTCATGCTGTGTGCTTCGTCTCCAGGCATGTTACTTCCTGAAGTTAAAAGAAAATAAAAGTAATGCTTCATGGAAAATAAACCTTTATCATTTAGGTCTCCAGCACCATCTGGTCTTCCATCTTCTTCCTTACCTCTTGCAGGATAACAATTCCTATACTGATGGGATTGGTGTAGTGTGGAGTGAGGTACAGTCAAAAGCTAATCTTTTTGTGTATGAATATTAGATTCCTTATTTCAGCTTTTTGTCAGACTGATGGAAAATGGTGGGAATGGAAGGGAACTTGAGGGGAAATTATGCAGCCCTTCCTAGAAGCTCCATTCTCCTTTTCTGTGGTGCTTTTGTGTAATGGCATCTGGCATAGATTTAGATTGTAATTTTAAGAATAATGTTGATGACTGAGCAGCCAGTTTGACTAAAAGTTCCTCAGGATGCCACTGACTGTGCTTGGGACCGACAAGACACCTGAGATGGGTCGTAAGCTGCTCAACATTAGCTGCAGAATCTAAAATGGAGAAAACCTGCAGATACGTAATAGTGATCCTGCACTGTTTGTACTGTCTTTGAAAGTATGGAAAGCTACACATTAGAAGTTATTTATTGCTATTTACTGCAGGATGGAGATGCAGGACAAACTTCCTCAGCTGAAGACAGTTCTTGCAGGTACATTTTTAATTACTTTTTGTAGGGACCGTTCCTACACTACTGTATGAATACCCTACTTCAGGACCAAGTACTTTCCATTCTTATCTCAAAATAACCTTATACTATTTGTTCTTTTAACCAATTTTAAAATAATTTTTAAATTAATTTTCCTGCATGAAGAGCAAAACTAATTAAGCCAGATGCTAGCCATGTTCAAATGCAAGGCAGTAAGGGGCATGTCCAGAAGTGGACAAGTGGTAAAATATAAGTGACAATGAAGCTAATAAAAAACAATATGACAACATATCATATCCATCTCCAACTACCAGCACTTGATTCTGAAAGTTCTGACTTTGATTATGTGTCCCTTAGAATCACAGAATCACCAAAGTTGGAAAAGATCTTCAAGATCACCCAGTTGAACCACCCACTGATCACCAGTAGTTCTCACTAAACCATGTTCCTCAACACAACAACCAAACATTCCTTGAACAGCTCCAGGGTGGGTGACTCCACCACCTTCCTGGGCATCCCATTCCAGTGCCTGACCACTGTTTCGGAGAAGTACTATTTCCTAACGTCTAGCCTCAACTTCCCTGGTGCAATGTGAGGCCATTCCCTCTCATCCTATCACTAGTTACATGAGAGAAAAGGCTCCCAGCTCACTACAACCTCCCTTCAGGTAGTTTTAGTCTCTCCCAAGAGAGTCCTCTTTTTGCTACAATTTTGCTGCTGTTCAATGTCACCTCTTAGACATTTTATGTGTTGAGTGAAAGCATGAAAAGTTAGAATCTGAAGTCCTGAGTTACTTCATTTATCATCTACTGGGCCTAAAATGACTTTCTGCTGTGTGTGTGTCTGGGAAGAATATTTTCCATTCCCTTCCTGAAGTGCTCTGATCTCCCTGAGCCTGTTGGAGGTGAGGCAGATTCTGGATTCAGTCCCTGTGGTGTAAAGGCCTCAAAACAAAACTTGATGTCAGCTAATTGTGAGAGCTGAAATTATTTATGGTCCTGGCCTTCAGAGTCAGAGCCTTAAAAGTCTTTTAGTACCTTTGGGGATCTGTGCACAGGATGCCATGGTGATGAGAATAATATTTGGAATTCAAGTCTTGTCTACTGTGATTTAGCAGCTGGAATGGGCAAGCAGCTGATTATGACCATAATGGAAATCATGCCAAAAACCTGCACACGCACAGTTTGGAGTGTTGGCTTTTTAATCAGACGTATAAAACTCTTGTTATCTTTCTTAAGCCTTGCTGGAAACAAAATTTGGAAAGAAAGCTCCTGTTCAATATTCAGTGTCCCTGTGCAATCTGAATCTTCACCTATACAGCTGCCTTTCAGAGAAAGTCCTCACCAAAGGAGGAAAGACTAGAATGTAAATTATTTTCTTGATACTTTTATCTGGGACATCCATATACATTCACCATGAAACAAAAGCTAAAATGCAGATCATTCCTACTACGGATTTGTATTGACATTGCTGGAATTAGGCTGAATCTGCCACTGTTTTTTCCAGGCTCTGGGAGCAACCTAAATATTTATGGTGATATTTTTTCTCAAATGAAAACAACTATACTGATTAGCAGACCATGGTAAATGCCAACATAGCACTACTGTTGCAGCACTAACAATATCTGGGGACAGTTACTGCTTTTTAAGGAATCGTAGAATCATGGAATTCATACATAGGGTGTATGAAGGCACAGCCACACGTTCACTGCAAGCTGTGGATGAGGGATGTGATTGTTCCAAGAGGACCAAGAGGCCCATAGGCTCCTTATGGCATCTCATAGCTGATCTGCTCTTAAAGGTGAAGAGCCAGATTTCCTATGAGACATGAAGAATTTCCAAAGGTAGTGAAAGCATTTAGAAAACAATCCAACTTCTTGCTAACAAATAAGAAACTCATCAAGAAGGGGCTTGGAGGAGTAGATTCTAGTGCTGAATTCTTTCTGCTCAAGCACAGGCCTTGGGCAAGATGCTTTAGCTTCCCATGGTGCTTCCCATTAGGATGATGACACCAAAGGAATGATCATCTCCTCACTTCAGTGAATAGAGGTAGGTTCATGGAGAGCTGATTTTCACCACCTAACTTTTTAGCTGGCCAGATGCAAGGCAGCTCTAGTTAATAATGGAATTAGTGTGCGACTCTCTAAGCTAATATATCCAACTCACAGGATTCTCTGCAGGATGATATCAGACTTGGGACCAAAGGCAGCTCATGTTCAGCCAGATCATAACACAAGTCTATCAGCCCCAGCCACGTGGGATTCATCTGAGCAAATAAACTGGTTGTCTAGTCTTGCTTTGGCACCGCAGGGAAATTGGCACATTCAAGGCATGATTCATCTTGCCCCGAAGACGATATCTAAAATAGGTCAGATGAGTATGCTGTAAAAGTGCCTGCTCCTCTTCACAGTTACAAAGGATCAGAGGCTCAGTAAGATGCAGATGTCTCTGGTGTGAATGTTTTAAATTAGGCAAGACGAATCCTGTCTACGCTGTATTTTTTTTAAATGCTGTGTGTGATGGATATACAGGTCTCAGATTGGAAGTACTTGTCCAATTTAGAAGTATGGTGTCCTTGAGGCCCCCGAAGAAATGCATATTTGTGCTGAGATGAAGCCTAACCCAAAGCTCCGATGTACCTTTTCCTAATATTTGCTGGTTATAAATCGCCAACGTTTCTGTGTTTGGTCCTCTCCATCACTTTGTTCACTGATTGAATTCAGTGCCCAGAGAGGTGGTGGATGCCCATCCATAGAGACACACAAGGTCAGGCTGGACAGGGCTCTGAACAACCTGATCTAGCTGTAAATGTACCTCATCATTGCAGGGGAGTTGGACTAGGTGACCTTTGAGGGCCCATTCCAACTCAAACAATTCTGATTCTGTGATTCTGTTCTATTGATTCAAAGATTTAACAGATATTCTTACAGATTTCTCCTGTTACTTTGTTATCATTGCGATCAGGTAATGTACATGGACATGATCAGGTAATGTACAGGACATGTAACAATGAAAATACAACTTTGCTTCAAATTCATATTTTCTTCCTTCCTTCTTTTCTTTTCTTTCTTTTTTTTCTCTTCTTCATTTGATGTCAGTCCGTAAAGCTGGGATCATACCACAGCTAGAAAGAGATCTTTTGAGTAGTTTGGTGCGTCATAAATGTAGATTTCTAATCAATTTGCACTAATAGCTATGGAAAGCAATATAACAAGTCAGGCCTTTTCTGTCTCTTTCTCTTTCTTACATTTGAAAAAATAAATCTGAGCAGCGACATAAGCGAGACTTGTATAATTACTCTTCCATTTATATTTCTAGACTTGTCAATCTGGCAAGCATCGCAGAGCAGGATTAAAAGCTTTCTCCTTCTCTTTCAATCAGAGATTTCATTTGCTTCCGTGTTGTACAGTAAATATAATCAGTTTGGCAGGAGATGGTTTTGTTTTCAGAAATGTTGGCTTCCTAGTCAGGGGAGTTCTTATTAACAGCCCGGATAGAAGTCAGTTGCAAAGAGCCCCAGCATGGGGTGCTCCTGCAGCCCGAGGCAGAACGTATGGGGATGTGGTTGAAATGGGGTGCCTGGAATGTATCCCCCCAGAAAGAACCCAAAGGTCTCTGCTCCCCCTTAGCTGTGTGGGGATTTAGGGACCACAGAAGGCCACATTCAAAAATGTTGGCCACTGGTCATTGCTGTTCAAGAACGGCCCACTGACGGGGATATGGGAAGTCTATTGCTTTTTGCTTTGGACTCGGTCCCAATTTGTCAGGAAAGGGAGGTGCTGTGGGATGGTGAGGGCTGTGCTTGGTGGGGGTTTGGACCAAGTGTCCACCTGTGAGAATTGTTCATGCTTTGGGGTGTCATATAGGAAAGGAGTAAGGGAATGTTCAATGAACAGTTCTGCTTTGGATGCTTAGATATCTCTGAGCCTAGACAGCAGCAGAGCAGGGAGTTTTAATTGTTGTTTTCTGAATGGTTAAGCACCTAAATTCTGCTTGCAGCTTATTTCAGTCATCTTTGTCTTTTTTTTTTTTTTTCCTCACAGTCTTGCAGGCTCTGAAACTCAATTTCCAATGCAAAGTACAATAAAAGGGAATTGGAAATACTTTGGTTGATCCTTGACGACAGCTGGTATGCAAATATAGACTTATACTGTCTCTCATTACAAAGAAACCTCAAGTGCTTAACTTCCTAACTTCTACATGGTCAGACCCACAGATGCACCAATACTTCGTGCATTCACAGATTGTTCTGTTTCCTAATTCTGCCTGAAGATCAGAAAGATGTCAGGTTCCTTGCAATGTAAGTTCTTTGCCCATCCTTCATTAAACAAAAAACCAGCCTGCCCTTAAGCCCAACTAAAGCTTTTTCCTTATCTTTCCCAACTTGTTTAATTGCTTTACAAAAACAAAGTGTCAATTGTTTTAACCCCCTGACAGCGAAACTCAGCTTAAGCATCAATGTTTCTGTTTAATAGATATTCTGTGGTGGGCCACAGGTAGCTGTGAAGATGAGAGTGGATTGCATTGAAAATATGTGGTCGTCAGTGGTCGTGCTGACAGCTGGGGGGCCTGGTGGAGATGTGGCCCCAGTGGAGATCTGGTTCATGGTCCTGAATCCACACAGGGAATTCATGTGTAAAGGGAGAGGCCATTTTATAACCTGCATGTAGTCAGTGTGATGGGTTCTCAGGGCTGACACCAGGGCTCTGCTGCATCCTGCAATGCACTGAAGGAAGTCATAATTAAGAACAACCCTGCAGCATAAAGCTCATGGTTAAAGTGGAAAGCAGAAACTGGATGGGAGAGGATGCCATGCATGGAAAAGCAAACTGGTTTTCAGTGCAGGTGAGGTTTTTAGTGTTTTCCTTCTGGTACTGGAAGGGGAGAAAAACAGTGCTTGAAGTGTGATCCTCTGGAGAATTCAGCTCCTGAAAAGCAAGCATTAAGGAGCTGAGGGGGCGAGCAGGGAGGCGAGACTGCAGTGACAGCAGCAGGCATCCCATCCCGCATCCCACCCAGCGAGGCGTGCAAGCTGATGCACAGCCCTGCGACCAGCCAAGAGTGAAAGGAGCCAAGAAGCCAGCCCGGGAGCCAAGCACAGATCCAGCTGCCACTTTTGGGGAAGGAGGAGGAGAGATGGACTCGGAGACTTTGCCATGCTTGGCACACAAGCCTGACAGCCTGGCCAAGCGTGCCCCTTGAGTGCCCTTAGTTGTAGGCAGTGCTTCTGAAGCAGATAGATAAAGAGGTTGTATGGGGACCACTTCCCACACAGCAATTAACAGGAAGAGACGACACCGAACGAATATTTCAATTGCACGTACAGGAGGTGCCAATATGTTTTGCTATTCTGCAATTGTGTTCTGCGGGTGCCAGCAGGGCCATTACAGTGAAGGGTCTGTTCAGTTGGCATTTCCACTGGAAACCTAATTTTTGAAAGGGGTTATAATTCGGCCATTTTTAATTAACGAGGGGATTAAACTTGGCACATGGGTACTCAAGGGCTGTTTGTTGCTGTTTTAATTTATTTTTTTAATCCAATCTGTTAGGCTCATCTCAAATAACATTCTTTGTTTCCACTTAGTGGGGATGACTTCAAATATCTTTATTTGTATACGCATGCCTGTATCCATATGTAAAGGAAATAAGATTTACCAAAGTGAAGAATTACACTGGGGCAGGTGGGCAGGTTGCTGAAAGATCCTTTATTCCCAAGGCTGCTGTAATTCACATAGTATGCCCTCAAACAGCTTTTGCATAAGAAGTTGCCAATTTTTTTTTTCTTTTTTCTACATCTCAGGCCTAACTGAATTCTAACTGAATTGTGTCCACTTGGAACACAGTTTTTTTTTTTTTTTTTCTTTCTTTTTTTTAGACCTAGGTGTTAATCGTGTACACCGTATTTTGATAAATGAGCATTAGTAGCTCACAGCTACTCACTAAACCAGGTAGCTTGTATATAACTCATTATTACAATATGTAAAACCTTGATAACGCTATAACATTGTATTTACATGCCATAGGTTGGATCGTTCTAAACCATAAGGAATGCCACAAGTCAGGTCTCGCATTATTCATTATACAGTCTTCCCTTATACAAGCTTCTGATTTTTTGCTTCTACACCATGTCTGAATCTTTCAAAAGAACATTTACAATATGTAACAGATACTGACACGACTTGCATAAGTCGGTTGCTCAATCTTTGCATCGGAGGCGTTTTTTGGCCTCACCAGAAGTCCCACATTGGATCAGTAAGTCAGCAGCTTTGTCTCAGCTTTGGCCACAGGCTCTGGGCAGCTTCAGGACTTGCTGAGTTTGTCTGGGAGCCACCACGAACAATTTTTGTCTATCTGTTGTGTCTTTCAGGTTGCTGGACTGTGGCCATCCAAATGAGATCTGTCAGCTGGTTTCCTATCTTTGGGAATAGGCAAAATGGAAACCTGTAACATGAAGCAGATAAGTTACAAGTAATGGGTTGCTTTTTGATTTCTAGCACTCCAGGTGGGATTCAGCCTGAAGGGACACCTACATTTGGTGTCTTTGTTTATGCTTAAGACTTTAATCTCCCATTATTTTTAGTGGAGAGGAAGACAATCTAGAGAAGAGCAGACCAGACATTCAAGACTATTTTTTTTGACCAAATGCAGTTGTCAGTTCAGAGGAGCTTAGGTGCTTAGAATCTGTATTATATCTGCCAACCACTGAAACCTTAGCTTTCAGTGGAGCTGACTTGCTTCATTTTCTCCACTGGCTCTGATAGGAGCCCAGGCACCAAAATCATAACGTCACTTCAATCAGATGACTCAGAGTTGAGATGCATCCCGGGCATTATATCACCACCTTCTACATTTTTCATATAATCCACCCCAAGTGTGTGGCTCTTGGAGGATGCTTTGATTATATCCACAGTGACAGCTTTTTAGGTACATTATATATTTTACATACGTTTCTAGTGATGTTTGTAGTCCTGCTGCAGCCCTTCTACCACACATACTTCCAGACACAGCTTTTGGCCAACCATAGGGCTGCAATATAGGGCAAAATGCATAGGGGTAGGTGAATAAATCTGTGTATTTTTCTCAAGTTCTTGCACCTTCCCTGGCCATGCTATGGGCAGCACTGAGGGCTCATTTTAGCTGGTGGTCTCCAAACTGAGGAAAGAGTGTTGTGTGTGTGTGACAGTGAGCATAGAGTTACCATGATGATTATGATTAGTTTTGGCAATACAAACACCCTCTGGACCCATTTCATTCCATTCAGAAGTGACATAACACCCAGAAGTTCAAACCACTCAATAAATGGTACTAGCTGTCTTATATTCTCTGGATGGAAAAATGCCATGGTGGTTTTGCTCATTTCTCTGGATAGCAGTCGAGAGGGAGATGGAGAGTAACAGCATGTTGTTCCCCTTCTAGTAGGGGGAGGGCTGTTCCTTACTTTGGGATTTAGGAAAGGTATTTTTGTAGGAAGCATGGCAATTTGCATGGTCTGAGGGTTGTTTTTCTCCTACAGATTGCTTTGTCTGGAGCAGTGAGGGCACTGTTTGAAGGGGTACAGCAATTATTGTTCCCTGTGTGATGGGTTTGTCATTTGTGGTAGTGCAGCTCCCAGGGTATGCACGTTTGTCAGTTGAAATTTTTCTGCAGTTTCCTTGACAGGAGCTGTGAGCGACACACGTTCCCTGGGGAGTTTTTCCACTTTTTTACTATTCTTTAGGCCTCAGTGACATTTCCCAAGTCTAGTTGTTGGAGCCTCAGGTTCAAGTGTCTACACTGCCCTGGACCACATCCCGGCAGGGATAATTTGGCCCTTCGACCTTCAGCAGTGAATACATTGACTTCTGCAGCTCATGGCATGCGTCATGTAGGGTTGAGCTTCTTGTGTTAAACCTCATAGCCCATAGTGGAAACCTCAGTCCTTAGGTACTCAGCGCCAGCATCCTTTCTCACCCTTGTAAACCCCAACAATAGCTTAAAAATGAAAATGAAAATCAAAACCACTTTTCCTTTCAGGTAGAAATAAATGTAGGCCTAAATGTTTTAAGCTTTGTTGATACAAAAAGTAGATGCATACAACTCCAGCAATGTTGGTTATTAATGAAAACCTTTACTGTAATTTTCTTGGTAAAGTCATGCAGTTGACAGTATTGAGCTGCAAACACAAACTGCATTAAAACAGCTGATTTTCTGAGTGTATTAACATTGTTTACAGTTCTGTGGCCTGAATAATGACATGTAATTGCAAAATCTGTGTTCAACTGTGAAAATGTAGATGAGGTAACTCTCTGATGACCCTTACTAAAAGTGAGGGTTACTCCTGCTAAGCGGAGTCTCAATGGACAGACCATGAAATTTTCCCAATTTTTCTCCTCCCCAGTGTGCAGCACTAAGGGTATCTCCAAGAGTTCCTTCTCAAATCATCTCTTGACTCCACAGAGTCTGGCCCTCTCCACCCTACTCAGTCCTTTCTTTCCAGCAACCTTCATACTTTCATATCCCCATGCTCCATCCCAAACTGGGATGGGGTTACTTAATGCCTTTGTGTATTCCTGGCTAAAACCTTTGTATTTCTGACCAGAGAAAGAGGAACTGATCTTGCTTACCTGAGATCTGTCACTGACCATGGACAGCACTGGATGGGTCATTCTGTGGCCTGAGCTGTAGTTTCTGTGGCTGGGAACCATGTTGCTAATTCCTTTTTTTATTTTAAATGCCCTGAGTGAGAACTAGTGAGAGGCACTGTGTATGAATGATGTGAGATCTTCATCTGTTTTGCTGCCTTCCTCTGCAGGGATGCCGCAGGAGCAAGGCAGTCAGGAGGCAACTTTTTAATCACCAAGGTTCCTCTTGCATTTGACTCCTAGTGCTAATGGTACTGAACTGGCCTGATTTAGCTGGTCTGTAAGGGAACAGGATCAGGAGAAAAATTATGGTTTATATGCCAAACACTATATAAAAAGGGAGACCTATCTTATCTCTGTATTATTATTGTTATTATTGTTGCTATTATTATCATTATAATTTGACCAAAAGCCAACTGATGTCCTCTCATTATGTTATTAAAATCAACTCTTTCCCTGTGCACAGCCATTTACAACCCGGAGAAAATAATGAATTTTTGATAAAGATATGCTGATAAAGTTGTTAATTAGTTACTCGTCTTTAAAAATACAGCTGCAGGCATCTGTAGAGATTTCTTTGTTGAAGTAGTAGGCTGAAATACGTAGATGCTGATTTCCTCTGCAGGGATCTCACAGTATTCTGATTTTTCCTTAGAGCAGGATTCATTTTTTAGGACTGTTTTACAAATCTATTATGTCAAAATATGACTAGTTATATGTGCATAAGATGCAGGCCTCGTACAACATTGTATAAATATGATGTTTGTTGCAGCAAATGACGTAGTCTAGAGAGATCATGGGCATGGGCTGGTAGTTGGATTAGATGATTTTATTGATTGTATTGAGTTGGATTCAATGATTTTATGATTTTATTGATTTTAATGATTCTATTATTCTATCATGTGTGAGCGTGTATGTCTGTGATTGTTTACACATATATATAAGCAATTGATGCATGCGTATATATGCATTTAGATATGCACAGATTTATATTATGCACAGATTTATGCATTACTCTTTGAAATTAAATTTTACTTTTAAAAATAGTTACCTCTAATTCATTCTAGGAACTCAGCATGTGAATGGTGAACTGATCTTTTACTCTTACTTCACTTAATATCCATTATTAATGGTCTATGGAATATATGCAGTTTGCAAGCTTAAGTTGTTTGCTTTCCTATGCATCAGGTTGGGCATTAGGTAACATGTCTTCTCAGAAGGAGTGGTGATGCTCTGAAACAGGCTGCCCAGGGAGGTGGTGGAGTCATTGTCCCTGGAGGTGTTCGAGATAAAGGTGGATGTGGCACTGAGGGGCATGATGGGGATGGGTTTATACTTGGACTAGATGGTCTTAGTGGTCTTTCCAACCTTATTGATCCTATGATTCTGCCTGAACTCTCAGTAAAATTTACTTTCAATAGCTATCACTTGCCATTTTTAAAAGTAGTATAATCATGTCATTAGTTCATATGCAAAATATTTCCTCTAAATTTGACTATGGTTGCTAATATTTTCATTGACTTGACACCCACAAGCTGCAAAAAGAACAGGTGGCAAGTTTAAAAAATAAACTTCCCTTTCAACTACTTCACCCAACTGAATGACAAAAACAATAATTCAAAATGACTTTCTTCCTAGACTTGTCCTGAGCAACAACAAACTACCTTCCTTCACTACAACAGTTCACTCTTTGCTCGAAGATAGTTGGAGATCGCACAGAAGATTTCTTATAAACCCAAAAGTATTGTGTCAGTCTGAGGTCTTAACATTTCATTTCACAACAGAAAACTAAAGGGTTTTATTCAGAAAATCTCAGAAAAGAAGATAATAAATTATTGCAAGCTTTGGGAGATATTTTTCTGCTTTTTTTTCTTTTAAAATTTTCCTTTCTGATTCCAACCTGTTAGTTGAATTCAACTCAAATCTGAATAATGCCATTGGCTTACCTGTTGCTACATTTTCTGGGAACAACTTGTCCCCCTTAAGCTCGTGGGCTGACAGAAGGAACAGTGGGTGGTGAAGTGCAGGCAGGCATTTGGGGCCGGGGGTGTCATTTTCACGGGGCCAGCATGAGTTCAGCAAAGGTTGGCTGTGACCTAGAGCAGTTGCCAGCTCATCTGTCACGGATGTACAAAATGTTGGTGGTGACATTTTTCATCTGTCAGGAAATGTGCTATCCCAAATGTCACAGGTCATTTTTTGTGTGTGTGGGGTTTTTTTTTTTTTTTTTTTGCTAGCTGTTTCTTGTTTGCACCTGCAATGGCCAAGGACAGTGAAGTTCTTCCCACAGTACTCACCTCCCTTTGACCCAAGATTAGCCCATATCTGGCCATTGGATTCTGCTTCTTGTCACCAGGAAGTGTAACAGCACTTTTCCAAAATGAGTGGGGAGAAATGAACTGTGGGGCTACAAACACCACGCAGGTCCCATGTACATCATTTCTCCTCCTGTGTACACCGTTTTTTTCAAACTGCCTTAGGTCAACAATATCCACGGGGAATCTAGTTGCTCCAAATAAATGTATTCAGCTTAAACAACCCATCCTTACAGGGAGTTGCTCTTTCCCAGAGCCTGAGCCTTCCTGAAAACACGAGAGCTTTGGGAATGTGTCTCTTGTTCAGTGACAAGTCCAAATGACAGCTCATTAGTGATGTGACGAGTGATGGTGCAGTTTCTACAGCATCACCGAGTTGCATGTGGGAAGATAGATGCTGGAGTGCATGGGGTCACAGAAGCACTGGGTTGAACTTGGACAGGCATGGGACAAGATTATGTAGGTGCAAGACAAATTAGGGGTGCTCTGAGGGAGATGAGAACAGAATCAATTCCCACCCAGCAGTCTTATTGTAGGCCCATTCATTAACACAGTCTCCACCATCTGTCCCTCATTCTCTTCAGATATTTTGTCAGCCCTGGCTAGGCCTGGATTGCCAAATCCAGACTCTGTTCTCACAACACTGTCACACGGTGTCTTCTCTGTGACTAGTTGAGCCCCATTCTTATATCCTTCATGGTCAAAGATGGGCAGATGGGTGCTGAAGGCAACTGAGTGTCTCTGCAGGCATGGGGAGACTGGCAGAACTGGAGGGACAGTCACCTTCTGGGTTATTTTCAGTATGTGTATGTATGATTACTGTCTGCAACACACAGAGGCTCAAGGCTGGCAGGTGGGTTAGAACTGCCTCCTTGCAGACCTTGAGTTTGGAGATCCTAGAAATCCTGGCCAAGGGGCTCAAGCTGTGTTCAGTTATGTTAAGAGGGATCTTAGCATATTTAAAACTGATCTAACTGTGTGCACTGTTCACAGATAAGAGGTTTTTTCCCTGGGCCATGGCTCATGCAAGTCCACGGGGTAGATGGATATTGCCTGGGTCACTAAAAGTGATTTTGCACTATTGTCTTCAGGCAACGTGAGCTCTGCCATGCTGGCTGAAAGCTGTCTAGTAAAGGATGCCTTTAATCTGTGCCTCATTATAATGGTCATATGGCTGGTTTGGGGCATGAACAGCATGATAACAAGGCATCCCACAGTGTTGAGGACTCAGTGGAGCTGACTATATCTATGGACTGAGGGAGAAGTGAGTCTTCTGGCTTCAGATTTGCATAATGGCTTTTATACCTTTAAAGAAAACAGGTTGCATATGTCAGAAAGTTCACCTGAGATACCTTTTTGGTGAGATAATGAACACAAAATATACAAAATACAAATCATTTGATTACTTGTTTTCAATCTAAGCCTGAGTTAGTTATAATCATAAAAAAGAATGAAACATCAGATGAAGCCCTGCCTTCATGTCTGTCAGTGTAAGGTAGTCTGGGAGGGAACACATCTCAAGCTACTGAGAGTCCTTCCTAAGAAAAGGTATGGAAAAAACACCATGAGATGGTTAGGATTCAATAAAAGAGATGTTGGAGTGGGATCTGGGAAGAGTAGATTAGCCATCAGGCTCCTGCAAACTTGGAGAAAAATCAGGCCGGCTTCCACTGGCTCTTTCCCATTTGCCCAAATCCTTTCTTTGAATTCCAAGTTCTTTGGGACGTGGAATATCTCTCTCCATTCATTTGCACACTGCCTTGGAGCTGTTACAGTTATAAACAACATTTCCATTGCACTGAAAATGCTTCATGTCTGAAAATATTTTCTGAAATGGATCAGCAACTGTTAAACCCAACTGCTATATTTCTCAGTAAATGATCTTGTCAGATAATTAATTTCAGCTTGATCAGAACATTTCACTTTGAAACATCCCCATCTGAAGGAGGTTGTTTTCATTTATTTATTTATTTATTTATTTATTTATTATTTCACACAAAATTTGTTAAAAAAGTTAAGGAAATTGCCAGTTAGGGAATTTCAACAACATTCTTCAACCTTTTCTGTTTTATTTTGATGCAGGAACTGCTGATCTCTGTGGCTGTGGGTGGCTGGGTGCCAGTTGCACTCATACTGCAAGTGGCTGAATTTTAGTAGTGAAGTGAGAGATCCCAGTAGCCATTAAAGTCAACGTTCATCAGCAGTTACCTTATTATAGTGGTTTAGAGAGTGCAATTTTCATTTCTTGAAGAAGAAACTGCAGTAATACTGTGTCTCCTCTATCATAAGAGAGTATACTGGAGCTTCCATTAATCACTATAAGTTGCTGAGAGATCATAGGCAGAACAGCACTTGAAAGAGCAAAATACTCTTAACGTTACAAACTTAAACGGGGAAAACTCAAAATTGCTGTAAAAAATCAACTTCAGAATTGGAAGGTATAATTACTGTATGCTGCTTGTGACTGAGATTTCTTGAATGATAAAGATTAACAGATAGAGGCTGTCTTGGTTCACTCTATTTACTTCATTTCTCACTCTTGGTCAAATAAATGTCATCCAAGACATACCCTTATGAAGACGTCTAAGGTTGCACTCTGGTCAAAAGTGACCGAATTCAAGCCCAGCTCCTCCTTTAAATTTACATTTTCAGGTCTGGGCAGCCATACTGATAAATGCCAGCATGAGAGGAGTCTGAACATCCACAATGATGCAGGAGAAAAATTAGCTTTCTTGAATTGCCTGACAATCCTCACTTGGGATTAGTTTTCCTTTGGCATGTGCCACAGTAGGAATGGATAGTTGGGAAAAAGATCAGTGACAACATAGATTCATAGAGTGATTTAATTATTAAGGTTGGAAAAGACATCTAAAATCATCTAGTCCAACCACCAACCATGTCCCTCAGTGCCACATCTACATGTCTCTTGAACACTTCCAGGGACATGACTCCACCACATCCCGGGGCAGCCTGTGCCAATGCCTCACCACTCTTTCTGAGAAGAAATATTTGCTAATGCCCAACGTGAACCTCCCCTGGCACAACCTTATGCCATTCCCATTCATCCTATTACTTTTACTTAGGAGCAGAAGCCAACCCTCACCTCACAGCCTCCTCTCAAGGAGCTGTAGAGTGTGATGAGGTTCCTTATGACCCTCCTTTTCTCCAAACTGAACAATCCCAGATCCCTCAGTCTCTCCACATAAGACTTGTGCTCCAGAACCCTCACAGCTCCATTGTCCTTTTCTGGACAGGCTCAGGACCTCAATGTCTTTTTTGTAGTGAGGGGCCCCAGACTGAACACAACACCAGAGCTGAGTACAGGGGGACAATCACCTCTCTGCTCCTGCTGGCTGTGCTATTTCTGATATAAGCCAAGATGGGAACCAGCAGTATAGAAACTATATCCTTTGTAACTCAAATAAACAGATCCTTTATGCTAACGTGTCCATGGGTGTCTGTGCATTATGCCTATTATTTTTTGGCCTCTTTAATGACTTTTGTATTGCAGGGCATTTGCAGGTTGTCCAAAGAAGACAGGATGCTGTAGGCACTATGGGAGCTCCTAAGCTGAGTAGTCTGTTTCCCAGAGGATGAGAAAGGACACTATCTGGAAGCTTAATGTCTCCTTTCATGGCTGTGTGGCCAATATTCACGACACAATATTATCAAATTCCCAGTGGGTGTCAGTGTGTCTTTCTTTTTTTTTTTCTTTTTAATTGCTTACCCCTTACTTTCAGCTAATCCTCACTTAAATGGGTTTGTCAGTCTGAAGAATCTGCTAACCATGTTTGTGCAAAAAAACTTGGGATTCAGCTCCTGCAACACTGCTGAGTGCCAGGCACCAAGCACAAAGTACAAGGTTTGTGCTGTGTCATCGGCTCCTCTGTCACTAGGTATTATTGTTTCTCCATGGCTCGATGCTTCTATCTTTTAAAGCAGAACAATCGGGAATAAAGAATGCCAAATGAGAAATGAACTATGAAGGACAAATATTTCCATTTCTGCACAAATAACCTGTCCTTGTTAGCCTTGGGTGATGGTCTCTGTGCAAAAAGAAAAGAAAAAAAAGCCTTATCCAAGTACCTGGATGAACATAACATCGACGGCATGTTTGCTTGTGAAAAATAATCAGTTCCTGTCCTACAAGCCCAGAAACGATCATTGTCTTATCTGCTTTAGCATCCTCTGTAGGAAACCCATTGTTTCCACCCTATTTCCCGTTTGAGGTTTTGTCAGGCTTCAGCTCCCCATCTGGTTCAGCCATGCACACAAATTCCTACAACTCACGATGACATTTCTCTTAATAAAGATTATTCTGGCAGGTCAGAATTGCTGTGTCTGTGCCAGTGCTTAAACCCAGGAGCCGGTTTTGTATTGTCCTGAAAAGATCTGAGCCTTTTCAACCCATGTTAGTCACAACTGATCACTGAAGAAATGCAATGTCTTTGTCTCTGTACGTTGGAGTGCCTGATGACAGTTCAGTGCAGGAGATGAAAAGATCTGTCTGTAGCTCTGATTAATTAAGAATTTACTGCCGCATCTTAAGCACTAAGTGCCGAGGACAGTGAACATAATGTGTAGTTAGTTTATGACATTGATTTTCCTTGTCATCTATGAATAGCCAGAAATAAGCTTAAAAAAAATGGAACAATGTTGACAATAATTAAATAACAAGCAGAAGCCAGTCGCGATGTGAGTCTGCTTCTGCTGAACTGAGATTGGTCATTTATGGTTCGTAAATGCAAGTGCTGCTGATTCTGGGAAAGCTTTGTAAAGAGACCTGTTGCTTTTCCTTTTGTCATGGAAAGAATAGTATGGACACATTTGGGAAAACTGGGCTAAAATATGATTTTACCTCACTCCCAGGCACAGGGGGATGCTTCTGAACACTGCACTACAGGCTCTTGTTTGAACAAGGCTATTGACTGGAAACAGAATCAACTCATTTCTGGTTTCTATTTGTTAGCTGAGTGTGTGAAACCATTTTTCACGTATTAATTCAGTCAGCACTAATTTTGTGTTTGTATTTACGACCCTCAGGCTACATTCTAGCTTAATGATTTTAGCTCTTCAGAGAAAGAAATATGAGTAAAACATACTTCTAGTCTAAAAATGGTGGACATAAAAATGGTATGTTCTTGCCTTTGTAAGCCTGGATAGTTTGCATTGTCAAGACATGTTTTCTGGCTGAGGAAAAACATGCCATTTTTACTACTGTTAGTCCTGCTATACTAGAAGAACTCAGTCCTTTTCTATCTTCTGTATTATCCAAAAGAATTGATCATTAATTTCTAATTGTAGGACACAGTATAATCCCACCACTGTCAGGCTGCACTCTTGCTTACTGATGTGTAACCTCCAGGAGACACTTTATTACTCTTGATGGATGAGCCTGGAAGAGCTCATCTTGACTTTCAGATCCTAAGCTGCATTTACAGCCCTGGAAGATGAGAATCTGGAGGAAAAACATTTTGCTAGTAAACAGAGCGAATGAACATACAATAAACCACTGAGACACTGTAATCCCAGAAACCCATGACACTATTAATAATGGGTCCTTTTGAAAGTGAAGCCACACTTCATGCCCCAAAGCCTCTGGAATTATGTTTGGGTAAGCTGCAGGCATCACATTCCTTGGAGGGCAATAGCTTGTATCTTCTATTTCTCCGACGCTGTTTTTATTTTTACCCGTATCAGAGATGGATACACTTCCCTTAAGAATCCTCATTAAAGCAGCTTCAATCTTTCCAGGTTTATACTTATTGATTATAGGCAGGACGGATTTTCTGGTAAGTGGAAAATTTTAGGTTTTTGCTGTAAGTTTTTATTCTCAGAAAGATGAAAATGGGATTTTTGAAAAATTTCCAGATGACAGTCTTTACACAATCCATTTTCCACCTGTTCTAGCTCTATGTACGGTGGGTTACAAGAGTCACTCCTATGTGTAGAATAAAATAAACCACAACATCCACGCTGGTTCCAGATTTGACACTGGGTGAAGTTCCGTGGGGTTATTGCTCACATGAGCTCATCTTCTCTTTCACTGACCCCAGTCATCATTGCCCACTTTGGGAGTATCTCCTGAAACAGTTCTTTATCAGCTGTCTGAGTACTGCTATGTGCGGCTGTAGGAAATGACTCCATGCTCTTGAACAGCCCATGCTCAGGTAGGGTCCTATGCTGTTTTTCTCCAGAACTTGTTAAATTGATCATGAAAGTGCTTCAGAACCTCAAAAGTACTTTGATGCCCTGTGCCTCCTTGAATACCTGACCAGTTAAAAAAACAACCTGAGAACTTAAATGTCCAACCAGTGCTTGTGAGTAAAGTTTGTGGTACCCAAAACTTATTAGGAGAAGCCCTGTATGTTCATCCTTGTACTGCAGAAGGCTTTTCTTCTGTCACAGATGGAGTGCTCTCCCATCCTTGTGAATGGGGACCTGATGTATCTTACTCAAGTTCCTGGCTTTAATGGCCAATGACAAATTTTTAACCTGGTGCGTTACCTTGTGACACGTTATCTAACCACCTTTGGGAGCTGCTTACCTGCAATGAGTTTTCTCAAGCTCATCTGACCTGAGGAACCAAATCCCAGGCTCAAAAGTTATGGATTGGGCAAAACACAGGATGCAGGGCTTCAATCAAGGCTTTTATAGTCCTTCCCTGGAAGGAGGCACCTCGGCCCCAGGATTTCACCCCCACACTCGGTATTGCAATGCACACATCTCATCTGAAGGTGTTGAGTTTACAGCTGAGACGTTGCTCTACTGCTATGCTCACCATCCTAGTTTTCAGTGCTCTGATAGACTGCAGTTGTGAAAATTGGTTGTCCTGCTTTTCAAGTGTTACTGGTTATAATGTGAATGGTGTTGCAGCTGGAACTGTAATAGACTCATAAGAATTTTTTAGTTTTATTTTTTAACAGATTTGGGGGTTGAGTGGATACTACATTATGCCTTTATTACAGCTTCAATATTATTGTTTTTCTTTAACTGGCATTGTTTATTATGCATGCACTGAAGCACAAACGTGGAACAAATGAATCTGATATCAAATTAATGCTGAGATCAGGTTTCCCCCCCTTCCCTCTTTAGTTGCCATAACAATCTGTGATCTTGAAGCAACGATAAAATTAGAATTGCATTAAAGGTGTTTACACCATGTACACTCTGTCTCCCATTATTATTTTTCATTGTAATAAAAGCACTGAGTGTTTGCTTTGGAAGAGAACACCGTCAGAGCTCTTGCACTGCCACATCCCACATTGCTTTTTGCAGCCATTCACATTGTTTTGGGGAGAGAGAAGGGAGGAGGGAGAGCTGGAGCTTTTGGAGGAGGGAAGATTTTGTTTATGGTTTTGAAGATAATTTTTGTTTTTTACTTCAAGGGTGAATTTTTGAGCACACTACCTTTGGATTTCAAAGCTTCAGAGAAAAGCATCTCTGTTGGCTTAAACATGATGCAAATTTCCCCTCCTTCTGTGGTGGAAAGTACATCTCTTGGCTCTTCCTATTGCTGACATAAAGAAATGTGGGTGAGGAAGAGATTTCATTGGCACGAGTGTGCGCATGTTTATGGGTATGTGTGTATAAATGTACATATATGATGTAATCAGCTCCCTCTCCCCATGACTGCACAGGCATCTGACCTTGGGGATGGCATGAAAGGAAAAAAAACATGACAGATGTTAGTCATATTGCCTAGTGCATGACTTGAAAGTGCTCTGGTAGTTCAGCAATGAGCGTTATGGAAAAACATTTACGGAACAAAGAGGCCATTATCGCTGTATCTTGACTGTGTGGGCACCACAGAGTCCCTTTACTGCTGCTCCTATCCAGACTGGCATATTATTCCTTGCTGTGACATCTTTCTGTGCAGCCTTTGTAGATAATCCTTGTGATAAAGCTCCTTTCAGGAAAACGGGAGTTTTTCATTTTTAAATAGAAAGTGATCACCTTATGCTGAGGCCAGACTGGAATAGAAATGCTGTGAGATTTCCTTCTCCACCCGCTAAGCCCTCTGTACTTGTATGCAAACCTTTCTTTGATTTTTTTTTTTTATTTATTTTTTTAAAGTTTTGCCTGACTTACAAGCATGGGATCCATCTATTTATGAACATCGTATGCGGTTATTTTCCTGATTAATCTGAATATAAGTAATTCAGCCACAAGCTAATTCTGGCTGGCATTGATATTTCCCTGAATTCTTTATTTGAGATTCTGCGCAATACAGAGAACTGTTACACTGAGCACAGGGATGTGGGAGGTATGATAAAAGAAAATAAAATGTCATGTAGGCTGAGTGAGGAATGTAGTTAGCTGTCATAAATCTCTGGAGACAAGATCTTCCCAGAGCTGGGCTCATCCAGTCATCTCCTCACCAACTCCGTCCTGAAGATCAAAGAGTGGGATTAAGCAGTGCATATTCTACAGTGGCATGCTGCTGGGGATTAGCTAGGTAGGAATCACCTAAGTAAAAATCACAGCATCATAATACAGCTATGGAAGGGACCTCAGGAGGTCCCATCTGCTTCTCAGGGCTGGGCCAACTTCAGTGCTAGGCCAGGTAGCTCAAAGCCATAGGCAGTCAAATTTAGAATGTCTCTGAGGATGGGGATTCAACCTTCTCTTGGGACTCCTGTGTCCTGCTTTCAGCTGGGGCAATACTTAGCTGCTTTCAGTGCAGCTTTTCCTTCCTTACACCTCATTGGTATTGTCTCTGCAGCAAATGTTGTGCTTGTTCGTGTAGCTTTTTGTTCTTTAGTCCCTTGTCTTTTGTCCATTAGATAACCATCTTACTCCATCTTCTTTATATCACCAGTTAGTAGCTGAAGAGTCATAAAATCCTCCCTGCTCCTCCCTTGAACCAAACTCTTCTCTGGACTGAACAAAACCACACTCCCAGCCTCACCTCATGGATCATGTGCTGGCTTTCCCATCATCTTGGACTATCACCTGAATGGCCTTGCTGCAGTTTTCTGATCTTCTTTTCATTGCTGGGCCATTGTTCACAGTACTCAAGCTGTGGCCTTGCAAGAGGCAAGGAAGAGAGTTATTGATTCCCTTGATGTGCTGGTAGAACAAAGGAGGTGACCTGGGATATTTCTGCTACTGACACTGCTATGGTTGTGCTCCTCCATCCTGCCATCACACTGACTTGGCTGCAGGGGCTGCTTCTGGGATGGCTCAATTAAGACTCTTGGAGAAGACTTTTGGGCCTAGCTGCCATGGTAACTCAGTGCAGGTTCTGGAAAGAAGACCAGACCTGTTCTTGAGAGCACCCTCAGATAGCTCCTCATCTCCTGCTCCAGGGCATTCAGCACGCTCTCAGCACTGTGCTGTGAAGTTGTAACTGCTTGGAAAATATGAACTGGGTGACCCCTCCCACTCAAAAGTGGAAAAGGTCTATAGGGCATCATGAGGAAAACCTAGGACAGCTACTGACCAGTGCAGTCTGTTGGGATATAAGGCAGTCTGCTTCAGCTTCACCTTCTGAGAGGAGGAAAATTGAGAGGCCTTTGCTGTGACTGACACAGCAGTACGGCCAAGAAAGCAATGTTTGAGTCTTGATTAGTGCTAACATTGCTGCTGAAATGTCTTTCCATATGTTGTCTTTGCGACTGGTACTGATGACTGCGAAGAGCCTAGAAGGGGTTAGTAAGTGATTAGAAAAAGGAAGGAGGAGAAGAAAAGTTGGCTCTGTGTTTCTAAAAATGCCAAGGTACTCATGCTGAGTAACAAAATGAAGGCACTCTTGTGTTAACTCCAAGATGACACATTCAGTAGCCATGTCAGTGTAGTTCTATTCTCCCCCCACCCCCAAAATTGACCAGCTTTGGTCTGGAGATGGAGGTTCCTGCACATGAGCATATACTATTTTCAAGACCTGAGTGTGCATCCTTGCACGGTGGATCCTGCTTCGTGGAGGTAATGTGGTGGGTCACATTACCTGTACACATGCTGTGTAACAGTGCATGGCAGAGACAAGTATGGCCATCACAGTCTTAAGCTTCTACATTTTAGAATAAATTCTTTCTTTACACTAAGAGCATCTGCTATTATTCAGAAATCAAATAAAAGTAGTCGAGAATTCAACTACTACCTTGTTCTTTAGCTGATCTAAATCAGATGGTTTGCTTTCATATACTGATGTTGTATTTGTGCTTTCCTTTGGGTGACTTAGTGCTACACAGAGCAGCACTGAGGGTAAACCAGTGATTTATAGCACACTTTCTAGTTGAGGGCATGTATTTA
Source organism: Perdix hodgsoniae (assembly GCA_035772895.1). Classification (NCBI taxonomy): domain Eukaryota; kingdom Metazoa; phylum Chordata; class Aves; order Galliformes; family Phasianidae; genus Perdix; species Perdix hodgsoniae. The sequence continues at coordinate 27,806,180 of JAPSGF010000006.1, forward strand.
TCATGTTACAACAAACTAATGATTAATAGTTGCCATAGTGATAATCAGAACTTGAAGTCTTTGAGCACTACAGAGTCAAAAGCAAGCCTTGGCCTATCTTTGCTGTGAAGCAATCATGGTGGGGTCTTAAAAATAGAGGCTCAGGAACCAGCATCACTTATTAACACTTTAGCATCCTATGGGGAAAACATTAAAAAATAATCATATGCTTATTTAGTAATGAAAAAAAAACCCAAACCACCAGATGGGAAGAACTCACTAGAGGATTTTCACTGTAAAAAAAGGAATGTTTTTTCTTTTCAAAATCTACTCTTAGTTTTTCTTTTCTAATGCAATTGAAGGATGACATTTTTTTCACTGCTAGTCCTCTCCCTCTTCTTTCTGCTGACATGACTTTGCTTATTGAAATGTTATATGGACAAAATCTCAGTTCTCTGAAGATCTGTCAGCACATCTTTTTTAAGCCAAGGCAGGCAGTCATTTCTCCTTACCAACCAGCAAAAAGACGTCTTTGCAGAGATGCACAAATTTGCCCACCATTCTTTCTTGATGCTCTGTGAGGGAAAATACCACTCACGTGTTTGTGGGGACCCCAGGGAATGCAGGCATCTTCTGAAGCTTATGGCTGTTTGCTCAAGTCCAGGGTGGCCACAAGTCCCTTTGTATTCAATCTCACAAGGTGCACAATACAATGGTCAACGAGGATCTTAACAGATGTGGGAGACCCAGACCCAGAGACAAATAAAGTCAATCTGTGTTGTTGTTCTAATAAGCTCAAATTGTTCTTCAGAAATGGCACTATGGAGGAAAACCTTTGGTTTGTTTATCCTCCCCTTGCGTCAGCTTGCTGCAATACCTTGCCTGGGAATGAATATTCGGCAAAAGCATAAAATAAAATGGTGAGGTCCAGAGTGGCAAGGCCCCTCCTCTTCTACCTGATGCCTCCCAAGATCATTTCTAAATGAGACTCTCATAACCTACAGAGAGAAGGCTTAGTGGCCTTTAACTACTACAAGAACTAATTAAGTAAGAAGGAAAGAATCTGAAACCACTGGGACATGAACAAGCTTAGTTTTGTTTACTGGTACACTGATAAATTCCAGCTGAGTATGTAGAAGATGAGTCAAATGATTTATCCAGGAGATCAGATAAAGAACAAGGCAGGAGCTATTGTGCCAAACTAAAGAACATGCACAATATTGTTTGGCATCAATGTTCAACTACTATCCTCCAGTGGAGGGGGAAGAAAAGCAGTGATGAAAACCTCCCCCCTTACTTCTACATTTTCCCACCCTTGGGACCATGTCTGCAAACAGCTCTGAAGCATCAGGGTCTTGTACTGTAAAATTGCTGTAAAATTATTTTTCTTCCTCCCTCAGCTTCTGTTGCTGGTAATCTGAAATCACTGTCAGCTCTTTGGAGTGCTGAATGTTTGAAACCACACCTCAGCAGTGATAAATAGAAGGACATGCAGTGCCAGGAGTCCCTTGAAAGGTGACAGTCAAAGAAAAACAAGGAGAAACTATTTTGGTATTATCAGAAAATTATAAAGCATTAATTATTAGATGCTACTACTCTGGAAGTCAATGTAGATTGGAACTTCAGTGCTAGCAGTTATCTCCCAGCAACTCACGCAGCCAATAGGCACCCAAAAGCTTCAGAGGCTTGTGAGTGTCACCATATGCATGCCTCTACTTGGACAAATGTCTGATGACTGCATCAGTGCTGGCAGAAGGCTTGGCCACATGGAATTCACAAGATCCATGTGTACTGAAGCCCCCATCTGAAGGCTCTGTGTGCTCTGCAGAAGGTGCAACAGCAGGTCCAGATGTGTCAGCTTTACTGTGTGAGATGATGAAGCTCTCTGCCTTTGTAATTAGGTCAAGAAGAACGTGATACTTCAGCAGCTTCCAGAACACAAGGTATGTAATTCAGTGCTAGTGTGGGAATTGCTCCAGAGACAATGTTGTGTCTCAGATGTAATTCTAAGCCTCAAACACAGTTAATGAAGCCATTAAGAGGAAGCCAAATTTTAGCCACTTTGCTAAACCAGCTAAGCTGCAAGGCCCTCAGATTGATGGATGTCTACAGCACTGGAATGTGCTGCTGCTCTATGTAACAAAACTGTCCTCTAACAGCGGTTTTCACCCAAGCCAACATTTGGCTACTGACAGCTTCTAAGAGTTGCCCATAGCCCACAGCCTAGCCAGACTGAGACTACCACTTCATCTGCAGCCAGAATGGGCTCTGCGAGTTGCTAAAATCATCCTGAGCCTTAGAATCATTGAATTAAAATATCATTAAAATTGGAATGACCTCTAAGATCATCTAGTCCAACCAATCCACCACCAATGTCACCCACTAAACCATGTCCCTAAATACCACATCTACACATTTCTCGAATGGTGACTGTACCGTCTCCCTGGGCAGCCTATTTCAGTGCCTGACCACTCTTTTGGAGAAGTTTTTTCTAATACCCAACTTGAACCTCCTCTGGTTCAGCTTGAAGCCTTTCTCTCTTATCCTACTGCAGGTTAACTGGGTAAACAGGCCAATTCCTGCCTCACCTAAGCTTTCATGTAAGCAACAAATTTGTGTCCTATTTCTGAGGTCTGAAATCTTCATAAAATGGCAAGATGATCACTTGAGTGAGAAGGTTTTTGAACAAGTTTTTCTTCAATTAGTGTGTCATGATTTATTGCTAAGTGAGCCCTCAAACATTGCCTGTAATTACAGACCTGTGACTGCAAAGCAGGAAGATGATGAAGGTTAAACATATCAACAGTCTTTGTGTGAGAAGGGAGTGACCAACTGAGAAACAGTAGAGGTAATAAGAGATAAAAGGATTCAAGAGTGCGGCAGATAGGTTTGTACCAAGACATTCTTTAATGAAAGAAGACAGCGCAACAAATGAAAATAGAAAACCTTGATATTGCTTGGGTTAATATTAGAGATCTTAGATGTAGTTTTCACAAATAATTCTCATTTTAAGGGCCAGTGCTCTTTCTTTGCAGTCCCAAATTTACCTGCTGTGCTAATGCAGTGTCCTCTCACGTCCACTGTTGAAAATTAATTACTTGAGTAATAAGGATATATATATATATAAATCTTCAAACAGGTTTATAAAAAGAGTTGTTTGCACTGAAGTCGTGCACTGCATTCTAAGTTTCTGGTGAAAATAAATCTCTCTGTGTTCAGTGCTTACTCGCATGCTGTGTCCCAACCGCTGTGCCTGGAAGGGAGAGACAACTACAGCCTCTGGGGATCCTTGTCCCAGAAGGGCTACTCTTAACGACTATTTTCTACTCTTTGCAGCCCTAAATCCCAGGGGAGGAAAAACTTCCCATGCTGCCCCGGAGGCAGGCTTGCCCTCTATTACATTTCACTGTAAGGAAATATTTTTCTGATCTTCAGCCTTCATGTCTCTCTTGTTTAATTCCTTCCCACCGCACCTAGTTAGGCTCCCTTGTACAACCCTAAATAATTAATCGCCTCCTTCACTCATTTCAGACACTTGTTGTATACAGAGCAGAGAACAAGAATTGCTCCCAGGAGGAAGAGGAAAGGGAACAGGGTGAGAAAAAGACCAGTGGAGAGGTGAGGAATGGGGAGAAAATGATGCTCCAAGCATACAATTCAGGCTGCTGGTAAGAGTAAAACGGATGCAGGAGCACTGCAGTGTCTGATTTGTGTTTCTTGCTTTTGCATATTAATTTAGGAAGGCAAAATTCACCTCCTCACGGGGTCCTGAAGTGTTCTGCTGAGAAGAAGGCATCTTCTCAGATGCCTGACAACAGCAGTGCAGCATCAGATAATTCCCCAGGCACAGCCAGGCAACAGAACATAAAGAAGTGGTGAATGCACCACGAACAACAGCTCTGCAGCCATTGAAATGCCCTGCAAGCCCTTCGGAGCAGAAGAAAGCTGCTCAAGGAAAGGCAACTCTGCCTAAACGCACAAGCAGGACTCCAGGAAGTTCACCAGAACTCGAGAACTTACAGCACTGATAATAATACTCGTCACAAGAGTGATTTGCTTTCCCAAAGGCCCGTCACAGGGCAAGGCTGGCTTTTCTGTTGTTCTTTTTTTCTTTTCCTCTACGTATTTTCTTGCCTTAGAACTTGAAAGTGAACCCTGAAGTGCATTCCTGAATGCAGGGGCTCCTTCCCAGCAGATGGCAGATCTCAGCACACTGTGTCCAACTGCCACAAGCCGAATACCCAGCCAGGATCACAGAATCACAGAATGGCTTTGGCTGGAATGGACCTTAAAGATCATCAAGTTTTAACCCCCTGACCAGCTCAGGCTGCCCAATGGCCCCATCCAACCTGGACTTGAATGCCTCCAGGAATGGGGCATCCTCAGCTTCTCTGAACTGCTGAAGTCATTGCTCAGCACCAGGATCTCTTCTTTTTTCTTTTCTTTTTTTTCTTTCTTTCTTTTTTTTTGATATGTAATAGTCTGACACATTACTGGTGATAGCTCTGCAGCTTTCCCAATAGGTGTACAGGGATGTTCAGATAACAAAGTGTCTCAATTAGCTGAGCTAAGGACTGTCCACACACAAAAGGTCTCATGTTATTGTAGACAATTTGGCACCAGTCTCCTGGGTTGAACTGCACAGAGGATTGCATTTTACTGAGGAAGAGAAAGTAGCCAGCAAGAAGAGCAGGGAGATGGCTAACCGCTAATAGGAAACAAGGAGGCCAAATGAGCTGAAGAAAATGAGGCTAGAGGAGAAGGGAGAACTGATAAAACTTCCTGACTGCCCTCCATGCAAGGATGCAATCCAGTTGCTTGGTGCTGTTTCTGTGATCTGTGTTTTTTTTTTATTTATTTGCACCTGGGAACAGGACCTTTGACTCAGGAGCCCTGTACATTTATGGCTGGCATGTACTCCTGCATCAGCCAGCTTGCTGAGATACTGAAAACTAGATAATCAGGTTGTGGAATAAGTGTGGATGTGATTTCAGTAGCTCCCAGCCACCCTGCTGCTGTTCTTCAGAAGCCGAATGCAGCTACAGCTCTTTTATGGGGTAACAGCAGTAACACTAAAAGGGAGTACATGGACCTGGATGGGACTGTGCTAGGGTTTTCTTTTTGTTGGGAAATATTTTAGCATAAATGAGAGCTGTCTAGTAAGCAAACATCCCCAGGCACACAGAAGGTGCTAGGAAGGGGATGGGGAAGTGGAACATCTCACATGGAATTTTGTGATGGCACTTGGCCCATGAAGATGAATATAGAATTCACTGGCTTGGCAGTTGGTGTTTGGAAAAAAAGAGTCTGCTGAAAGCAGGCCTGCCTATGTAATCTCATCTGCTGGGCTTGTCTCTCCTTCTCCACCCATGTATGGCCGTGATTTGAGACAGGAGCCTGTGAAGGGTGAGGAGAAAGGTCTATTCATGACACTTTCTTTTTCCTACGTGTATGATGATCAAAGTCTTTGTGAATTTTCTTAGCATTTTTTTTCAGACTGTACAAAGCATGAATGTTAATTTTTCCTTTTTCCTACCCACAAGACTGATGGAAATCTGAGGTTTGCTGATGGTGTGGGGAAAAGGGCGAGCTGCAAAACAAGCTATGATGAGGTCCTTGGGTCACAGGGTGTACTCATGCCTGTGGAAGGGAAAACAATGTCTTTGGCTGCTGGCATCAGACTGACACCTGGTTAAGAAAAGAATGAGTGGGTGGTAAATTCCTGTCACCTGCAAGTGGAAGGATCTTGGCCATCCTGGAGGTGCTGCAGCCACTGCTTTGTCTTTGTCACTATGGTGGATATACAGGAGTACTAGTAGTGCTTTGTACCAGTGGAAATATTGTCCAAGCATGTGCTTCAGAGCATGATAGGAGCACAAGTAACAGCCCTGGCCTCCAGGGTGTATGCCAAGACTGCTGTGTAACTAGAGTTATAATGTGCATAAGCTAAATGGGCAAAAATTTGTATCTGCTGGAGAACACCTTTCTTAGCACCTTCTGGAAAGTCTCTGCCTTTTTCTTTATTCCTATTTTGGCATAAAAATAAGAAGATGAGTGGGTGGGATACCATATTGTACTATCTATCTCCTCAGACTGGAACTGTGTTGGGTTCAGCCACCTGCAGAAGGACAAATGCAAGCCAAAGTAAGTACAACGTCTACTTTTCACTGATCTCTATCTCTCTTGTCAAATTTGGTGATGGTGTGGGGGGGACACCAATTGCAGTGATTGCCATTCAGAGGGATCTCAAGGGTGGAAGAAAGGGTCAGCAGGAACCCTGTGAAACTCAAGAACGACAAATGCGGAGACCTGCAATTGGGAAGGCGCAACTCACTGCACTGATACAGGCTGGAGATAGATGGGCTGGGGACCAACTCTGCTGAAAAGGACTCAGCAGTTCTGGTGTACACTGAAGTGACCACGAGCAGCCCCGGCAAGAATGGATGCCAACAGTATCTTGGACTTCTTGAATAGAGCCAGGACAAGGGAAGTGACTACTTCCTACCACAAGACACATATTACATCTGTTGGGGACTTCCAGTTGAGGAGAGAGGTCGGAGGCACATAACAGCAGCCACAGGATCTGTGAGGAGCTTATCAAGAAGATTTAGTCCAACGTTCTGTAGTGGTGCATGGCAGGAGGATGAGAAGCAAGAGACATAATTTGAAGCAGGAGTTGTTCAGTCTAGATAGCAGGAAAAACACTGTCACCATAAGAACAGTCAAGCAGTGTAACAAATTGCCCAAAGCGGCTGTGAAGTTTCCTGCTTTTTATTTTATTATTCCTTTGAGCAAGAAGCTCCAGAGTTTGTTTCTCCTCTGCAATGAGATAAGGGGATGCTCCAGTGTTTGGCACAGTTGTACAGGGCTCAGAGACCGAGGCTGGAGTAGCAAAAGTGACATGGTGACAGTTGCCAGCCTCCTCTAGAGCGTGGGCTCTAGATCACAACCTAATTCAGAACTATTCTTAATAAAACCACGCAGCTAATTAATTTTAGGCTTTTCACTGAGAGGATCATCCTCCTCTGTCCCCTCCAGCCTCTTTGTGTGTTCAGAGGTACATCCAGGTGGCAAAGCAGCTCACCTTGGTTACCTCTGAGGCAAGCAAGAGTTTTCTGAAGATCCACAGCACCTGAAGTCAAATAGGGATGACACTAATTCCAGAGGTGCACTATAAATCACGTAAGTACAATTCTTCGGGGTCTAGGTGTTCTGTCATAGGGATATTCTGTATACATCTATTCCCTGGAAAGCAGTCTCAATGCAGATGGTGGTTCTTTTCTGTATAGTTCCCATTTAGGACCTGTGGGACGTCACCTGGGACTCATTTGTTAACAGTAGAATTCCAGTTTCAGACACCTGCAAATGAGACCCCTAGAGCCCAATTCTGTTTTCTAAACACAGGCAGCAATACCATTTGAGTTGCCCTGGAGTATCCAACATGGTTGGGCCTAAGCAACTGAATAAATGAGTGAAAGTGGAATTCACCTCACAAATATGTCATTTTAACCTTAGGAATCCTCCGCCAATTATTTGGAATGTCCTATCCTATGTCACTTCAGAACCCCTCATAGATGTTTTGGAGACACCAGAACATCTCAAAGTACTCTAGATTCCTCCAATGTGACCAGCAAATTGAGCCATACTTGCCTACTTTAGGGCAAGCAGAATAACTCTCTTTAACATTGCTTGATAAAGCAGCTAAGACTCTTGACCGATTCTATGATTCTGTGATTGGTGCAATTATAAACACATCGGGAACACATCTGAATTAGTGTGTTGTCTTCATAGCCTAGGTAGTCATGCAAGGCTTGACTGAATTGCCTAAACAGATGTGCTCCTATCCACCTCTCACAGCCCATGGACAACTAACAACAATTCTAGACATCTCCTCCCCTCCTTGTCTTAGCCATGTCCCATAGGGTTGGATGAACTGTCTTCAAGATGAACATATGTTACCCCTAAGCAGCAGAGACATTTACAGAGATGCTGCACTGAGGTAATGGTTCCTGAGCAGCTATACTGATTCCTCAGCACCTTTATGGTCTACACCCAAGTGACACGACTGGGAACCTATGTGGTAGCACTGTGGGATGAAAGAATACCTTTTGCCTTTAAGCTTAAATCAGCACATTGCCTTCCTTCTCTTACTTCTGCATATCCATTTTCATCATTATTACCTCTGTAATAGGGCTAGCATTGGGTCGATTGATAAGCTCAGGCTTGCTATGATTTCCACATCCAGATATTTCCCAAGTGCTAGTGGCTATATGAGCTAGAATTTCTTTCAGCATGGTCTCTTTAGCATTGAACTTAGGCTTATGCAGACAGGAAAACTGTTAGTCTTGATGCGGGTAAAGAGAAAACGTAAAGAATTGTCTTCTTTCACATACCTACATTTCAAGAGAAGGATAAAATGTCTTCTGGACCAGCTTTGTAACAGTCTACTTAGCTACTGCTGCTCTTAAAGACACAATATCTTCAAGCACATTGCCCTGGGTGCCTTGGGCTGGGAATGGAACAAAGAGCTCTGATTAATTCATAGAAATCTTGAGGACCCTTTAAGCACAGCAGCAGCATTCCAGACAACAAGGGACATGCTGTTCTGATGCTCACATTCATAAAAGACAAACAGGATAATCCAGCTCATAGTAGGCTGGTTTGACATTGCTCTTGGGCAAAATAAAGGAAGAACTAATGTGGGTATAAAGGAATACAAAGGAATTAAAGAAGAGGTAAACAATTAACGCCAATCAACATCCTTTTTAGGGAGGAAAGGTTGTCAAACTTGATTTCATTCTCTGATGTGATTGTATGTTTTGGCTGATAAAAGTAATTGAAAAGATGGAATATATTCTAACTTTGGTATGTTTGACGGCGCAGCAGATCCTGATTAAAATATTAACATTCTACCCTATCAATACGAAGCACATAAAATAGATTAAGGACTGTCTGACATGTCAACAAAGAAGCTGTCAGAGAGGAATCACTATAGGAGAGTATTTTTTTAGAGGGGTTCTGCAGGGATCAGTAATAGGTCTGAATGCTATTGAGTGTTTTCACTAATGATCTGAAAGTAAATATTAAAACTGCTGATAACACTGGAAAATAATGAAGAGGACCAGGAGTTACACAAAAGTGCTCTTAGTATCGTTGTTAGCAAGCTTTTATATCCAAAAACAAGCAAGCAGATCACACATGCAGAGTACTGCAGCACAGGGATTTAGGCATGCTAAAGAAGCAACCCAAAATAATTCTTCCAAGATGATATTCTGTGGCTTTTGAATGTTATTTCTTGCAAGGGCTGATGCAATCTCTGACTGTAATTCAGAGGAATAGGGGTGAAGTCTTTACTTTCTGCATGTTGCATCACTACACTTCGTGTTGAAATAATGCCTCCAGGTCAGTTATGTGGAATCTAGAAAGAATGTCAGGAAAACAAAATAAATCTAGAAAGAATCTAGAAAGAATGTCAGGAAAAGGAGAAAACAAAAGTTGCAGAAATGTCTCAAAAATTATTAAGGGACCAAAAAAGCCACTGTTATACATGTAAACCTCAAGAACAGGATAGACTTCTTATTTTTCTGGAAAGGAGGATTGAGAAGAAACTTGAGACCTCTTTATAAGTTCTTTTGGGGAAAAATAGCAGATACAAAAGCACTTGTTAATGCAGCAGCAGTGGGCAGAGGCAGAACCAACAGAGAAAACATTTGCAGAAGCAAGGGGAGTTATCTTACAGATCACACACCTCTGGGAGGCAGTAGACTTTGACCCCAACCCTCAGGGGCTTCAGATAAAGATTGAAACATTTTATTATGCATTTATTAACTTGATCAAGCATGAGGTGAGGGGGAAAATGCCCTAGATGTGAAAGGTGAGAATTAGTGAGGCAAGGTGCGAGGAACAGCTGAAGGGAATTGGGGTTGTTCAGTCTGGAGGAGAGGAGGCTGAGGGGAGACCTCACCACTCTCTACAGCGCCCTAAAGGAGACTTGCATTGAGGAAGGTGTTGGTCTCTTTTCTCAGCTGATAGGTGTTAGGACAAAAGGAAACACTGGGAGAGGTTTAGACTGGACGTCAGAAAGAATTTTGTCATTGAAACAGAGGTGAGGCATTGGAATGGGCTGCCCAGGGAAGTAGTGGAGCCTCCATCCCTGGAGGTATTTAAGTGACATGTAGCTCTAAGGAACATGGTTTAGTGATAGATTTGGTAGTGTTAGGTGATGGCTGGACTCGATGATCTTAAGGGTCTTTCCCCATTTCAATGATTCTATGATTCTATTTATGGGTCCCACAGTAAGTGCTAAAAGCCGTGGAGCTGTGAAACATTAATTTAGGGAGCTGATAAACCCATCACTGGCTCAGTGGGGCTTCACCTCTAGTCTTCCTTCTGCCTCCTTCCCAAATCCCTCCCTCCATGAACTCCACCCTGTGGCACCATGCAGTGTGGGCAAGTCAAGAGTAAAATCTTGAACCCATCAGCTGAAGTGACACGACATAACGCTGAAGATTTTATCTGGTGTGTCCTCAGGCAGGTTTTCAGAAGGGAAATAGCCAGCTAAACCTTGTACCAGAAGTTAGCCTGCACTCCAAACCAACAGCTACTCCTCTTGCAGTTGATGCACATCCTGCCAGATGTCCCCAGGGCAGCCTGGGGAGGCTGGGACATCACTCCCTCAAGAATTGTCTTCAGGAAAAACTCGCTGGGATTCAAATGCTTCTTTGTTTATGAAATAAAGTCCACTAGACCTATTGCCAATTGTTTATGCTAAAGAGCACACTCTCATTAATGTTAATGGTGCTTTAGAGCATAAATCCTTGCTAATTGATATAGGAATGCATCCCAGAAGAGTTTACTTTACTGCTGATTTAGCTGATAGATATAAATGTGTGAGAAAGAAATATTAGCATTCATGTAAAACAATTAGGTTATAAACAGGGGTGAACGATTCAGAAAATGACTGCAACTTTCCACCTTCCTTTAATGGACAAAAAATAGTCTGCTAATGAGGAAAAGCAGGGAATATGAATAGAAACAAATCACTGCTATTAATTAGTATCTGTAATACGTCAGCAGGGCTGGGTCCCTGAGTTCAGTGCAGAGGTGAGATGGACAGGAGCATCCTGCTGCCCCATGCTGTTCTTCCTTTGGCTTTTCTAGGAGCAGTATTTTAGGGTTACTCATCTAGCAAGGCTGGCCACCCCATGTCAATACCGTTGGCTCAAGATGTGTGAATAGAGAATGATACAAGCAGCAGGTAGATTTCCACAATTTAATATTCTTTTTTTTTTTTTTTTTTTTTTTTTTCCAGATAATATAATGGCATATGAAAAGTGAGGCAGTAATGCAGTTCAAAAGAAAAAAAAGAAAGCAACCCCCACCGCTCTCCTGGATCTTTCTGCCAAAGGCTGACATTACTGTAAGTTTGCTAAATACAAGCAGTCCAGGCATTTCCACAAAAATCTGACTGTGCAAAAAGTACAATTCTGTGGCAAATGTACAGCCATAAAGGAATAATTTTTTTCAGTGTACCCAACGATTTTCGCTATTAGGCTCCCACTTAATTCATGGGTTTTGATGTGGAAATGTTTTCCTAAAAGAAGGCTCAGATACAGGATACAGTAAGTCACTCGTCTTCTGCAAAAAGATGCTTTGACCTCGAGTGCTGAATCTCTGATCGAGTATAGCGAGTTTCATTTTTACTCTAAACCTATCCAGAATCAAGAGGAAAAAAAGTCACATACCAAAAAGAAGTATATTACTATTTGTGGAAGAAATATAGTAATATTTCATAACATTTTCTGATTCACATATTTTAGCTATTTTATACCATTTTAGTGCAAAAGCAAGCACGTTTGGAAAAGGATAGAAAATTCTGCTTTTTAGTATCTTTTGCTGAAAGTCACTGAAAGGTAAGACTTTTTCTCCCCGCACACTAATTTTCAAAGTCTGAATTATTAATGAAATATATCAAGCAGATTATACAACATTTGCCTGGGTATGGTTAAAGACCACATACCCAGTAAGATTTCATATAACAAAAGCGTGCCCAACCCTATAAACATTTTTTTTTCCATTTAATGCTCATAAAATTTTACAGACAACAGAATCCTTTCTTAAGCTTTATTTAAGAAATCGAATACTATTATAGTTCAATATATATAAGACACATCCAGTATTGTGTTCCTGATAGCAAGTGCATAGATTTTAAGATATCATTTTTATATTTTAATTTTTTTTTTATTTGTTACTCAGTAGCATGTTTCATGATCACACGAAGGGATATTCCCAGTGATTTTGCTAAGAGCATGAGAGAAAAAACAGAACACAGCAAAGTAGTGAAACTACAACAGAGATGAGGAACAGAAACAATCAGGCAAACTCTCAGTACAGTCGATTCCTGATAAGTGAATAATCTGATTGCTTGGTCACAATGCTTTATTCACTTATCAGGAATGATTCACACTACATTTTGTTAAACTGTTTTCCTTAGCCTAATACCTAAGAGTCACACTGGGCAAAGGCACACACACTCTGGCAGGCTATTCTTTAATCAGCAAGTCTTGTGACAGTTTGGTAATTTCCCATGGCGATACACATATAGCTAACAAAGAGACATTTTGCTAACGCTGCAAGGTGCCTTACATAATTGAAATTAAAAGCATGCATTTAAGCAGGACAAACTGTTCGGCTGCATTGCTTTAAGGAACTCATTTTTCCCCATTGTTGAAATTACAAAAAAAAAAAGAAAAAAAAAAAGAAAAAAAAACAAACAAACAAAAAAAAGAAAAACCTGTCTCTTCCAGCCCTGAGTATTTAAAAGAAACTATGGCAAAAGTTTTTTTTTTGTGTGTGTTTTTTTTTTTGGTTATGTTTTTTTGGGAGAAGAGCCCCTAACAAATCTCTAATTTCTTTCCTAAAATCATCAAGTTTGGGGGAAAAAACAAACCAACATCCACAACAACAACAACAAAAATCCCAGAGACCAACTCTGATTTATCATTCATGCAAGTCCAGACTTGACTTAATCCACTGGCATCAACATAACCAGAACCAGGGTCACGAAATCTAGAGGTGTAAAAGACCCAGGACACAGCCTGACCATCAGGTTCTGCTCCCCTGTACTCTACAGGCCTCTGTGGTTTTGGATTAAATGTAGGGCTGCAGGGAAGGTGTTTACTTGGACCCCTGAGAACAGGACCTACAGGACAACACTGGAGCTTGTTTGGGATGCCCTAAGGGACATGGCTTGGTGATGGGACTCTGTAGGTCAGACTGATGGTTGGGCTTGATGATCTCGGAGGTCTTTTCCAACCTAGAAGGTTCTATGCCAGACTCATCACCTCTATGCCTTCTGTGGAAAAGTTTTTTTAAAAAAACAACTGCCAACCTTAAAAAGAAATAAAAAATAGTTCTAGCAATATCAACCAGGCCAACTCACGAGCCACCCAAAAATTCCAAAACGCTTCCAAACACAGCAGTCAAGGTCATGGCTGCAAACCGCAGAGCACCCAGCGCCATGCCCCATGCCTGGGGCTGTGTGTGTGTGTGAGCCAGAGCCAGCGTGCCAGAGGGACCAGGGGACACGAGACACGAGGAAGGAGTGTCCATTGGGTCTCATAAGAGCACTTTTAAGTGGTCTTCGATTCCTGAGCATCACAGAAAATGGGACAAAGGAAAGGGACGTGGGCATATGGCTTGAATTCCAGAGAGCACTTCCCAGTGCTTCTCTCTCCTCCTTGGGTTTGGTTTTTGTTATTGTTTTTTTTTTTTTTAATTTTTTTTTTTTTCCCCCTCTCCAAATTATAAAGTTTGTGATCAGACAGAGGAGAGAAGAGAGACTTCGTAAACCAGAACAACAGAGAATTTTTCGTGTCTTTTATTTCATCATGACGGACGTGGGGAAGAGCAGAGAGATTCTCATGAGGAAAAAAATTATAAGAAATGAAAAAGTAAAATAAAAAAGCTGAAAGCCAACTTTACAAAAAAAAAAAAAAAAAAAAAAAAAAGTGCTATGGTATTTCTTTTGTTCCTTTTTGAGATTTGTGTAATACTATTAGCCAGTGCTGAGAAGGAGCTCCTTTGTAAGCCCGCAACAAAAACATCACCCATTTGAACAACAGGAGAATTTTTTTTCCCAAAGTTTTGTTTTGTTTATTTTTCTCCCACTGGCTTTAACGGAGTCTCTCTGTGCTCACTTGGATTTTATTTTTTAAATTATGATATGTGTAACTGCACGTAACAAGCTTGTTCACCTGGTAGGCTTCTGCAGGCTCTCACAGCCCTAGTTAAGATGTGATTAGTTGCTAAGGAGTTTGACTAACACCATATGCCATCAGATTACTGTGCAGTTCGGAAGAAATCCCAAGGCTATATTCTCCTTTTCTTGAATGTTTCATACGCTTCTGCGAAGCGGCGGCACAGTATTTTTTTTGAATGACTAGGAAGAATTGATCTCCATAATCCGCATTTTGCAGACTGACTGGCACGTTGGCAAAAAGCTTTTCGCATGGCTTCTGATTTCTCTGTGTGTTTGTGTGCATAAGCTTTTACAGTTAGAAGGCTCACAAAAGCTATCTTCCGTACGACTTTGCAGGAAACTCATTTAAGATGCTTCCTGCTCAGATTATCCAAGTGATAAGGCATGACTAGGGGGAGGGAGAGAGAGAAGAAAATCAAAGAAACCGTAACATGGCTAAAATGTACAAATCCTCTTTTGCCCCCCAATCAGATATTCACTTAGGTGGAATCGACTGTATCTTTTGTACACAACCAACAAATAGAGGAAAAAAAAATAAAAAAAAACAGGAACGTGAAACAGTGAGGTGTGTAGATGTATTACCAACACATAATGACCACCAACAATACGAGACACAAAGTAGAGAGACAAGTATTAGGAAAATGGTTTAATATTGGAGACAGAAGCAAAAAACTGCATCACACAATAACATACGTTACAAAAATAAGTCTGACTGTTTCAACTACACGGTTATGTTCACAATGAGGACAGAAGAATCAGAAAAAACTCTGATCTAAACAGCAAAAAAGCAAACCCCTAACGCTTTAACTAATACATTTATCCACGCAAAGTGACCGAGTACTCCTAATTCTAATTACCTTATTGTGTAACTGCACGATACAGAATAAAAAGTGAAACTTACCGCTTTCGTTAAGACAAAATTCTAAACACTAGATATAAGCAAAGGGAAAAAAAGAAACCAAGCCAAAGTTTTTAATTCTCTAAACAAAACCAACTCTCTTTCTACCGTCCAGAAATCAAACTTCAAACTTGAAAATCAGTCATGATCGAGGGGGCCCACTAGAGTAAGCCACAAAAATTTCCATTTTTTTTTTAATCTCCAGTATAAAAAGTTCCACTGGTACAAAATGCGTTAAGTACAATCAGGTCGTAGAAATAGGAAAGCTTGCTTTTTTTTTCTTTTTTCTTTTTTTTTCTTTTTTTTGGCTCAAATTCCATCAAACAACAAAATTCAAATGCATCAATAAAACAGAAACAATACTCAAATGGTCTTACAGTTTCCACTAGATTGCATTAACTTTGGCTTTTCTCAGACAATACTTAAAAACTAGTTTGTAATTCTAAACAAAATGATAGTATTATTAATCTACAAACAACAATTCTCACAGCACAAAAAAAACACAAATACATAGTTTTTTTGTTTTTTTTTCTTTTTTTTTTTCTTCTTTTTTTTTCTTTTTGTATGACATTATCCAAAAAAGTAATGAAACTACAGGATATTTTTTTCTTTTGTTAATTAGCACTTAAGATAATAAAAACAGAAACAGTAAAATGATTCCAGAGTAGCACAAGCCAAGGAACTGTAACCCCTATGGTGAAAGAAAGATGAACTTGTTACTCCTTTGAGGACTGCCATTTCATTGCAATTAGCTAATTTGTTTGAAAAAAAGCAACTAGTCTAGTCTTCTGATTAGAATTTTGTAAAGCAATTTCCCTTGTTTTTCTTCCTCTCTTATTAGGCCCTTGCACCCTTGCAGCTTTTTCCATTCAATATTTTCAAAGAGAACTGGTAGATAATTTGTCTCCAAGGAGGTATATATTTGGGTTTTCATTTCTGTACCTGATTTTTGAAAAAAATAAAATAAAAATAAATATTTCAATATGGACCCATCTCACTTGTCTGGAAATACTGAGCTGTCCTTCCTCTTCCACTGCTAAGCCAATACCTCACGTAACATAATTTGGGGCACCTGCCTGGGTCTGCAGCCAATGCCGAGTTACACTGCCTGAGGACCAGAGACGTCACTGCTCTCAGCAGACCAGTAAACCTGCAGGACACATTGGGGCATCTAACAAAGCTTTGGAAATTTATATGATGGGTACAATGAGGAAAAATTAGTGAAACAGTCTAAACAATCCAAATGATGATCTCATATTATATATATATGTACATATATATAATATAACGTACGTGAGATGATACTTTGAATATGCAAAATTGCTGCAAGTAGTACAAAATAGCCCTCAAAGGGTGTAGGAAGGCCCCAGCAGTAGTAAAAACATGTGAGAAAAGTATAGATCATTTATTTATAAGTGCATGTGCTATAAGAAGGAAACTTTTTTGCATCACTAGAGGCTAGTCCTTTCCATCCCAGGGCTCTACATAAAGAAGCATTTAAGTTGGGGATGAGAGACAAGAGTGCACCAGCTTATATTGTTCATATAGGGCTTTGTTTTTAAATTGAGATGGCATTGAATAGAATCAGTTAGAGCTAGGAAGAAGGCATGGCACTTTATCATCAGTAGCAGGTGCTGCTGTTCACACACATTGGATTGGCAACAAATTTGCTATCCCGGTAGCAAAGAACCGAATTTGGTTGTTGGTCACTACTTGTGCGGTAGAAATGCAATCTTATTAGACTTACAAGGCTGTGAAAGGGCAACCAGCATTTCTTTTCTGGTTCCTTACACGCAGCTTCCTCCAGCAAACACCCACATCAGTCACAACTGTATACCCACGGAGTACTGGACGAGTAAAGTTACTCCTCTCTATACGAGTGTCTGCAGGAGCAAGCCGATATATCGCCGTTACAGGTAATGGCAGATAACATCAAACATTACAGTGTATGTAAACTTTATCCATAAAAAGTAGTTTAACTGCAGTGCACACTGAATTTTCACCCAGGAAGATCTAGTGCATCTGATTTAAGCAAAAGTTCATTTATTTAAATTACAAAAATATTATCATTATTATTTTTTTCTCCTCAAGGTTTTCAAATGGTGGATTTACCACTCCTTTCTGGGAGCGGTTCACACAATAGATAATTAAAGAATTGTTTTATTTTTCTTTTATTTTATTAATACTGAATAGCATATTCCAGCAGCATATTAAAAGCTCTTTAAGAAAAGACAAAATCCCCAGAATCTAAAAAGGAAAACCACAAGTTAATTATCGTTTTAAATAATTTTAGTTATAGATACAGAAGAAATTTAGACAGCAGTAAAATAATTTTGTCCTTCAGATCTGCCCTGTGCATTGTTCTGATTTCAACCATGTATTAAATAAACCACAAAAAACTAAGTATATATATATTTATAGATATATATATATATATAAAAATAAACAGCAAAATGGTGAATGTATAAAAGGTATTAACACTCAAGACAGCTCTGGGTGGAAAGGGTTAAAAGTTCAAAACTTTCTCACCTTAGAGGTTTCCATACAATATGAAGAAAATACATTGTGAGGTTTGCTTTCACAGCATTGATGTGTGCAGAGTGGTTAAAAAAGTGAAACATGGGCACTTATACAATGTTTTACAAAAAACATCAAAGAGAAATAACAAACAATAACAATTTCAGGCAACAAGACCACAGGATAGCAAGTTAACAAACTTTTTAACCTCTTTTTTCTTTAAATATTAGGGATTTATACAAAACACATAATAAAATACCCATGTTATCAAATTACTTCACACAAGAAACACACTGAAGCTCTAGGAAGAAAGTACCTTTGGAATTTGGCACTATAGTTTCACTGATTTTTTTTTTCTTTAAAAGAAAAACCGATCACATTTTGCTGAACACAAACACATCTAAATTGTTCACAATAAAAAAATGACATCAATGCGTCACAAGCCAACACAAACTTATTCTGGAATATTTTTTAATTTTTTTTCACATGAAATTCATTTTTTTTTTAAGCAAACAACTTTTTTTTTGGTTTTTTTTTTTTTTTTTGAATCTCGTTTTTGTTCTCCTTCAAGTAAACCAATTTTAAACTCGTCTTTTATAAACATAGAACACTTAGGACCATAAGACTCATGATGAAACCACAACTTAATTCACAGAAGCACCAACGTAACACATTTTACAGTAACCTTTCTTCTGTACATTGAAACAGTATAAAATATAGGTAATTTCATGTGCATTAAACCATGGATTGTCTAACTGTGAGTCAGTTCAGCAAAAGGTGACACAAGTAGGTAGCATTTGCCCTAAAACAGGGTAAATATTTTCTTATACTAATCTACAAAAAGTGGTTCTATATATATACTTTAATGAGAAAGTGAGCCACCTAAAATGGCCTTATCAAAAAACTTTACACTGCCTGAAAAATGTAAAAACTATTACAGACCTCTAGAGACTTAAAATCAGACAGTTTTATTTCTCAAACTGTTTTGGAAGTAGTCTGTTAGAAACCAACATTCTGTGCCTCTGGACACATATTGCTATTGTCACCAGTGACCAGGCAGAATGCCAATCCCTGTATAATACTTTCAAGTCTGTTTTTTTATTTTATTTTATTTTTTTACGAAATGAAAAAAACAAAAACAAAAAGAAAAGAAAACGAAACCCAAAGGAAAAACAAAACAAAACAAAACAAAAAATAAAGGAAAGAAAGAAAAAACATTTTGCCACAGGTTGTTTTTAAATCCTATCATTAATTTATCTAATAATAAATTTCAGTCTTGCGTGAATGCAGCAATGTTTTTTCACATTGACTTCCCAGAATTCATAGCTAGATGAGGTCACATGCAAATTTCAAAGGTCAAACTAGATCAAAGGTCAGTAGGAGAACCAAATATGATGTGAGGTCAGAAAGACATCAGAAACAATGACGGGACGATGAAACTTTTTTTTTTTTTGAGACGCCACAGGGACATGCTAGGCAAACGATGGGCTAACGGGCATGGAGATGTCTAGGGAAAAAACAAGGAAGAGGAAAAAAGTTACACAGAATCTATGCAGCACAAACAAAATCACTTTCATGGGTGCAGGAGAAAACTAATGCAAATCTTTTATCAGTAGAGTCTATGAGCTGTTCACACAATTTGCATTAACTTACAATACTTGTCAACAACAGCACAATGGAACCCCAAAAGAATCCATCTGAGAGGAGTCAGAGAGAATGGATTCGTCTTTGGGGAGAAAGGAGAGGAAAGAACCAGTTTCTACAAACGTAACATAAAGGCACGGGGAGGGAAAAAAAGGGCCAGACGACTGAACTTTAAACTAGGTAATGGAAACTACGAACAAAATAACCAGACAAATACAAACAAGAGGATAAAAGCATGAACTGTAAAGGGTGTAGGGTTCAACAATGAAAAAGCGCCCATTCTTGGCACAATTACTCTAGAGACTACTTCAAAGGATCTAGCTAGCATAGAGAGCTGCTCTTTAGGTATCCAATAAGTTAACAATAGGCAATAAATAACTTCCATTATTTCTGAGGCAGTAAAAATTTTGTATAAAAATAGAAATGCTTTTTACAAATAAAATTTACAGGCCTGTGGCTTTCTTTTTTATTATTATTAAATTTATCTCTCAAGAAACATCAAGTATTGTCACTCATTTTATTTTATTGTTTTTTTATTTTAAACCCTGTAGCTTTAGAAACAGATCTCTAAATCTTTTTTACATTAATCCTTTCCAAAAAAAAACAACAACCAAGAACTTAAAAAAAAAAGTGAAATATAAAGACGACCAGTGTAAAATCAGACTAATATATAACAATACATTGTTTTGAACTGAGAAAAAAAAAAATCAAATCTTCTCAGAAAACAAGGTGATGTAGTGGAAAGACTCGCTTCAAATTTTTTTGTTGCAAAATAAGTGCTTCAACTGGCATGAGGCCATTTTCTTTAACCTATAAACTGCTGGTGCCACCCTGGTAAAATAGGATCCATCCATAGAAAACAACTTTTATTGTGTGCTAATGGCACCAGGGTTCACAGAGTTAAATTGCACATTTTTTGAGAGTGTGTGTGTGTTGCTTTGAATTTCAAGACGTTTATTTTTTAAAAAGGAGATAAATTATGCTGCAAAACAAAATACAGTAACACAACTCAGTAATTACTTGGCGAGGAAATGTGAGCCAAGTGTAATAAGGACAAGTGGGGAAATGGAAGTGGTAACTGTAAAAATAACTGTCTCTTGGTGAAGGTTGGCTATATGTTCTCTCTTAACCCCCCTGCAGAGGACAGGTTTGCTCATGGGACTTACCCTAAGAAAGCTAAAATAAGAGCAGTAAGCATCTGGGGTTAAGATCAGTAAGGTTTGCTGTCATTTTTGGAGCGTTTCAGCTGAACCTTCAAGCGTTTCATGCCAATCTGAAAGCCGTTCATAGCCTGGATAGCAGCTTGTGCAGAGACTGGATTGTCATAGCTAACAAAACCTATGAGACACAGAACGGAGGCGGGAGAAAAAGCGAACTGTAGGTTAGAACAAATTTCAGAAGGCTTTTGTTAGGATTTTATTATTGCTATTTGTTTGACACATTTATCTCTCTTTATTTAGTTGATCACAGTTATATCCCACTACCCTTCTCTTTTGCTTTTCCTTCTCCTTTACCTTTACAATATTTCTTTTCTACTTGGGATGTGGTTGTCCAGTTTTGGTGCAATGCAGTTTCCCAATCTGTTTTTTTTTTTTAATATACCTACCTTAGAGACTGTAGATATTTATCACTGTAACACTTTTCACTGTAATATCTACATACATCCCGGTCTATTAGCCAAGTCTGCTGATGTGAAGCTGAAACAGAATACCTGGTTACAGAAACAAAACTCAAACTTGGATGCCTGTGTGCATTTGCACTTCTGAATGTAAGCTCATGAGCACTGGTCCTGGGTGGTATTAAACAACCATCTCCTTGGGCCCAGCCTGGGACAGTTGCAATATTAATATTTTGTATTTTTGCAGCTCTTTCCAGTTCAAGACCTCAAGGTACATTAAATGTTAATTAATTCAGCCTCTTGGTCCCAAAAGGGGCATGCATGGATCGAAATTAAGCGACATCATAAAGATGATATCAGGGCTTGATGAGAACTTCAGATCTTCTGCTCCTCAGTTGTTAGCAATAACTAGAGGGGATAATGCTTGCTCGGGTAATTCAGAATGGCTGGCCTGGCTCAGCTTTCTTTTCCCCGCGAGACTCAAAAAGCTCTGTTCATAATGGACTCAAATCTCCCTGATTCAGGAAGCCCAAAATTCATTTCCATATCTGGGCCTCCCACTTGTAATTGCAAGGCTTGCCTAACTGCTGCTCTGTCTCTGCTCTGGCTAATTACTACTGCATTCCAGTCTGCTATTATGCATTGGCTTTGCAATGCTCCCTCTTCTTTCCACTTGAATTTGCCTTAATATACAGCCCTTCACTCTGTTAAAGCTGCCTCCCATACACTTTGTTTTCAATACTTCTCAGCTGCTCTCCTCTATCAGCTTTCTTCATTTATGCTTAGTGCCTGCATCCTTTTCTGATTTAAGACCTCTTTTTACCATCATTTTAACCTGCTCTTTTATGGCTCTTACTTAACTCGCACTGCTGCCCTTTTTCTTCTTCAGTGTCAGAGTGATACACTTTCTTCATTTTAAAGAAAAGAACCCCACTTAACAAATGATTTGGTCCCTGTCTGCCCTCCCTCCTTCACAGACCTTCCCTCTAGTTCACCTTAAATCACCTTCACCAAACTATTTACTTATGATTCTTCTCTGACGTCTGCTCATTCCACTCAAAAAAACACTTCTCACTTAAATCTTTGTAAACCCTCTCTTGGCCAAAGCCAGTACAATTGCTTCATGTGGTTGATTAGTCATCAACTTCTTAAGAGATAAATGATACCTTGATACCTTCCTTAGTTCTAGTAACTTGTCACTTCCTCACTTTCTTCTCTTGATCATTTCCTCTTAATATTATTGCCATATCCTGAAGTGTTTAATCACTTTCTTCTTTTCTTCATTTTTTTCCCTGCCTTCTTCTAAGGAGATCTTATCTATCCACATGACTCTAATCACTGTCTTAGCACTGCACTCTTTTGTCTAATTCCATCAACTCACAGACCTCAGTCTTAAGCACTAGAATTTCCTTAGGAACAGAAGACATAGCTATCATGAGTTGAAAGGCAGCTGTAGCACCTTCTAGGTGGACATTCCATAACCAAGGTGCAGCTACTCTTACCTTCGTTGACACTTCAGCAGTTTACTCTACAGCCTTCCTGACCTTCACATTGTTCTCTTAAAAGCAATCAGAATGGTCTTTAGCTACAAAATTCTCGTTATCTTAGTTTCTTTTTCTCTTAGCTAATCTTAGTGACCTCAAAGTTAAGCAAATGATCTAAACATCTATCTATGGCATCTAGGAATGGTGAATAAAGAAAAGTGAATACACCCAGAGGTGGCTTTTCTGCCCACTGTTTCTGCCACAAAATGTGATGCTCCTCCTTTTGACAGAAGAAAAACAATCTCAGGCTATCCTTACCTTCCAGAGGGATTAAATAAGACACTTCATTCAATGTCTCTTTAATAGTTTCCCTGACACAGCCACAAATTCAAATATACATCCTCTGTGCTGCACCAGTGGAAACAGCCTTTATCATTCAATTGTTATTCTGATTCACAATTTGTCTTTATACATAGAATGCTATATCTACATAAGCCTGTTACACTTTCATCTTGTCCCTTATCATCAACTTTCACTTCTAAAGCTCGTGGAAGAGTCTGGCATTCTCTCCCTTTATTTATCTGTTTCTGATTGTAACCGTTCATCATTTTTTTTTTTTTTTGTCTGAAACTTAAATTGCAGGTCACACAGGGATTATGTTCCTTATCAATTTTCAAAGCATATGTCACGATGAGCCTGATTTTTGTTTTAAATCTCTTGGTACCTTTGTAACCAGGATAAATATTTTTAATCATTTGAGTAGCAATTTTGCAGTGTGGCAGACTGAATTTACACATGGATGTCACTGGATCTCTTCTCCCCTGCCTTTTACATGTTCTCATTTCTGTTATTGTAAGATTTATGAAAAATGAGAAGCCTGGAGAGTGAAACCTTTTGTCTGCAGAATCAACTAGAGCTCATGAGAGCTCACGGAAGAGTACTTTCAGGGTAGAGGGACTGTCCTGTCATCCTCATCACTGTTTAATCTCTTGGGCATCCATTTGAGCTGGACAAGAAAGCAAATAATACCAAAGCTCACTTTCTGCAAAGAAAAGTAATTTTTTCATTTTGTGAGTCAGTGTTACATAAAAGCTTATTATTCTGTATCACTACTCCGAGATTCACTTGCAGTGTACCTTTTCTTTCCAATTCTACCACTGGATGGCTTTGGACAATCTTTTCACCATTCTAGCGCTCACTCTGTCCTCATCTGTAATTTGACTTCCAAAAAGTCCCCAGCCATACCAGCCAAACAAAAAGAATAAAGCCCAAACTGCACTACGAGCAATGGCCATTACGAGTCAGAAGCAGGTAATTCAGATGTATTATTGTGCCAGTTTTTGGGTGAGGGTACAAAGAGAGAGAAAAAAGATAGCTTCTGAAATACAAATATGGGGCTGAAACAACAAAGAGATGAGGTGATTCTTGCTTAGTAAAACTGGGCCAGTGCATACAGTATGCTAAACTCGCAGGATTAATTCTGGCCTGTGATTAGGAGCATCACACAGCTAGTCACCTACTGAATCTGAACATCTCAACTTCCTTTGCCAGCACAGTACTTTTTGCTTTTAAAGCAGAACTCTCTCACTGGTGGCAGAATATCTGGAGAAGGAAGAATGAGGAATTGCAATGTTAGTGAAACTTGACTAATGCCTAAAAGACAGAGGACTGCTCCATCCATTGGGTGTTGACCCCTCTGTTTTCCCTCAAACAAGATTGCCTCAGTTCATCATTCTAAGTTAGGTAACTGTGTCCCATAAATCCAGATGAATGTGTAGGTAGGTAATCAAACAGTAAAAAGAAACTCACAAAAAGCTAGTGTGGGAAGCAAGTTGATGAATTGAGCTGCCTGCTCAAACTAATCTACATTTTTTCATTAGTGATCACAATTGCTGCGTTTCGATTAACACAGCTTGATTTGACATTTCATCAAGATTCGTAGAGACCTCAACAATGATTTTGTCACCCCAACATACTAACTGAACTGGTTCCAGATCAATAGGGAGTCATTTTCAATTCCACTTTTCAAATTTGCTACAGCCTCAGGGACTGTTTTAACCCACTGCAGAAATACGCCAGACTATATTAGTCTAAATACGAACAATTTTTTGTAAAGCATAAACAGGGACCTAGAAATATATGGGAAAATGCAGAAAGAATGTTGCACCCTTTCTCTAAAGTGAATTACTTTCCAGATGTACTAAGGATTTGTCTTGAGGTGAAAAACACTCAGATTGTGGTATGACTTGAATTCCAGTGCAGTAGGTATTTCTGAGTAGTGTGATAAATGCTGCTTTTGTTTGGGTATTGTGTGTTTAGATAAATTCATCCCCTTCCAAAATGGTTTGAAGCCCAACAGCTGCTCCTGAATGGCCCTTGTGTAGACAAAACCTTTGACAGACACATTTTAACAGAACATATATATAAAAATGTAATGATAGGCAAGCTAAGAAACGCGTATTATGGTTAACGGGGAAACCTGAAAATTAAGGAATGGTGCTGTGCAAAGAGTAACATTGCCAGTACAAAGGAGTTTTTGAAACTAAAGGGACTGTCATGACTAATTTATCATGCATACAGTTGTTTTTCTATACTCTGGGAAAGAGCTGTCATTTTTCTGGAAGCTCCAGTATTTTGGGTCAAACCTTCACACATTTTTCTTTCAGAGATTCTGTCCTCCTCCCATGCACTCTTCATGCCTTGCATTGGGATCACAGTTATTAGACTACACTCTAACTAATTACCACTTGCTAACATTCTGTTTTCCACTCTATCAAGTCACTAAACTGGTGCACCTATGTCATTCAAAGAACATCAGCCCACCTGACTAACCCTAGAATTTGTTTTACAACAACCAACATGTCGTCCTTTCCTCCATTGCAATCTCGCTTTCTGCTAGCTCAGAGCATTCCCTGGGAAACTTGACACTGATCAGTCGGTGCTACCTTCATCCCTGCCCTAAGGTAAGGGGATATGCTGCCCTTCATAATGCATTGGCACCTGCCCAAAGCAGTTATAGCTGCATATCTAGACACCAACTGTCTGTAAAGTGTTCTGAACTACATGTGCAAGCCATTCAAGCACTAATTGCACAATCTTGTACTTAATCCAGAAGAAAGAAATTCCTGTAATGTAGAAGTAATGGGTTAAACATAGAGCATTCTTAAGTGGCTCAGCTATACAATAGAGAATAATTAGTTATCCATAATAAGGCAGCTTAATAGTATACTAAATGACATTCCTCCACATAGGGTGTAATTAGTTTCATGTACTTGACACATTTATGCGAGATGTCAGACTGGAAGATTATTATTGTTTTTTCACATCCAATTTTTAGTTAGAACTAGTTTGCCTGTGCATCCTTCCACTCACTTGAGGATTAAGAGTCCATTATTTTGGGAATGAGATTCCAGTATGACATTTCTCACACTGCTGTTAATTTTCTTTCCTGACCCCTTTTCAATGCAGTGTATGTGGTTCTTACTATTTAATTTATTAAATTTGACATACCAAAGCACTTGCTCAGATTGGTCTGTTTGTCAATGAAGACTTTAGCAGAGATAACATTTCCAAAAGGCATGAACATCTGCAGAATGTCCTGGTCTCCAAATTCCTGGGGGAGGTGGTAAATAAAGAGGTTTGCCCCTTCTGGACCTTTAGGAAAACAAACAAATAAAAAAAGTATGAAAATGGCTATTACAAATGCTACGTTTAATCTATTTTTCCATAGTACTTACTGAAGGTGATGGTCAGAAAGCAAAATTTCACTTTGCAACTCCGAAGGAAGAAAAGTAAGTGGATCATCAAAGGAATAGAGCTGAAATGGAGCTCTTTAGAGCATCCTATCTTGCAAAGTGTTCACTTGATACCTCTACTACAAAAGAAGTTAAACTGCAGACTCTTTCTTCAATTTTCTCAAGTGTCTTTCAGTAAAATTAGGGTTAGGAAAGCAGGTACACAGTGTATTACTCTCACAATACTCCAAGATCTGCACAAAGAGCCCCCTGCTGCCTCAATCACCTACATGGGTTTGTTGGTTTTATTCTCCATTGCAGGAATTTAGGGAAACACAACCAGCTGAACTCATATTGAAGCCTTGTAGATTTAAACTAAAAGGGCAGTATGTTGGTGGCAATGGGAACAGAAAGGGTAAGACAAAGCAAACGTTTTGACTTGGAAATCATGGAAGCCAGAGAGAGAAGGATGCTAAGAACTAAAGAGCTTGCCCTTTTTTAAAACACGAATACTCCTGAGAAAGCTCTATCTCCTGGAAGAAACTGTAAAATAATTATTTTTAATAAGTTCAAACTGAAGTTGCTGGGTTGAGATTAAAGTGGCTTTATACAAATTGAGTTTGAAAAGAAAGGTACAGGAAAGGTGCTTTAGAATATTTTTCTTATAGCCTATGTCTGAGATATATATTATCAGTGCTGTTGGTTTAAGCATGCCCCCTAGCAATTATAGTGTTATTTTTTATTTATTCTCAGCTCAGTTTTTCTTTTGTAGTCATATACTGGGAATGAGCCATTAATGTGACCTATGATGCAACCAGACACGTGGCCCTCCTACACAGACACTGGGAGCACATGAGAACAAACATTTCTGATAAAAACATGTATAAGGTAACTCACTTAAATATTCCCTTGCTTAATGGAACCTAAGTGTGTATATAATGGGATGTCTGTGGTTTCAAAATTGGAATTGGAAGCACACACCGCATTCATGAAGTACTTTCAGCAGCAGTCATTGAAGACCCACCTCTCATAACAGAAGAACCAGGCTGCTGTCCTCTGTCAGCCTGAAGTAAAAGACTGCAGTGTTTACCCAACACCAGATTTAAATGGCTTATAAAAAATGTTTTTAAAAAAGAAAAAAATTTTGTTGGTAGTGGTGGGAGAAAAGAGGGAAAAAGAATTTCACCTGCACCTTATTTCTTCTAACATAAAATAAATTATAGTTTCAAAAAACCTTTTTTTTTTTGGTTTGTTTTTACAATATTATTTAAAAATATTACTATTTTTTTAAATAACAAGCAAAACTTGTTCAACAATGGTTTACAGCATGTGCACAAGACAGTTCACTGTACTTCAGCACTGATACCCTATTTTGCTTTGGTATTTTGTTATCCTTGACCACTCTTCACCATGCCATGAGAAACCATGGTAAGAAGTAAAACAGAGTTGTCAGTATTCAAAGATGTAATTTATTCACTTTAATTTAACCCCTTACTTACAGAAACAAGGCATAACAGAACAGGCTGTGTTTTTAAAAACACACTGTTAATTCAAAAAGAAAAAACAAGCCTACACTTGGTAGCTCATATACTGACAAAAACAAACAGAAGAAAATCAAACTGTCCTTCAGTGAGTATCTTAGAATGACACCAGATAAACAATATCTGGTGTCAAACAGTCCATTGTCACAGACCAATGTGAGTGAGATGAAGGACAAGAGCACAGAACACAACAAGATTTGGAAAAAAAATAAAAATAATAAACCAACAAAAAGCTTCCATTTACTACAATCCAAGCTTTTAGAAGTAAATGAAACAACAAATTTAGAGAAAATATTCATTTTAACTCCACAGTGTCTTCATATAACAACCAGCTGTGGGAATGACGAATTTATCTTCCTAGGAAACACCACATCCCATAACGGTGCAAGATACGATATTAAATGAGGATAAAAATCTTTCTCTTGAGGATATTACTGTGGGTTTATTTCCAAAGCTTATCTCTGGCAAGAGCAGTAGTGGGAACACAGATACAATCTTAGAAAGCATGCAATACTTTCCTGTCCTTCTAGAATTAGCTGGAATTTTGGATGAGAGAAGGGAAAGCAATGAAAACAGAAACAAAACCCCAAAATGCCTGAGTACAGGAGAATGAAAGAGGGGAAAAGAGTAACCTCATGTTACTAAACAGTTAGTAATTAGTATTCATTTATTCGTAGTAGCAAGCTCCTGAGGTTTGTTTTGCTCTACTGGTGCAGGGAGAGGGGCAATCACTCCCTTAAGTTGCATCCCTGCAAAACCCAGATTTAAACAAAGAACCATTCAGAGCAAAGTCAGATCTGACTCAAAGAAGTTAAACCTAATCAGATTAAATCCATTATTATGGAAAATGTGAACCAGTGCAGAGTGTGAGTGAGGGTACCCTGTAAAGGGATGAATTTTGCTACTGATGCCTTTTTACGCAGCAGAGCTTTTAGGGCAGAACTGTTAGTAAGGTATGGTTGGAAGGACAGATGGTAAAAAAGAAAAGAGAATTACAGTAGAGATTGAAAAAAATGAAAAACACTAATCAGGGCAGGAGAAAGTGTAAACTTCGAAGACAAGGCTATCTGAGATCTTTCATTGAGCCACTGTGAAGAAATAAACCCAAGGCATGGCTGTGAGAATGCCTGACAGTTTTAGAATCATAGAAGCATAGAAACATAGACTGGCTTAGATTGGAAGGAACATTAAAGATCATCTTGTTCCAACCCCCTGCCATGAGCTGGTTGCCCCCCATCAGCTCAGACTGCCAGGGCCCCATCCAACCTGGTCTTGAGCACCTCCAGGAATGGGGCA
This sequence comes from Perdix hodgsoniae, assembly GCA_035772895.1. Classification (NCBI taxonomy): domain Eukaryota; kingdom Metazoa; phylum Chordata; class Aves; order Galliformes; family Phasianidae; genus Perdix; species Perdix hodgsoniae. The sequence continues at coordinate 27,835,151 of JAPSGF010000006.1, forward strand.
TCCACAGCCTGTCTGGTCGGTCTGTTCAAGTACCTCACCACTCTCAATTACCCATCATTATTACCAATTGTCCTATCACTGTCAGACTGTGTAAAAAATTGGTCTCCCTCCTGGAAGGCCACAATGAAGTCTCCACTGAGTCTTCTTTTCTCCAGGCCGTACTAGCCCAGCTTCCCCAGTTTGTCTTCAAAGGAGAAATGCTCCAGTCCTCTGAGCATCCTCGTGGCCTCCTCTGGACCCACTCCAACAGCTCCATGTCTTTCTTGTGTTTAGTGCCCCGTCAGTCCAGTGAAGCCTCATGAAGGCAGAGTAAAGGGGACCATTCCCCTCCCTCTCCCTACTGGCCTCCCTGCATCTTCTGTTGATGCAGCTCAGGATACTGTTGGCCTTGTGGGTCTTCCAGGAAATACTGCATGCTTGGTTGAGCATGGATTACCCTAAAATGGGCAGATGCTTACCTTCTTTCTGGCTGCCCGCGGCGCTTTGCTGCTGCAACAAGCTCTGGCTGTACAAGGTGGGCAGCGCAGCGGCAGCGTACTGCTGGATTCCTGAGTAGGCCTGGGTGAGCGCGTCCATTGTGCCGGCTGTACCATTCGTCAAGCCTGTTGCGCCGAGTCCTCCGTTCAGGGCCGCCATACCTGAGAGCATTTGAGCAACTTTACAAAAAACCCAACAATAGAGAAAAGAAATTGCACTTGTTCATTAGTGCTTTCCGAAAGTCGTTGGTATTATATTGACACTGACAAAGACGGCAGGGCATGCAGCTTGGCATGGCACCAAATGGGACTGAAAACAAAGAAACACGACTTTGGCATCAGGATCACTTCAGCACAATGGTTGCACAGTCAAACGGACTTACATGCAGCCTGCTACTGGCAAGTACTACAGCTCTGTGCCCACCAAGCCCTCTCTGCCCCTCGACCTCAACCCTCACACTTCGTGGGGTGTCCAAGAGCAGGACCCATTCAACCTCCATCTTCATGAGCTGGCCACTTGGGAAGAAGCATTCTGGGAGAAAACCCACACTCTCTGGACCGGTCTTTATCAACAGGGATGCTTTGCTCATACAGAGTCAGCAGAGAACTCTGATTCACAGCGTTTTGAAACAACCATCCACAAAGCTCCAGGATTTTTCTCTTGGATTTCTGGTCAGAAAATGGATGGTGATGCTTTGCATTTCCGTCTTCCTCCCCCAGCTACTCTTGTAAGGGCAGAATGGATGAATGACAGTGCATCTGTAGTGACTGCAAGCGCTTTACCCAAACCAAGAATCTTTTACAAAGAAACAAAAGTGTTTGGTTCTAGCAGTGTGTTTCTTTACTCCTCACTGGAAGCAGAGCCGCCTAATTTTTTCTTCAACACAATTCCACATCCTGATAAATAACAGGTTAATTTGACTGGGATGACTGCCAAGGAGGAAATTTTGGACTGGATTGCTAGATGTGCATAAAATGGCATCCCTCATCCATTCAAACAGCACTGTCTGCAAAAGAACTCCTGGACTACAGCCTCTTTTCATTACTTCTGTGCATTCTCATGGCTCTGAGATGAGCCACGACAAAGTTAACAACAGTAACATTTATTTTTTTCCAGAAATTCCAGAAAAAAATAGTTTTCCCCTTTGGCAGTCAAATGGGTAGCAAGATTCAGAAACCTGCTCATTGCCCACATTCTGACTACTGTTATATAGAGAGTAAGTGCTCAGCAGGTCTGAGAGGCCACCTTTTGTGTGAGATTACTACTCTGCGCTCTCCATTTTTTAGGCAAACAGCTCACAAACAAGTTTTTAGGGCTTAATCAGGCCCTTCAAGGCACACTAAAACAGTCACCAGAAAAATGGGGCACCTCGAATGACCACCAATAGTTTCTTAGTCATTGACTGTGTACAGTTTCTGTTGGCAAAATGACGGGTGGAGGTAACTGGTGGAGTTGTACTGGGACCCAAAAGATAAGAATATTGAAAAAAAAAAAAGAAAAAAGAGGGCTTAACATCAGAGCAACAATAAAAGGCTTCTATGTAAATGGGAGAAAAGTAAGGAAATTAAGCAGAGGACACTTTACAGTGAATGAACAATTAAACCTACTACATTAGGAAACAATCTTCTTCCAGGAAAGTGATATAAACCTTATCACACGAGTAATTTGGAGATAGAAAGAATACTGGAGGGAATTATCCTGAATTGACAGAGGAGGATAAAGATGCTGACCTACTAGTTTTCTTCCATCTCTCATGTAGATTCAGAAAGTGTATTCCTACGAGTCTCTGATAATCAGGACAATTGCTCAAGTGGCACCTTTCTGGCTCCACCAGAGTCTGTGCCAATTAAGGGAACTGTACTGCATAAATTATACCATTTGATATTACTATAATTTGTGTGACTAAACACTTGACAGAGATGTGATATTCTTAGCTTTGCTTAATAAAATGTCTTGCACTTTGAAGATTTCTCTTTCCCTTCCATCCCCCTTCAGAGCACTGCTGTATCCTGACAGGAGATACTGGCTGCATCTATGAACAAAAATCTCTGTCAGAGCAGGGCCAGGTATTCCTTGTATAGTGGTCCCAATGTAAAACAAAACCTGCAAACCAATGTAGTTTAAGAAGCACCTTATATCTAAAAGACAGGATATTTTGAAAATGAAGATTCAAACTTCAAATAACGGTGATGAAGCAATAATTTGATTCTGAGCCTGACTTTAACTTACTCCAATGATTCTATACTTAATTTGTGTCATTGCTTGCATGTGTACACACAGCACTGATTGATAAAAAAAAAAAAAAAAAAGAAGACTTGTATCTCTCCCTTTATTATAGTGTTGAAATAACTTGATAATAGCGGAAGCATTAGGATAACACGTTATCTTGTGTGAGTCATCAGCCTATTAGACAAACATGCTTTGTGTCGCTGTGGGCAGCACCCTCCCCTTTCTTTCACCCAGAATCAATAGCCGCTACCCACCAAATGATTTCAGATCAGCCAGCAGATAGCTCCTGCTCAGCACACTGCTTCTGGGAAGGGCACTTCTACCGCAACCACAGTCTAAATACGCTTCCCTCCTGAGCAAAGCAGCTCCACAGATAGGTCTCTGATTTTTTTCTCTTCTCCCTTTTCACACATTACAAAATCTGCAAAGTCCAGCTACAGTTACACATTTCTGCCATCTCTCTATTATATCTACCAATGCACCTCAGACTGATATTAAACTCTAGACTTTTCCTCGCTTCTGTGAAATAATCATTTAGAGTCTCTCATCCACAGCGTTCTACTTTTCTGAGCTACATAACACGGCAATGACAATGCTTGGTGAGTCCAAAGATCTCTCAAAGTGCCTTCCAAGCACCTTCAAATCTGTCACAAATAATTTTATCTCCAATTTACAGATGTAAATACAGGAATAGAAAGGCTAACTGCCCTGGGTTCACATACAAATATTTTGTTCATAGCTGTCCAACATGCTGAATCCATGGTCTTCTTTCTTGATTATTTAAATTTACTTTCCTCAAAGGAGACAGCCTAATGTGTTGCCATTTTTAGATGTTTCAAGAAGAAAAAAAGATGATTGGGTTAATGCCCAAATGTACAAGGGCTGCTCTGAACGTAATGTCTCCTATTTTATTATGTTGGCCTATGACATCAGAGGCAGATGTTGGTGGTACTGCAGTAGAGGTTAAACCTCCCCACCAATATTCCATTACATTTTGTTGCTATGTGACAGATGGCAGCAGAGGGGCAGTCTAGCAAAATGGTGTCTGACACAGAAGTGTATATGAAGCAAAGATGTGGAACTGAATCTCTCTGTGCAGAAAAAAAATGGCACTTACTGACATTCACTGACTTGCTGAATGTTTACAGAGATCAAACAGTGGATATGAGCACAGTAAAGCAGTGGGTGATGTAGTTCAGCAGTGGTGACAGTAACATTGAAGACAAGTCATGGTCTAGAAGGCCAAGCACAACTGTCACAGTACAAAATGAAGAGTGTCTTGATCAGTTAATCTGCATGAAATGGCTGTGGTGCTGAGTCTGTTGAAAAATTGTGCTGTGTAGCTGAGAATTTCGTCCATCAAACAGTGTGACTGTGCTTTCTGTTTCTATTGTAGTTTCCATGGAAATAGATAGGAGGCATTACTTTTGGAGCAACCCATGTATGCACAACTGTTGCTGATCCTTGGAGACATCTGACTCACCATATTCTGCTTTTAGTTTTATGACCTCAGATATGTTTCTACAATGCTTCTCTCTACAGTGTGAGCACTACCGGTTTCCAGAGCTCAGCCTGATTTCCCCAGACCCAGCCAGGATCCAGAAAGCAGACTGAGTCTCCTTGTGAGCTTAGCCTAGAAGACATTCTCCCAGTGAATCTTACACACATGGACATGGTTTCAACAGAAGAACATCTCCTTCAAAACATCTGTGTAAATGAATGTGCAAGACCAGTGCAATCTTCTGATTCTTTCTGTATTTATGCTCAGCTCGACTGGTGCTTTGGTCATTCTCATTAATTCTCCAACCAAAAGCATATCACTGAATTCCAACTTTTCTACATAATTATTTCAGGAACCTTCACAACAAAACAGTGCTTTGCTCTTGACCACAGCATACTGTGAAATATCAGACTCACTGAATTTCAGGTTTCTTGAAGACAGAATGTGAACAACTGGATCAGAAATGGTCACTACAAAAAGCGCTTTCTGATCATTAAAATAGACAGGGAGGTTGTTAACATTGGGACAGTGCTTTGCTATCATCAGTGTGGCAAGCAACTGAAACTGATAATCTGTGTTCTCCTGAAAGGAACACACATCACAACACAGCATCTGAGGAAAGTTTCTCCTCTTTGTATCTCTCTCACAAACTGATATATTTATGTATATAAATAGACAGACATATCCACAAACATTTTTTTACGTACGAGTGCTATAAACATAGAAATATTCTAGGAACATACACATTCGGCAATCCATGAAGATTTGGGACTGAAGTCATTGTTGTTATGAGTCTATGGAAGCAGTGGTGGCTTCTAACAAGCCAGAATTTAGTACCAGGTTGTGAATACGTCATTAATACTTCAAATGGCACGTGCAGCTAAATTCGCACACATAACACCTGAAAATTCTTGTTGAGAAAATGTGAACTCTTAGCTTGCAGCCTTGCAATAAATTCTAAAAGGAGCACAACAGAAGGATTTCCACTGGAAGACAAAAGCTCATAGGTGATTCATTCCTGCTCACTGCTGATGAAGGGAATGTTATCTTGGAGTGCTCCAGTGTGCCTAAGTTCTTAGTATCTGTGGGAGGGAAGCAGTATATGCTGCTCTTGATATTGTGACCTCTTGAAAACGATGTAAAGCACAATGACTGTTTATCAGGGAAAGGACATTTAATGTTTTCTTACTTATGACAGTGTAATTCTCTTATTAAGAGAGCTCATAAGAGGAGATAAGTTAGCTTTTCATGCATGCCACTGTCAGTGGTTTGTTTTAATAGTAAGTTAGAATAAGAAAAAAAGCTAACATTAGCATTTTGGGACCTAATATACATACTTCTCTTCAATTGTTCTGAAGTCATCTTTGCTATAAGGTTGTTTGTGTGAAATGTGCATGTCCTTGCCAGAAGCAAGATCTGTTTTACACAAGGCCCCATGCAATCACTCATCATTGTTACATGGACAGCCATTAGCCCCCTTCCTTCCCAGCTCCCAACAATGACAACCAGAGATCACAGAACAAAAGGACTGGGTGAGCAGCCAAATAACAGTAACAAAAAGGACATCATGCAGAGCATCAGAGTGAGCAAGTGATACTGAGGAGGACATCCATTCCTGGGGGCACATTACGATGGGTCATGGACCGTCAATGACTAAGTAGATTCCTTGCATTGCTGAAGGAAATGCAAGGAACAACAGCAACTAAAAAAGGGGACGGGGAAATGCAGCTGAATCAATTTCTTCCATTTCAGGCAAAGGTGAAGTCCTCATAACAGCTACAGTACAAAAATTCTTCTTTGGGAAAAACTTAACCGAGGCTGAGAACAAAGATGTTCTAACAGCTACTGCAATCTACTTAGCTTGGTATGTCAGAGTTTGAGCTGCCATAAGGTAGATACTCATGTTCTGGTACTACAGTTGACTAATGTCACTGTTTTCTTCTACTTGCCAATTAAATACCAAAAAGTTGCCTTCATTTTAAAAACAAATATGCTGCTCTCATGTCAATTTGATAAGTCCTACAAACTTTATAAAAGAACAACCTTTGTGGCAAGTGTGCCTCTCTTACCATGACATTTCTGAATGAGGTTTTGTGTATTGAGGTGGTATCTTTTCAGACTCCCAAAATGAAGGAGCCTTTCCTACAACCTAGATAACCAGATTCCTTGGTAACGTTTATTTTACCTTCCATTTGCTTGCAAGAAAAGGAATCTTTTTGTAGGGATCCAAAAGACTTCACTTTGCAGAGCAAATTATGTGAAACTTAAACACTCCAGAACTGTTTAACATAAATGGAACTAGACCAGCTTGACCACTTGTGCATATAGATTAAAAATAATTGTATAATCACTTTACAATTGGCAGTTTTTGTGGCAAGATTATTGGGAAAGGCTGTCCACCACAGCAATAAATACTCACTGTTTACGGTACCTGCTAGTGCATTAATATTATTCAGTCCAACGGTGGCTCCAGCCAGTCCTTGGAGAGTACCCAATGAAGTCAAAGAATTCATGGCTGCACCAGCTGTGGAATTAGCAGTTGATGCAGCCACTAAAAGAAAAAAAATAAATAAATAAAGAAGGCAAAATTAAAGCCATGTTTTGGTTACATTAGTTGATCACAAAACAGCTTACTTACGATAATGTTAAATGGAACAACAAGACTACTTGCAATAAAGAAAGAAAAAATATCAGACCAATAGACCAACCTTGCTCAAAATGCTACTGTTACGACTGTTCATGGAAAGTGTTGATGAGCCTTGAACTGCAAAGTCTGGTTCATAAAATTTAGCACTGTGCTATTTGCAAACTGTAACAGTAAGATTGAGTACAGTCACTTTTTCAAAAGTTTGTCAGCCAGGCTAGCATCTCAGGATGATCAGCTAACCAGCTGAGATATTGCTACTTTTTAAACATTATCATTGACAAAATAGAATTCCTTGTAGCAATTCTGTCATACAACAGATTTTTGTCGCAGACCCTTCAAGTAAAATCTAAAATCTTCTGTGAGACACTACTCTCTAGTTATGTCTGTAGGACATTGTATGAACACTATTTGAATGTCTGAAGTTTACAAAAAACAAGAATTATGGGACATACACAAAAAGTAACTACTTATTGCAGGCTTTTAGTCTGGTCTATGTATGCAACTAGTCATGTACGTGTACGCCATAGATGACACTGTATGCTTCTACGAAAGCTCTGTCAGAGGGAAAGCTGAGTCTCAGATAGATAAAAGGTCTTTGCTGTTATGATGTTGAGACAATTCTGACGGTGGGAGAGAGATAAATCCATCTAAATCATATGCTTAGGCAGAGAAAGAGGCTCAAACTCTTATCTTAGGAAATAAGGCACCATAGAAATTTCTATCGTTTAGGATAGATGGGATGAATTAGAAAAGTGTCCTTCACCTGTAAAGGGGCTTGAATAGCCTACATGAATTAAAAAATTAACTTCCAGATATATGAAGTTGTATCAGGTGAATCACACTTACAATAGCTGAGGAAGTAATTAGTTTTTTAGCTCGTCTCTAGAGCCCCATTTTAGTACACCATAGACTTTTCTTTTTCTTTAAAAACTGCACTCTGTGCAAAAGAGAAAAATGAATGAAAAAATGAAAAAGTGTAAAAATGAAAAAAAATGAAAAAGTGAAAAAATGAAGTGAAAAATGAATATTCAAAGTCAATGTTTTGTTGGTAACCTACTGCATGCACATCATGTCTACACCATGCTTTTTCGCTCCTATCCATTACATAGCTAGGAAATGGTTAAGATGACTTCTATCTTGATGCTCTTTTGGGTTGCTGAACACAACAGAATACCCAGTGAACCCTCAAGAAAGTTGAATACCTACATTTTGCAGCATCCAGAAAGGAAAAAGAAGCTGAAGCTAGATTTTCAGACTCTGTGGGTAAACTTCAAAGGTCTAAACTACAAAAAACTCATCTTTACAACCTCAAGACCCACTAAAGACAAGCCTTCTCCCTGTGGGCCTCAAAGTCCAAAGGACTCTCTTGATGAAAGTAAGGAAAAATTTCCTGACTCTGAAGCATTCTTTGTCCCCACTTCCACCACATCTGCAGTGTTGTCTTGAATAATTTTATATGTTGCAGATCGAAGCAACTTGGTTGCTCAATCACCTTCTGCAAAGCAATAAGCCAACGTCTATGATTAAAAAAAAACTTAGTCCAAGAAATAAGTGAGAAAACTCTTTGTTGGATAATGTGAGCACCAGCGGAGAAGAGAGAAAAAATCAAAGTAGATGAATGTCACTGAATTCCCTGTGACCAACACAGCTCTGTGTTTCTGCTCATGTTCATTATCAGATCATTTAAATGAAGCACTTAAACCTGAAGGATCTGATTGGTTATGACTGGGCTGAATTCCATCCATTTCTCTTTCAGAGGATTATATTACTCTTTTCTCTTGATGAAATACATATATTTAAGAAATGAGAGAAATGGGGGCTAGCAAACTGTTTGCGTAAAATTACATTAAAGCTCTTGGGGACAAATAACTCCTGTGTGTGAGAACCATACGCTTATGGATTGTCAACACATCTGTTGGAGAAGGCAGAAAAATCTGATTAAATCCTCTTGCGTAGCCCAGAGCTCATCATGGTGGTTCTTATCAGGCTCACTGCTCAAACACGTGCCTTGAGGATGGCCAATATCTGGGGCCAAAATTTCTTTTTTCCTTTTATTCTTTCCAAGTTTCTCTATTTCATCAGACAAACACAGAGCAGGTGCTTCAGTGATTCTCCCATTTGAAGTTGCAATGCAGATTATTTAGCTTGCCTAAATAATGACTTGGCACGTAATCAATGTAAAATACTAGTTGGAGCATTGAAGAACCTCAGAAATCAGCATTTTGTTGTTGTGGCTATTTCTTCTGCTTAGCAGCTATCTATCTCACAGATCCACTGGTACAATGTTTTTTTTTTGTTGTTTGTTTGTTTCCTCTTTGGCCTATTATTTCTTTGAGGAATAAGAAACTGAACAAATTGTGTGGTTTCCATTATCTTACTGAACATGGGCTGAACAGAAATAAAAAGAGCTCCATTCATTAGGGCACTTGTAAGTGATGGATCTAGCAGCTTGTTGGGTGAGATATCCTGGGAGACTCCACACCTTCTCCTCTTTTACTGCATCCTGTGCATATGAAATGAAGACAATGATGACCTAGGACATTATTATGAATAGGATCAAGACTTAGAGAGAGCTGAAAATCTGTCACAAAATGCTACAAAAATCAATAGTTGAAGTAATGTTATTCCTTGTCCTCAAAAAACTTATAGGGAGATTAAACAAAGTCTTCAAGACTTTGAAAGTCTTACAAGAGACATGTGGAGGCTTAGGCCAGCTGAAAGTTTTTACCTTATGAACTCCCAGAATGCGTTGAAATCATCTGAAGACAAGGACTATGCCTTACCGGTCTTTTGCCCTTTTCTAGTTACTTTCAACTAAAAGTTTTAAAGTCTACTGAACTAAAGGGGAAAAAAAAAGAAAAATTACATGCCTTGTGGTAACGGTAGATGATTGCACTATTTTGGGGGAACCTGTATATTTCTCTCATGTCAGCAAAGCTCCTGGGCTCCCAGAACTTGCTCAGAGTAATGGCAAATGCTGGAACAGCATTATTCTATATTTATGGCTTTTAGTTTTCCACATGACAACACAGATTGGATGCCTACAGAATTTATAAATTCATTTTTATCAGGCTCTCCTAGCACCATGTAAATTAAAGGAAAACATTTCACAGCTCTCTCCATCCTCAACACCACCACACAGCTGCTCTGAATCGAATCACTCAGTGATGCTTAATTAACAATAGGTATCTTTTCAGCTACACAGACAGCTTGATGTACGGAGCTGTAATGCTGCCAGGAATCACCCTATTTGTGCTACTGGGGCACCACTACTAAGTGCAACAATGAGGAAAATCAAAACACACAGAAAAGTGCAAATTGTAGAATACCCTGAGTTGGAAGGGACACATAAGAATCATCAAGTCCAATTCCTATGACTTAGGCTTCTGGAGTCCCTCAGACTATGGCATACCTATTTTCCACAACATTTGGTTTACTATTTTTCTCTTTATACTGGCAATCCTCCTTAAACCTATGTATGACAGGGTGATATACCTAGGGCTGCGTTAAGTGAATTAGCTGATACTGAAGTCAGGGGGAGAGATTCAGCCTGATGATTATACAGTAGCTGCATATACAAAAGGCAGAGAAGAACAGAGCTGCTTTTTATCTGCTGCACCTACCCCTCCCTAACAATTTTAAGCCTTGGATAAACATCAGAACATAACAGATAAGATTTTGTCTGCTTTTTCCTCTCCAATATCAGTCACTGGAATAAGCTGACAGCTTTCTCAAAGAAACTATTGCTCAATGAGAGCAGCAGCGTCTGGCCCTAGTGAAGAAGTTATGAGGTTGAATCCTTTGGCTGCTGTTGCAAGAGTTCAGGCCAGATGCTCACCTTAACTCCACCTAACTTTAATAATCTATTAATATGTGAAGATATCACAGCTTTGGAAAGAGGTCAGTGAAGACTTGCAAGAATAAAGAATTGTCCAGTGACCTGTAGAAAAGTCTGCTTTGTTTCCTGAAGATATGCTGTGTGCTGGGCAGCTGTTGCCTCCTCCATCTAGGACGCATCCAGAGTCTTTACAAAACATTTTAGAATCTTCAACCATGAAAGATAAGATTCAAAATGTATATTTAACTATTAGAGTCTAAAGTAGCTTCTTCACCGATCCTCCTATTCCCATATTTCTGAGTCAGCCTCATAACCATCTTCCTCTTTTTTCTTCTAGATTACTCAACTTCAGTTTAGTAAATAGCCAGACACTTCCAAATATTATAAATAATATTATTAAGAAGTTGAGAACTAGAAAAGAGCATACTGCAGCTCTCCCTCGTGACGCTCCCAAATCCCTTCCAACCTCAGCAATTTGATCTCCTCCTAAATGAAATTTTTTTATGAGCTTCATTATAAATAAAGAAACTTGGCCTTTGATTAACATATTATTTAACAGAGCTCTCTTTGATATAGTGAACATGTTTTGATTTGGAGTGAATTTGTACATGGTAAGTTATTTAATTATCACTGTTGTTTTTGTGGAGGTTTTTAAGGCTGGATTTATCTGGTATTTTCATCTATTCTCAACATTTTAATTTCTGCATGTAACAGATTATAGCAACTTTTAAGTCAGAGATTCTTATACAAAAAGTTTAAGTGAGCAATGAGACATTTCCCTTCTTATTTAAGTAGCATTTCAACACAATTCCTAAAAACTATGACAATCTAAAGAAACAGGCAGTACTAAGACACAAACTTTTGGCCATTCTGCTGGCAAGCTTAAATCTATAGAGCCACGATGATTTACATCTGGATTCACATCAGCTGGAAAACTAGATTTAGAATAACAGCATCTAGGAAAGTCAATATTGTGGAAATATTTTTTTGGCTTTGCACTGTACACTGTGGATGGGATTAACTTCTCCACCTTTGGCAGTATCACAGTCAGTTTAAGCTAGTCTAGCCAAAACTGTTCTTTTGTACCATCTCTCAGATAAAGAGACATCTAACTTCATTGTGCTACCTTTGGATTTCTATGTCAGGATGAACTGAATTGTGCTCTGGACCTACTCCTGTTTCCACTGATTGAGATGGTGAACATAGAGCATAAACACAGATAGGTAGATGTAGACATAGGCCTTATAGATGAGTCACATGAAGGGGGTTGGATCTTGCTCTTTCTGATCTGTGAAGGGTCTGCTTTTGTCCTGTGCGCAGAGCTGGTGCCACTCTTTGAAAATGCAGAATATAATCACCTCCATCAAATCTTGAGCTCACAGAATAGTCTGATGCTGTGGAATCCTGATCCAAAGTGCACAGGGTGTGCATATTTCTGTAAAGCACACCTAGACAGCAGGGTCTTATGCAGAGTCACAGTACAGGTAGAATGGCCTCACATGAGAGCATGAACAACAAGCAAAACTACTAGATACTGCTGATGCTTCTCTGGTTCTACCTCAGAATTCCTGTGCTACCTTGGATAAAGTATTCACTATAGTTGCTTTTTGTTTTGTTATGTTTTGTTGTTGGAAGATGGGGCTGATTCTGCTGCTTCCCACTTGTTGGCTTGTTTTATAGAAGGCTACATCTTTGAAGTGCAGGTATACTTCTATCATGCCTATTTATTTCCTGTTCTAGGAATGCTCTTGACAGGGCTTCTAGGTATACTAGAGTAAAAAAACAGAGACCTGTGTCCATCTGTAGTGCACGATTCACACAGTATAGACTTGCAGTAGAGAGTTGGGCAAATCCCTCATCCTCTCATCCATATCTCTCAGCCAACACATAAAATCCTGTTTCCCAACAGAGGAGACCAGGAAAGCTGTCTGGGCACTTGATGAAAGAGAATACAATAGGAATGTGTCCTCTCACTGCTGCTCTGAATAAAAGGATCTATTTAAATTACACTTGTAATACCATGATTTAGCAAAGAGATGTTTTCAAGTGTGTGTTAGACCCCAGTCTTTATTTTACTTGGTAAATATCTGAGAGATATAGAAAGCCATATTCCATAAATAAAAGGGCTTCTAGGACACTCCATAAGATGTTTGTTAACTTGGCAGTATTTTCTGGGTGGTGATATCCAGTAGGCTGTGCATTCTCTCCATTCCTCCTTGCCTCATCCTGTCTCCTTTCTTGTCTTCCGGAATACTGTCTGAAAATGATACACAGACATACTGCCAGTTTGGTACTAAGGTATAAAAAAATATCAGAAGAGAAATTTCCAAGATTTTAAGGTTTCTTTCTGGAAACATTGTTTTGGTTTCAGGGCAGGACTATGAGAGAATGGGCAAAGAAAATAACAGAATCATACAATGGCTTGAATTGGAAGGGATCAGAAAGATCATCTAGTTCCAACTCCCTGCTGTGGGCAGGGAGGCAAAAAAAAAAAAAAGAAGGCTGGCTTCCTCTCTTTGCCTACATGGAGGGTTACTGTACACCTTCACCCACTCCACCCATGAGAAGAGAAAAGCCAATACTTCTGGAGCAGAATTAGCTTTCTGGTCCTGCTTTCTAGGCTTCAGTGCAGCTGCAAAACTGGCTTAACTACATCAACGTTTCCCAAATAGTGATCCACAACAACAACCATGCCAGCCCTATTGACAGCTTTCCTTTATGCAGCTCTCAGTTACACTCGACAACTGCTTGTCACTCCCTAATGCACAGCACAACAGGAAGCCCAACATTTACTTTGCTATCAGTTACCTACAAATCTGTTTTCTGTTCACATCCCGCTTAGTCACTTGTAGAGGATGTGCATATGTTAAAAAGCAAAGCACACCACTCAGCTCTGAAACCTAACTTTGTTCTTGTTGTTTTACTTAATGGAGAGTTAAAATAATTCAGCAAGTACTTTGTTGCAGTAAATATGATACAGCAGTTTGCCAGGGATCAATACTACTGAAAAATGTAAGGTTAAGCATCTCTGTGACTCTAAGCATGAGAAGTTGCAGAGAACACATGCTTTCTTTTGGGAGAGTCTCCTGTCAAATTTATATTAGCATTTTTCTGAATCTAGAATCCTCTTTCTTGGTGTGAATTAGGCTTCATTTCTAATTTTCTGATGCCTTCCTGAGCCCAATGGCTCCAAGGATTAGATAAAATGAATCTGTCTTAATCAGCTCCTGACTAAAAGGCTGACATTCAAAGGGACCCAAAGAGGCAGAGTTAGCCAACGTGTACCTTATAAAAGGATCTTTGCATGAAAGTACAAATTCAAATTCCTGCACCTGGGGAGGAGCAATGTGTTTCAATGACACAAATGTAAGATGGATAGGCTGGGAGGAGCTCTGCTGAAAACAGCCTAATGGTTCTGATTGCAGGTGACCACAAGCCAGCAGTGTGCTCTGGGAGGTAAGAAAGGCAACAGAGTCCTGAGCTGAATGCAAAGGAGCACAGACAGGAGATCCAGCTGATTTTTCTCCTTCAGTCAGTACTTGTTATGTCTTATCTAAATGCTACACCTAATTTTGTGCTCCTCATTGCAAGAAAAACGTTGATCAACTGGATGGAGCTCAGTGGGAGACCACCAAGGTGGTCAAGGACTAGAGGACTCAGCCTGTAGGGAGACGCCAGTAGATGTGCGCTTGCTCATGCTGAAGAGATGGCTTCAGGGGGACATAACAACAGCTCCACTGCACCTGTGTCATGCAGGAATCTGGAGATAGGTTGTTAATGCAGTGTATGTCAAGAGGAAGAAAGGGAAATTGAAATAAAAGAGGTTGAGTCTGGATACAAGGAAAAACCTTTTCTAAGTGAAGCTTGTCATGCATTGGAACAGATTACCCAGACTGATCAGCCTGTGTTGTTGCAGGTTTTCAAGCCCTGAGTAAATCAAGCTCTGAGTAACTTGATCTGACCTCACACTTGACCCTGCATTGAGTTGGAGTGGGACAACAGACCTCCTCAAGGACTTCCAATATCCTATGATCCTAAAAAAAGAACAGTGTAGAAAAAAAGCAGGAAAAGTCAAGCAACAATGAAGCAGAATAAAAAAGAGATGAAAAATGAATACGGGTTGGGAGAAAATGGAACACAAGATCTGGCTTCTCTTTACAGGCCTGTTTACAGGCATAGACGGTGAGACTGAACGTGCCACTTAACTCTTTGCTGTTTTTATGATCCTGGTCTGCCTCAAGTATTTCTTACGTAAACTTTCCAGGGCTAGTTCTACATCTAACAAGAGAAGGTCATGACCTTGCGTGATTCCTATGGATTTTAGATTCATTTTAGTTTCCTTTTGATTTAGCAACGTGCAACAGAAAATACAATTGTAGTAACAAGATGCAAATAATGGATTTTAAAAAACTATGCACTACGTGCACTAATACATGAAATAATGGATTTAAAAAAACTATGAGAAGAGAATACATGCACTAAGAAGAGAAAATCAAAATTATTCTATTTCTAACATCTCCCCAGTCAGTAACACAGGAAAGGTAAATGGTAAGAGTTGGGGACAAATGGAAAAGGAATATTAACCTTAAGAAAAACATCTCTAATTTTAGCAAGTTGAATTTAAAATCTTCTGTTTACAACTCAAAATCACTTGGGTAAGCAGAATATTCTTTGTCCCTTTGTTAGTACAAGAGGGATAATAGAGCTAACAGACAACACTGGATTTAATGATAATCAGATTATGGCTTTGTTTTCTTTTCCCTTTCTAAGCCTCAGTTGCAAAAAGACAATGATGCCTGCAATGATGTAATGCAAACTTCATCGAACAAGATGAACACCTGTGGGCTTGAATGAAAGCCCAAGGATACTAGCCACTAGAATTGTGTTCAACAAAGCTTCCAACTTTGTTCTGATCTACAGCATCTTAGTTTGGTTGTGGTGATCTTTTAAACAGATAAAAAGGGCACTCAGCTGTAGGAGTTCCTTGTGTAACAGTGAATCAACACCACCAATCTGGTGTTACACAGGCTTCTGGCCAGAGCTGATCCTAGGTGTTTAAGGACAGTCCACTCTTCACAGCTCTAACAATAACTGGCTGGTTAAAGGAGATGGAAGCCATGAAGTTCTCTCCCAGGTGTGACTTACATGCCTCAAATGGAAAAGCTAAGCAATTGAAGTATAGGGATGATGGAGCTTACGAAATGAGCATTATAAACATGGGTGTGGGGGAGAATTGGAAGTCAGTCACACTGCCCATGTGACACTGCTCTCAGGAATTTGCAGTTGTGTTTCTGCCTGAAATGAGCACACTCCAAGGGCTCTGACTGCACAAGGAACATTTTAAAGAGGAAGAATAATTAAGCGATGACAGAGGCATCATCATTATTAGATAATCACAACCCAGGGGCATTAACAAACATTGAGTGTCTCTAATCCCATGGGGTCTAATTATTCTGTGATAATAACCACACCTCCAAGTTTTAATTTATTCTTGTGGAGAACGAGGGGGGGAGTAGGAGAAAAGGGGGCATTTTAATATTTTTGCTGGAAGAAGATGCAGTTGGCCTTTCAAAAAGGCTCATCAGTATTCTAATCTAACTAGCGTATTGTGATTGGCATTAAATTGTCTGCCCTTTATGGTGATCTCCAACCAATTTGAGTATCCATCCTCATACAAACTGGTGGCCTGCCAGTCACTAACACAGTGCCATCATGCACCCGTTCTGCTTCTCAGGGCAATTTTTGGCAAAGGAAATGTGGATTTTCCTGTCTGGGAGGTTAAGTCTCCACAAAGTTCTCTAACAAACACACTGCCCATGGCATGGAAAGATGAGTAGAAACTCGATCATTTTCTGCTACCTGGAAGTGCTGTCTGAAAGTGTCAAAAAGGAAGATTCTAGTAAGTTTAAGTGTTCTGTTTGTGCTTGGAAAGAATAAAATAAAAGTGACAGATTCACTCCAGGGACAGAGAACCAGAAAAGCAAGAGAGGAAGAAAGAGTTGGCAGAAATGAGAATGACAACATAGAGAGACTTATACTGATATCACAGCCTTTCCTGAATAAGTCAATGTCCCTCTATTTCTTCATTACTCACAGGTGAACAATCCCTATGAAAGACTATATATGACTTCTCAGGATACAGGAAAAGAGAAATGCTACTGAGTAATGGAGGAAGGGAGAACAGCAGCCTCTCAACACTCAATCGCATCTGCGTGTCTCTGGCACACACGTGCAAGTGAGGCTAAGCAGGAACAGGGAGGAGGAAAGAGTCTTTCCCCATGGTGATCCTTTTGGATGAAGATGACTTTCTGAGGACACCTTTATATTTCACAATATCCTGTGCATGCATGCTCACATACAAGAAAAAAGAAGCAAAACCAACCCAAACAGAGAGGTGAACTAATTCATTCAATTTCTTTGCAAAGAGAGAAGAAGCAAAGTAGAGACTTCAGTTAGACTCCTAAATCCATACTCTTCAGGAGTACTTTCAGGGTTGCTGAGCATACTTATGTGAATCTATGCTGTTGTGTTTAAGGGTACATTTTCCTCTGAAATTATAAAGATGGAAGAGAGTAAAAAGTAAATTAATATCTTGGGCCAGTTCCACACTGATGCTTCTGTTTTGTTGAAATGCATTATTTGGTGAAGACACGTTTTTACTTCACAAACTGCAAAGGCCATTAGTAAAGCAGTGAAGGGCTTAATTTACTAGTTTCAAACCCATTCAGTTGTTGAAGATGGTTGTGTTTGGTCAATGCATAAAATAAATCAGGGGCTACATATTCAATTAACTGTATCTTTTCAGATAAAGCAAAATAACATTCACAAATTCCAATTCCCATTGTATTCCACAATCTATCCTGCTTCAGGAAAACAGGCCATGAGTAGCTCAGGCATATGCTCAATTTGCTAGAATTGCGGGAGCAGTGCTGGCAGTAGTAAATGTTAGATATTTGAAAGCTCCTCCGATAGCATAAGTTTTGCTAAGATTTGGATTGTTTCCTGAATTCTACAAACTCCAACATTTTCTTGGCCTGGACTTCTTGTAAAACATACAGCATATAAGCTCACATATCTACCTGTGTAGCCAAGTTGATAATATCGTATTTCTTTAGTAGAAAATAGCCCTGAATGAGTTTGAAATAATACTTCTAATGAAAGGAGAAAAACAGGCTTTTTTCTTACAAAGTGGGATTCTTGTGGCCTGAAATAAAGATTAAGAGTTGGGAAGAGAGACACTTTCAAAATATAATGTATTACAAAGTGTTATTTGTATACTGCAAGCAAAGTAAATCCAAAAAGGTGCTTAGGCAACGGATTTAATACTTTAGGAATATGATAATGTACTAATGTTTAAAAAACAAACATGTCTCCTGTTGAATTAGATCCTGCTAATCCATGGTTTAGTACTGTACACGGTTTCCTAAAAACAACTCTGAAGAATTAGCCAGCAGAATTATTCGTTGAAAACTATGCATGTGTTTCTATCCTTCAAATCTGGAGATCATGCAGTTCCAAGTAAAAAGACAGATATCTTTCTGTGCCCCAAATTCCTAAAATATTGATGCTTATTTTAAAAAAGAGTCAAGTTGCTTTTCAAAATTTTCTCCTCCTGAAGTTGTCCAGCAGCCTTACACTTCTCCACTGAATGTCCTGTCCACTCAAAATCCAGCCATTTAGTAAGTAAACTTCCTTAAGATCCCTTAGGCTGAATTAATACACTCCTGCTTAGAAATCTCTTCGCCAGGAGAATATACAATGACCTGACAAATTTTACAGGACAAATCTGCAAACAGGTCATTCTGGTTAATCGATCACAAACCTGCTGCCACCTGCACCCTTCGGGTTCATTGTTCCAAATGAGGAGCCAGGGAGAGACATTGCTGTTGCAGGGATACTCCACGAGAATTAATCATCCTTCTCCTCTCCTTTTACTGCATTAAGGCTCTGGGATATTTTGGACACAATTCACACTCTTTAGGCATTTTAGATGTTTCAAAACATCATCAAAAATACAACTATAGGTCAAAAATTCATGCCCATTTCCCTAGTTTTGGCTCTAATACATATGCTTGGATCCCTACTTAGGGGTGACTTAATTAGCAGATGGACTTAGCACCGGTATATCTCTGCAAGGAGCATCATCATCTGTGGCACTAAGGGCAGTCACAATCATCCATTTGTTTAGAAGCTCAAGCACAGACTCAGATACTTAACAGAAAGTAGGTAGTGCTGGTTCACATACAACAGTTTGGTGATATACTCCCTTCATTACAGACAGCAATCTTCCTGAACCACACAGTTAAGCGATGGGTGCTGGGTGGTTGGCATGCCAAGGCAACATTTCTTCCTTGGTTTCCTTGCAAATACAAAATTTGTAAAAAAAATAAAATGGTGCTGAGATCAGGGTTAAGACGTTGGACTGCTCTCTTTGAGCACTAAGATAATGGTGCTAATAATAAAACTCCATTTAAATGTAACGTTGAAAATCATATATTTGGGATGTTTAAGCAGCCATTCACCTGAGGCATCCATTTGGTAGGGAAATGGTATAAGTAAACCTTTATTTAAGGTACGTGTTATGTTTAGCAATTGTTTTTTTATCCTAGCAACAATTAACATTATGAGAGCTAAGTTTCCTATGTACTTCAAATCAAACAAAGCTTAGTTTAAATGTTTTTATAACAATGGAACCTGCATTAATTCCACATGAGATGGTACAAAAATAATCAATTTGTACTACAGTATAAAGAGTGCCATTCTGCATTTTAAACCGTTCTCTTCCAACGTGAAACATCTAGTCCAATTCAGTCTTCAACAAATTGTCAGACCTTCCTACACACCTACTGGCAGGGTTATTTTTGGATCATCCTGGAAGCAAATCACAGCTATCTCAGTGGGTGTACTGGCCTCTAACAAAATGTCACGGCGGCAGCCTTGCACTGCTGATTGGAGAAAAATGTATTGTACTGAAGTGAACAAAAAGAGAATCTTCTAAGAATGATTATTTGAACGCTCTCCACTGCTTCTCAGCTGAAGCACCTTGTATATCCCATAAAATCGCTAACATTTCAACAATTGTGTTCACAACATGAATACCTTCAACTAACAAAGACAATCTTTATGCCATATTAGGGGGTAGAAAAAATAATGAACCACAGATTTTAACTGTGAGTTACAATTCTCTGCTTTTAGCAGGGGGAAAAGTTGAACTAATTCTTCCAGGACAGACACTAATGGTAATATTTTTTTCTTCTCTTTTTTCAGCTTATTCTATACTTCACAGAGTTCCTTTCTTAGGGGGGAGGCAATAATACTTCAGTGTCAGCATCTCTCTGAAAATGAGTATTTTTACATTTTTTATGTGAGGAGGGCTTTTTTCAACATCGGGCTTAACAGGTGATTTCTGACAGAACATGGCAAAAGCTGGGCTTGATTTTAAGAGGTTGTTAAAGAAAAAAGTCTGTCTTTCTACACTGACAGGGTTTTTTCACAGATTTCCTTTTAGGTTTACACAGCAGATAAACCCGAAGAGTTCTGTTACAGAAGTGTGAATAGCTAGTTCAGTGGCATGAATAAATAATAGTTTAGAGAATCAAATAATCATGAAAATGTCATGGAAAATCAAGGCTCCTAAGTCTGCAATTGAATTAGCTTCTGGTTTAGCAATTCCTCCACAGCTCAGAAGTTATACTGAGTATCACAGAATCATAGAATCACAAGGTTGGAAAGGACCTGTAAGATCATCTAGTCCAACTGTCCTCCTATCACCATTACAAACCACTAAATTACTACGTTTATGCAGATAGATTTGCATTTATAATTAGATGTTTTATCTCTTCACTTGCACGTAGAACAGCTTCCCTGCAGGCAACTGAAAAACAGTTATGTAAGAATTTTAAGAAACAAAATCGAAACAGGCCCATGGATGCAGCAGAATCTCTCTCTGGAGATGTTCAATCCTTGGCTGCACATAGCATTCACCAGCCTGCTCTATGTGGCTCTAGTTTGAGCAGGAGCCTGGAGCAGAAACCCTCGGTAGAGATCCTTCAAAACTGTGATTTTGTGTCTTTCATGTTATGACATTCAACAGTAAAAATCTGTGCAGTGGTGGAAAGTTATAAGATGAAAAAATAAGTTGGCAGCTGTAACCCGACTTCCATATTCTTCCTTTTCAGAGTGCAGATATCTTTCTGCTGTTGCTTAATAGTAGTTTACAAAAAGATAGCAGGAAATTTTTTACAGTACCAAGTACATGTACTACCCATGAAAGCCAAAAAAAAAACCCCAAACATTATCCTTGTGAAAATTAGGGTAATGGGTCATGTAAAGCAAAGTAAATGTCAGAGTGCTGGAGGGAGATACACTGATCCTGAGCTCATATGTTCACCTATGCAGGAGCAGCCTTTCTATGTGCTCTGTGCTAGTCAGAATTTCTGCAGGATATGGCGAGGATATTATCTGGAGAACAGGTCACAGTCCCTAAGTCAGCTGAGATTTGTCCTGCCCAAATTAAGTGCCAGTATCTACACCTGACATAGTTCCTCCAACCTCCTTGTTGATATAACGAGAAATGCAAACTTCTGGGAAGAAGCAAGGGGAAAGTTGAGACAAAGTGGCTCAGACAACATCCATGGTTCCATAGAGCTGGGAAAAGTTACCCCAAGGCCATACCATTACATTGAGAAATACTGCAGGCACTTGCCTTTAAAACAAGAACATATTCTAAGTAAGTGAGTGAAATGAAAAGAAATTGAAGAATTAATTAACCAAATAGAGGTGATTAAAGTAAATAAAGGAAACAATTATCATATCAAAATAAAAGACAAGGAAGATGATTAAATGAGTCTTCAAAAGACCCATGAGAAACTCATGAAAGACATAATATGCATTTACCTGGTTTTCATTCTTTCATGATTTCATTTTCATTTTTATTCACTAACATCTGATAATTGCAAGAAACAGTTACTTTAACCATGGGCAATTTAAACCATTTTAATTTTTTTTCCAGGGCCAAGAGACAAAAGAACCTATTTATTGCCTGAGGGGATTTTTACTAAAATGAAAGCTTAATCTTTTATGTTTTTTTAAGCAAAGGCTTTTAAAAAATCATTTCTAACAATGCTGTAGGGATAGACTTCCATGGGTATGCAAAATTGAAATTATAAATTTACAATTATAAAAAAATTAATAGTTTGGGGGATTGCATTGTCTCTGTTCTTTCTGAATGAATAGTGTTCCAAGCTTAAGAGAAAGTATTTAGTACATGAAGGAGAATGAGTGTCCTTAGACTCTGTGGCGGTCAAAGCTTTTTAGTAAGTATACAGCACATATGAGAGAAAGATCATTGGAATTTAATTTGCTTGGAAATATGTGAATCTTGATGAAAGAGTTTCATACAAATTGAACTATCACTACCGAATCACAGTGAATATTTTTCTCGTGAGCACGTTGCAATTAGAAGTCAGCAGCAAAGCTTGACATGATCAAACATCAGATACCATGCTGGTTTCTCACCTCCTACCCTGCTTTTCTGTGTTGCCAATGCATCAAAGTTGGTCTGACCTCCATCGTTAACAGTCTGATGCATTGAATGTTGCTAATCTTATCTATGTAAACTTAAGCTGCAAGATGAATTTGAATGGAAGTAACAGCAATCTGGGACTCTTATGACAGACAGACAGAGGACAAAACAAGAGCTTGGGTGGTCCTGTGTGGGGCCACACATTGGACTCAATGATCCTTATGAGTCCCTTCCAACATGGGCTACTATATGATTCTGTGATTCCAGGTTTTGGTCAAAGACACATTCAAGAGAGATCTTCAGGACGGATACAGTTACATAAGGGTAAAAATGTGGATGTGATTTGTGATGTGGCTGGCACAGTTTAAGGCATATTAGAAGTATGTGCTCAAGTCCATTCCTGTTCAGAGTAGGATTTTGGCTTTAACAGCACCAAGGAAATAATTCAATTTAAGCATGTACCTTTACACTCTCCTAAATTTGGGTAGTTTTCTGAACTGAGAAATATTAATTTAATGCATTATCTGGAGAGACACAAACATTTCTTACTGGGCTTTGTGCAGGCTTTGAAATCAGACAAAATAATTTACACTTATGAAACACAACAAACTGAAGTGTTCTATTAAAAGAAAACTAGAACAAAAAAATATCCTCGAGGCCTCCAAACATTCACACTCTGAGAGGCACATTTAAATGTTTTCTGCCAACATATTTCAAATTCTAATGGAAATACTTTGAGCTACTCTGACAAGCTTTATTGAACTAAATTCATTTCATACAGAGCAGGGAAGAACCATTGAAGATATTGTTCAGGTTTAAAAAATACTTAATAGGGTAGAGAATGTGGAACCAGGTAAGAAAGCTCAAACTCGAAGACGTTTTATCAGGCGTTGTTTTTAGGCTGGTTGTGCAATAGAAACAGGTTAAGGAAGCTACTAGATATGGATTTTCTCTTTGGTATGCCAACCTGCCTGTAAGACTGTGTATAAGAAGCAACTGTCATTCAGAATACACCATTTCAGAGGTTAAATGTCCTGGATTTTTTGAAAATATCATGCCTTTAAAGTGTGAGCCAGAATAATTAATCTCTTTGGAAAACCCTGCTACTTGCTCTAAGATGGCACCCCACGAACTCTTATCTTGAAAAAGTACCTTCCCAGACAAAACATCTTCCTAAGCACAAGTTTCTGTGAGATTGGACATTGGCTAAAGTCACTCATCCATCCAGGCATTCACGAGCCTGGGTTAGGAGGAACCAGCAACTCAGCCAGGCTGGATAAGGAGATTGTGTTAGAGAGGGAGAGAGAAAAATGTGGACCTGAAATGTGAATTTGAGTCCTGTGCTAACATGGTAAGGCAAATACCACAACAGAAGCATACTGCTGCCTGAGATTTTCACTCCCTACAACTGATAGGAAAGTTCACTTCTAGACCCTCTGCACTGCTGTGCAATAGATTTAGTTGTTTTAAGAGGTCTAGTGAGTGTAGCTCAAGAGATGCTGAGTATGCTTTGTGAGGACAGGCTACCCAGACATTTAACATCTAAACTGTAGATATATTACACAGTGTGCAGGAAATTCAACATTCCTCTAAATAGGTGACACAAAGACAGTAGAGAAGAAGCACAGACACTCAGGCTACCCTTCTGCAATGCATTAAGATCCAGCTCCAGGATGGAGACAAGAGTAAGCTTAGACTTTAAAAAAAATAAATAAATAAAATAAAGAAATCAGCAAAACCAAATCATTTTCTCCTAATTTACTTCTCAAGGCTGTTGTGACTGATTATTTTTAGGTCAATATGAGGCTCACATAAGAAACAGCAAAAGGCTACACAGACTTACTATTCAGTCAAGCTGTCTTCCATTTAACCTCTCCCCCAAATGAACAATAAAACTGTAATATAATGGTAAGTGTTGGCCAGCTTTAACACCCGGCACCACACTCGGTCCCAGTTCCATTGTGCAGTGAAGGCTGTTTTCCTTACTGATGTGCTCAAACCGTCTGCCATGAATTACTTTTTCATGGGGAATAAATACACACTTAAACAAGATTAAACACAAATGTTCTTTAGTGGTGTCTAAAATAATATGAATGTTCTTTAGAACAGCAATAAACACACTTCATGATGCAAATAATTACACCCTACAGCCTTTATCTTTACATAAGCGGCCAGATTTTCACTCAGCTACTTCACTGTAAACCCAGTATAACTACACTGAATCAACATCTCTCTCCGTAGACTCCAGAGATGCTGAAGTGTTACTAAACTCTTGATCTGCCTTACCTCAGTGGCAAAGGCTTTGCAGACATGGGAAGTTCATGGGTGAAAGTCTACATGATGGTAATGGAGGCACCACTGTCTCTTAGCCTACCCCTTATTTCCCCATATAGTTTGGGGTACTTAAGTCAGATTGTGGCTGTGCACTCCTTAAGCACCTGATATCAATTCTGATTCTCAGTTAGGACCACAAAACAGCTCCATCGAGGCTACAGCAAGGAAAAGAGAAGGAAAAAAGGACAGAAGGACTGCATACAAATTTATGATGGGTGAAGAAAAAAAGTGCACAATGAGTTTAGAGTCAAAGATTTGTCTCCTAGGGAATAAAAAGTACCACCTTGTTTAATCTTTCTATAGGATGGGAAGGATTAGCTCATGTTCTGAACTCTCTGAAAAGTAAAAATTAGCTTAAATTTCTCATTCATTTGTAAACTTGATGTAAAGCTTTGCAAGATGGGTCTGTTAGGCTTTGATGACCCCTAAAATGTGTCTGCAATGGAGAACAAGTCCATATTGGACAGCTTGAAAAATAAGCTATTTTCTTAAAAATAACAGCAACAAAAATGAATTCAGTTACTAAAAGGGTTTCCAGAACTTACACATGCACAAAACTTAACCACAGCATGGTATCATTTTAAAATATTTTCTTCCTACTTGCTCTCATTTTTGCACCTTGAAAGCAAGCATTCTGCTCTTACCGGGACTTGTGAGGGCTCCCAGAGCACCAGTCGTTGTGGAGAGAGGATTTGCATTGGTGGTAGTAGCTGAGGTTTGGGCGGCGGCTGCTGCAGCTGCTAAAGTTGCCAAATTCTGTAATTGTAAAGCGTTCATGCCTGCGTGGAAAAGCAATAGAGTTAATTAAAAAGTGCCATAAAAAAAAACAACAACAACAAAACCCCAAAAACCAATAAACTATTTTCAATGGGCGTATCTTGCCATGAGATTCAGTTCCTTTTACTCCCAAGACAGTTACAATCAGGGAGCCACTTAAAACCCCCAGATAGCATCTCTCACCTTTCTGCCTTCATAGTCAGAGAATATGGCAATGGCACCAGCCTACAGTTAGGAAAATTAAATCTGGTTGGTGTCACTTCGATAAGGGAAGAGTGGAATTAGAAGTCATTTAAACTCCATGTGAATCCCAGGAGCAATACTATTCCCTGACACAACAGGGGGTGTAATGAAGATAACTTAACATTTAAAACACATTCAATATAGGGTCATATAATTAGGATGAATATAATTTGTTTCCCGTGTCCCATATGAATGTATCTACTAAGACTGCACTGTGCAGTAGCCAATAGTTGCACTGATTTTCCTTTGGATAGTTCATTTCTAAAACTAAGTATGTATTAAGAGCATCAAATTAGTATCAGACTGATCAAAGAACCATCACTGAAGCGGAGACTTTCAGACCATAAGCTCTACATTGTGATAACAAGAGTACTCAGTCAGCTGTTACTTCATTATTTCAGAAGATATGGGGGAGGTACACCTGCATTTCAATGAAGATCTTCAAGAAATACATTCGCTTAAACAGCAAAGGATTTAACTTAGATGGTGAGTTACAAAGGACAAACAATAAATACAAATTATGTGAAATGGAAAAAAAGATGAACAAGGAACAGCAAACGGCATTCATTTGACTTACATCAGAGCAATTGGGAGTCTCTTTTAAGGCACCTACCTTTTAGACTGGACTATGTCAAGTACTTAGGCCCTTATTCTACAGAAGACTGTTTCAGTATGAGACTATAACACAGATACAAGTTAGGTACTAATATTAATCAGATTGGATCCTTCTTGGAATCCTATGGATAAGATGCAAATGTCCAGAGGGGTGGTCACAAGGCTGAATGCCAACACACTGGCATGGAAGAGATTTTTTGAATGGCAGTGTGAGTTTACCAAGTTGGTTTGGACAGGAGAGATCTCCACATGTTTGACCTCTTGGTAGAATTGAAAAAGCAGACATAGACCATAAAATAGACCATAAACCATAATATTAGTTATACGAAGCTTATATGAAGAGTAATACTTTCTTTTAGATTGAATGACAGAGCTGAGAAGACTATCTGAGTTTTGGGGAACATTCAGAGAAGAGCTCAAGTGACTGAAAACTCATTCTTTTTTTTTCTTTTTTTTTTGTTTTGAAGATTAGGTTGTCTAACGAGAGAGAGATTACTTCTTTGTGCACACTCTGTTTCTTATACTGGGTGAACCTCATATCTGCTTGGAGAAGAAGAAATGAAGGAGTTCAAACATAAGGCTTTGTAAGCATGTTTGGAAAAGAAAAAAACGAAACAGAGAGGCATTTTTTTTTTGTGAATTTGGTCCTCAGGTACCTTTTACTTTCCTCTTTTAAAAGCAGTACAAGTAATACAGCTTAAAATGTCCAGCAGACATTGTTCATCTTCACAGAGCCCCTTTTTTATGCCACTCTATAATGGACTTTTGATAAAGCAGTGGGTTGGCTCTTCGACATGGCAGCATGAATTTCACCCTCTGGTAAGTAATTCATCAGCAAGATCAGTCATAATCAGCTATTTCTTCCGTAGTGAGGTTTCCAGTTCCAACTTTTAAACAGCACATATAGCAGTATTAAATAATAGTGAGCAAATCACACAGAACAGTACAGGAGCTTCCTCAAACCAAATCCCATATGTTTCCATAAATCGTGTGTGTGGACCTTTCTCTAAACATCAGTTTGGAAGGAAATAGATTTATAAGCAATTTAATAGTACTTTCTTTATTGTATTTCATATACAATGCATGCATGCAAAGCTGAAAAAGGACGTAGCAGCAGAGACACTGAGGACAGAAGGATGGGAGCTGGAAGGCAATGTACATACATTGTACAGCACTCAAGGAAGTGTCAAAACAAGGTCAACAGGCAGTGGAACAAACAACAGCTCTCTTGGGCCCTGTGTGTCACTGCTGTGCCTGTGTGGATGCAAAACTAACACCAGCATTGCATCATCATGAAAAGCATTACTCTATAGTGGGACATTTCCTGTGCAAGGACAAGAGGGATCCATCAAATTGAAGAAAGAGTTTCTACGCCAAAAGGAGATTAATAAACAAGTGAGGCAGTGATGGAGTCGTTTCCCCACCCAGTCTGTTTGAGCACAGAGGTGACTAAAAGACACTGGCCACAAACCAGCTCTGCAGATGTTATGGGGTGTCAGCTACAGTGCCTTTAGGAAAAAAAGCAACTGATCTGCCTGCTGCTGTCATGAGAAGGAGCCCGAAGTGCCCCACTGCACCGAGTGCCCCAGAGCTGCTGTCAGCAGTGGCTCAAAGCACATGCGGTCACCCAGCATGCCCTATAGCGACGTGTGCCAGCCACTTTATCATTTAATACACAACATCTTTAGGTTTCATTCATTTTGCTCCAACTTTCAAAAAACACTCTTGTCATCACAGTTTTATGTTCCCTAGGCAGTTTATCGTCTCTCCCTTCATTGGCTTTGCCCATCAACTTGACAAGTGCGTCAATATCCCACTTGCTAGGACAAAATTGGAGAAGGGAAACCAAATACTCTCAAGTTCCAAATCCAAAATGTACTTTCCTTTCAAACGGGGATTTTGATTCAATTGAACTTCAGCCAAGGTATACTTCTGTGGGACTAATCTGCTCGGTCATTCTCTCCTTTTTCACACACTGTCTTCACGCATTTCACATCCTGCAACTTTTTTAAAACAGCCCCAAATCCCGCAATGGAGCTGGACTGAAAATGAGTAAATCGTTCTCATTTGAAAGTGCTGCTCACTCAGCAAATGCACCTCTCTCTGAAGAAATGCAAATTGCTTAACGCTGAAGTGCAGCCTCGCAGGCAGAGTTACACATGAAAAATGGAAGTCCCCCTGTAGGGACAAAGCATTTCTGGGCAAGGAATAACTCTTGATCTTCATGATAGAGACAATGTTGCGAATTGAAGTGAAATGATAAAAAAAAAAAACAAAAACCACAAAAAAAACAGATTCACAATACAGTTTGATTCCATTTTTAATAACACGTATTTACCAATGTGCTATTAGCTTGGCAAATAATCAAAATTGCAAGCAAATTCAACTTTCATTTTGCTATTTGGCAGATTAAAAAAACAATTAAATTATGTACAAAACAGATGCACGGTATGCCTTGCTTGAAACTTAAGATTTTTTTAAAAATTATTTATAAGGATAGGGGCATGAAAATTTAATTTAATGTTCACCTTAGGTAATTTTGTGTCTTATTGTTCACAGCAATTACCATAAATCTACATATCAATAAGCAAGAACAGATGTCAGTTGTTACAAGTGCTTGCCAATCAGGCCTGTTAAAAAGTGACAGATGGATGGTGATAGAACATTCTCATAAGGCCTATTAGCACATTCGCAGGAAATTTTTGTAGTGCTGCACAGTCACAGATGCAGTTCTGTGAAAACACGGGGAAATTTGAGAGCACGAGATTTATATTCTACAACTCCTTGCTCTGCCTCCGACACAAACTTTCATACAATGAGGCAATTTGCCTCGTTTCAGTCACCACAGCTTTTCTCCTGTGATATCTGTAAATTTGAAATTATTGGGTTATTTGTAGAGGAGGCAGCAGAATCACAAACATTCCTGAAGTCTTCCGAAATCTCTTCAGATCTGGGTTTCCAAATATCATAGTAAAATCATATTAGGAAATAGCTTAATTTCCTTGCTGAACAAATGCTGATAAAGCACTGACCACATTTTAGAGACACGATACGCACAGAGAATTTCAAAATCGGTGGTCAGAGTTGAATCTGAATCACTCATAAGCAGTTTCCAATAGCTTGACCTCCGCTGTTGCCTATCTTTCTTTGGAAATTGTATCTACCCCAATTATAAGGACTTATTCCTTCTGAATTATATTCTGACTGCAGCTTAAAAATTGTGGATTAAGGTAAAATACCTTAATCATTTCTAGGCCAAAAAGCATCCATTTCCTGGCACTGATACCAGCCATTCTGGATGCTTATGTTAGAAACTGAAGGAAAGTCTTTTCAGGCTGAGTCTGAAAATGCAATGTTACTCCAGCAATATTTAAAGAATTGAAAAGGACAGAAGACTGTTACCTCCATTAAATCATAAATACAGTGTGCCTACCTTTAGAAAAGCTGCTTATCTCAGAAGTGCTTAAGGTATCCTGACTACTTACTGTTTGACTTAGGAAAGCACCTAAAACAACTTTTAAGTCCATATTGGATTCTACCCTGGTAATCATGTTATTTAAGAATACATGCTTAAATCCCACTGAAAGTTAGAACCATCGGTTGACTTGCACAGGATTTCAGTCCATTTCCAAGTTACACAATCTCTTAACACATTCCTGGCACAAAATGTGCTTTTTTCAATTGAAAATTTCCCAGTCTTAGTCGGAGTGATCCATCTGATCTAACTTCATGAGAATTAAAGTTACTCAGGCTTTTGTTATAGTCAAGGGAGAGAGTATGAACGATTGGTCCTAAAATTCATAGAATTAAAGTAGATAAGACTAACATGGTAAAATGACTTGCTGCCCAGGAATGAATCCTCTCCACTGACATTATGGGGAGTCTGGATGCCCAATTTCCAAGCTGCTGGAGGTCAGTGAGATGACTTCCAATCTCAGAGAGGCCAAGGGAATCAAAAGCCTCTCTCCTTCCTTCTGTTGTTTCTTGAAAGTCTAGCCAGATCTACAGATCCTGTATCCAGACTTGGCCAAACTCCACATCATACACTTTCACCATCTGAATAAGCACATCTCGCAAGCTGCGGAGCCTTGGTTTTCTTCTCAAGGTGCTTCTCCTTCTCCCATGAGCAGGAGCTACATGTGGATTGGCAAGAACCACACTTCCTTCAAAATCTGGTTGTCCAAGAATGCTAAATCAAATTGTTTAATTTCTTATCTTCCAAAAAAAAAAAAAAAAGTGAATTGCAGGGATTAAATTAAGGACTTTCAATGGAATAAGGGTTACAAAGCCTCAATGCTTTCAATCCCTGAGGTCAACATTTTCAAAACTAATAGTTATCTTTAAGAAACAGCTATCTCCCTTGAGCTGGAAAGAGTTTCTCACTGACCTTTACTTTTAATATGATATCCCTGAAGAGGTCATAGCAGGAGAAGTCCTCCTTCAGTATGGCTCTGCTGGAATGAAGCCACCAACGAGTCAGAGGATATAAAGGATCCTTGGGCCAATGCAAAAGTATAGAGCTTTTGTGCAGATGGCCCTTGGCTTCCAACTGGTCCCTCCAGATCCACTGAGCCAATACAACAATTAGAGGGAAAAATTCAGAAAGCAGAATCTCACAGAGCTTCTCTCACCCATCTGCTCTTACAGACTCTGCAACAGGAGGAAATCTGGCTTGGGTTGCAAAAGAAGGGTGAAATGAATTGAAAAGGGCTCAGAATGGGCCAGAAGTTCATCCCAAAATGCAAGAAAACTGTGAGAGAGTTTGGAATGCACTTGAAACAGAAGAACATACATTGAGAAAGTATAAAAAGCCCTAGCTGTAGCGGATTTAGGGGTCTGAAAAGCCAAAAGCATGGATTCTTCTCCTGCATGACTTCAGAAAGCAAAACACACTGGCTATCTATTGAAATTAAGAGAATTTCTTTGTGTTTTTAACAAGCTCCGCACATATTTATGTGCTCTGAATGGTCATATACATGTGAAATATTTATGCATGAGAAAATGTTTATTCCAACCAGAGCATTAATAGATGATAGAAAATCTTCATAGATAATATAATTTGGGGGCATTCAAATTTTCTACAGTAATCCAGTAGAATATAAAAACCTCTGTTTACACCGTCTGTATAGTACTTCCCAGGTTCTTCTTACACAGTCAGGTTCAGTTAAAAAACTACTGTTTTTTGGATGCAATTCAATGCCAGCCAAATTCAATACAAACATTCAAGTGACATCCATCACCTTCGAACTATGCCTTCCATGCAATTTGTATATATTTGAAGAAGGAATCTTTTTTTTATTTCTTCTCCTTGAAAGCTTGCTAGTGCTTAATGCAGCTTGCATTGTCTTTCTAAAATAAGACAATCAAATAATATAATGAAATTCATCCACATTATTAGCCTTCCCCAAAGACAAAGCAAAGGCTAGACACTGAAGCTTGCAAAACAGTGTCTTTAAATTAGCATTAGCAGATATTGGAGGAGGGAAGAAAATCAAGGAAGTACTCACTATAAAATATACACTCATGTGATAGTATGTGCTTACACGTTTTACAAAGAGTGATAAAGCAGAGTTTGGCAAGGTAGGGTTAGCTTCTGTAATCAGGACTGGGGGATTATTATAATAGTCAAGGCAACACTTCCAAGTCTCCCAATCTTTTTTCTTTTTTCTTTTTTTTTTTTTTATTTTCTTCTTCTTCTTCTTCTTTTTTTTTTTTTACCAGTCTTGACATATTACACTGTTTTCTTTGGTTTGGCTCCTGAAATAAAATGATTTCATGAAAATCTCATTTTTCAATAAAAATGAGAACATCTAAGCAGGGGAATTGAGTGTGGAACCTTAAGGCTTGGAAAGCTAAATGGCAACCTACTGCTTGCTGCCTTTCAAATTCAAATATCACAAATTTTAGTGAGGCCAGAATCATGATTTACTTGGACATCACAAATAATTTATGAACATGGAGTAAAGGAAACACAGAACACACAGTGGTGCCAGTGGGCTACTACAGCAAGAAAAGGATTCACTTTTGGAGCTGATGTTTTGTTTGTTTAATGTTTGTATGCTAGTGAGTTCTTGAGACAAATCCTCATTTTTCTTTGGATCAGCTCCCTGTCTTTTAAACAAGCTCCAGTTGCCTTCAACTAAAAATGCCTATGCAAACATCCCTTCCAATAAAACCTAAGATATAAACCATAAAAGCATAAAAATGAATTTAACTACTCTAATGCTCTGATTGCAACGAAAACTGCTTGTATTTAAGAAATACTATTCTTGAGGAAATATTTACTTACATGTATACTTATACACATGTATAGAGTGTGTGCTGTGTACCTTCTGCGTAGCTCAGAGAAGGCATGAGCTTTAGCAGTACAAGGTAATACTTGAAGATCTGGTGGTCCTTAATTTTGGATGAGTGGGCAGCTACATTAAGCATCCCGCCTTAGCAAACTGTGACTTCGTTGGGACTTTTGCGCTCAAGAGGCACTAGAGCCCTGACACATAAGTAAGAGTGCAAATTCCACAGCTTCTGTGGCTTTTGATCAAACTTTTAGTGCCTGGATTGAGTGGTAAGCATACTCACTGACTTCAAAGACAAAAGTCTGACCCCTCAAACGCACTGCACGTGCTTGAATAAATTCTGGCATGCAGAACTACTCAAGCATGCAGATTCTGTCTTATCCTGAGGAATGCCTAACCCTCACCATTAAAATCAGCACAAGAACCAGAACAAATATTTGACTGTAAGCACATTTTTTAGCTCAAAGAACATGCAAGCATCAATAACCTATCTTCTTAGCATCTTACTCAGTCATGTGGAGAGTTTAGTTTTCAACGTGAAATATTCTATTAATAAGCAAGCCATACACAATGTGAAAAATACATATTGGATTCATTTTTTTGCAAAATGGATGCAAATAGCTTAAGTTAAAAAACTCTGGGCCTTTATGCTGCTTTGTGGGATGTGAGAACAAACATTCAAGAATAGCTTCATCAGGCAAGACCTTGCTGGAAACACTGGAGCATTCTCCTTCTATAAAACACACCATGTGAGTCTTTAGTACTGAGTGCACAGCATAACATAGCACTGAAGATAAAGTCCTGGATAATTTCTGATTTCCAAGGAGAGGACATGAACTCTTGGTCCTAACAGTGAAATAACATTTAGTCTTTTTTGCTTATTGGTGGAGTGATCATCTGGAGAAAAAATTTAATATTACTAATTTAATCTTCAGCAGTAAGGTTTCAGAGTTACATGTTTTGGGGAAAGAAATAAGTAAATTCAGAGTAGGTTTTATAATGAATATAAAGTTAAACTGTTTTGCAGTAGAGGCAGCCAGTCATTAAATCATCCCATATCTAAGCACATTAGCAATCTAATCTTTAGTTGAGAAGGTACATCCCTCAAGTAAAAGTGATATGCTTCTACAACTTCTTTATTAGCTTCAAGACCATATGACTTTCAGAGAATAAATCCTGGATTGAGA
Organism: Perdix hodgsoniae; assembly: GCA_035772895.1. Lineage (NCBI taxonomy): Eukaryota > Metazoa > Chordata > Aves > Galliformes > Phasianidae > Perdix > Perdix hodgsoniae. The sequence continues at coordinate 27,868,819 of JAPSGF010000006.1, forward strand.
GCCCATTCTAAAGTTACTTGACTAAAATTTCTAGTTTTGACACAGTTGTTTGAGACAAAGCTGAATCTACACTTCCTGGGAGAAAAAGGCAACAGAAAACTTCCAAGGTGCACATAATGTAATAGAGATTGCATTATTTTCCTTCAGTGTCTCAATTCTTTCATTTCACAGTCTTAACCAAATATGAAAACATTAAACACAATCTCTGAGCTCAAAGCCACTTCCAAAACTGCCAAGTATAAAACTGTTACTGAATTGCTCTGTTCTGTTTATCATATTAAGATACATTTTTAGATGAAAAAAAAAAAAGCTAGATTGCAAGTGTAACATAATAGAACCAGCAAGCACTGCCAGCAGGTCTGAGGAAGAGAGAATAATTCAGAGATATTGTCATCTGTAGGCCAATTTATATTGTCAGACAGCAGGTTCGCATTAGTCTCTGATGTCACTGCAATAATGGCATAATGTAACGATTGAGCAAAGAATACCTGTGGGGTACAGCAGTGCTGTGTGGTAGATCTGTACTTGTTAAAGTATTTCAGGATTCATTCAAAGCCGAATCAGAAGAAGCAAAAGACGAGGATTAGAAGAGAAAATGACGTTCAGAAAGACTTGTGAATATTTTAGTCTTTGTTTCGTGATGATGAAGCAAGCACAATATTGTATGCTATTGATTCAGTGGGTTCATGATTAAAACAAACTAATGCAGCAATTTGGGGGTTTTGTGCTTCCCTCTTTTTTTTCCCTTCTAACAAGAAAAAAAAAAAAAGCTTTTTAACAGTCTCTCGCGGCGGGCATAATGTGCATCTGTGCTCTGATTTACTGCACATGCTGCCTTCTCCAGCATCATGTTAAGTTAGGGTATCAGCATGGTAGGTCACACAGTGGGAGCGACCTTTTGCTAATCACTACACATCAGTTACTACTGGCACGCAGCTCATTACTAAGGAACCCTCCAACGAGCTGGCTTTCAAATATGCTCAGACTTTGATTTTTTTCCCTCTTTTATTTCTTTCTCTCTATCTTTCCTTTTTTTTTTTTTTTTTTTTCCCCTCAGACTAAAGATTATACTTTTACATAAAAGCTTCTGTTGTGTAATTTTGTCAACTAGGGTTCTAAAGTCAAAAAGGCACCCAGTTAATTTTCGATCATTATAAAAGAAGCCTGAAAATCCATACTGAAGGTAGACCTGTAATCTTGGGTTTCATTAAAAAGGTCAGAACATTTTTACTCACCACCTATTATTAAAATGTTTGAGGACTGCCATTAATTTGATTTTTCAGGACACAGAAATCTCGCTGGAAATGAGAATGTAATCCTGCTGTTGCTTTACTGACACTTTTTATAGGGAAGGATACAGCTGCAGGGACCAAGAGCTCTCCTGCAATTTACAATTGGTTACTTTGGACAAATGGTAGGTGACTAATGCAAGACAAACTGTTTGCTCAACCTGGGAACACTGGGTTTAATTTCAGTTTTTGAAAGAGGGGAGAAAGTGTTTCTGTTGACGTTGAACCGTGAGCTGTCCCCTGCCAGTACATCTGCCACATTTAATACACAACAGCCCCCTGCCTGACAATGTGATTATTAGAGATGCAGAATTTGATAGCTAAAGAATACAAAACATAGCTGGAATAGAATGGAATAGAATGAAATGATTTTCAACTTACCGGCCATTTGCTGAATGCCGCTGAAGGCACCCAAGTTACTGGAGGAAGTTGCTTGCTGCAGAAGCTGCAAATTAACAACACAAAACAGCAATCTATCTGACATTAGTGTAACAAATGAAGATAAAACTAAAACAAGCAATCATTTCACATTTGGAGTATTTATGCTTTCCTTTACATTTATATAGTCTCTTGCTTCTGTCTATTGTTGGAATGAACATCCCTAGAGTCAATGCTGTAAATCCATATTAATGTCTAATCTCTATTAAGAAACACAGAGGCACAAGGGAAACTCAATAACATTGCTGCTTTAAAACAATTAATCAATTTATTCTTTTTAACAACCAGGTGTTAAATCTATTTAAACCAACATAGCGTGACTAATTACAACCCTCTGTAGTCTAGTAGTTACTATAACTCATCTCTGTCAATCACGGTCCATTCTCCACCACCCTCTTGAATTCAGTTTTTTCTTTATTACCTATATGAATCAAGCACACAGATACTCATTAGACTGGTATTTGTATACAGCAATTTAGCCCACCTCAGTATTAATTAGCCTACCTCAATACTGATATATATATTTAATTGCCAGGTAAATTGCTGTTTATCATTATATCACTATACCAACACATTGTATGCATACAAATTATGCACTTATGCATATACAGTACAGATATGGACTGTACATCTGTTTGTCTAGCTCAGAATCATCAGGAGCTCCCCAAACTATCGAAAAGCTGCCCAACTTGTACACTCAGCTCCAGAGCCTTAAAAAGCAGAAAACCCTTCCAGCCATGCAGCAAGAGAGACTTGGCAATCCAAGACCTAAGAAACACAGCTGTGTATTTCAGCTTTCTCCATCAGAGGCAGCAGCTAGCACTTGTTTTTCGTCTTACGTATAGATCAAAGAAAATATCATTTTAAATTTATGAGAGACAAATTGCTTTCCTCTGCCACCTTCCCTTCTGTAAAAGATAGTATGAATCACGTGTGTTTAGCATTGATGGGACCATGCATTAAAGTAAAAGTAATTTCCAGATGAAAATATTGTAAAATTAGAGCACTGAACCACAACATCCTAGTTTAGAAGCTGCACCATACAGATATGGACTGTACAGTGTTGTGTTCAGATACCTATCTGTCTTCCCCTAAGGAATAACTTAAATTTTATTCCTGCAATGAATAACAGAATGTAATGTTCAAAAGAACAATAAAACTAATGGAGTAAAATTTTATTTTGCAGCACGAGTAAACTTTAAATGCTTGCCTTGGACAGAGGTGATGCATTGAAATGTTTATTCAAATTTTATTCTTTGCTATTTATTTTTAAATCATGCAATAAACATGCAAAGTTTTCTTTTTAATGTAGAAGTAGACATACTTTATGTTGTGCAGAATTTAGCATTCCACTGAAGGAAGTTCACTACTGCTAATTTTCATTGGTCTAAAATAAATACAGCATGCTATAGGTGCACTGCCTCTGATGTGAACTTACAGCTAGATATTGTGGTGTGAGTCCTCCAAGACCCGTGAGGTTTCCCCAAGTGGCAGTATTGAGCTGTTGCATCTGCTGTGCCAACTGCTGCTGCAAACGTCGCTGCTCTTTGTCCTTTTGGGTATCAGCAAACTTCACCACGATTGGCGAAGAGCAGCCCTGTGGTTAGACAGATCGGGAAAAAGAAGTGTTAAATCACACTAAGCCAACTCTACACCATGAGCTCAGGCACATCCCTTAGGGCTGTTGGCAATGGCACGACCTGATAGCTTTCCTTTCTTTGTGACTGACATGTGTAGGACCACGAGGACTAAGATTTTCAGCTTCTCAGGAAAAGAGGCTGTAGAGAAATTATTGATTCCCTATTTCTTTTTATAAAGCACCTTTCCTCAGGCTCTCTTTTCCTTCCAGCTATCAAAACTGCTGCCAGAGACAGCAAGTGTACCAGTCCTCTTTAATTAAGCTTCACAGCTGATGAGATGGACATGTTGCTTTGTCTGCAGTCTGTTTTCAAGGCATCGCCAAAGGGAGAGGTGTCCAACCTCCCTGCTGCCAATGACCACACAGCCAACACAGCCCTGCCACACAGGCTCCCTGTGCTCAGTGCAGCTGTCTTGTCTACCCTAAATAAATAGGCCTGAGAGCACTGGATTTACTGCAGCACTCACCAACAATGGCTCACTGGTTCCTTTCATATCAAGAACCTCGGATGAACACCAAGGGCAATGCTATGAGGACAACTCACCCACCTGCAGCTCGCTCCTGGACACACTTTGTGTTGAACACCCTGGAGGTGTGAACAAAAGGCAGGATGTGGACCAAAACTGACTACTTCTGGTGGGAGCAGCCCAATCCTGATTGACACCACTCTTATAGGTTTTATTCTATTTTCCTATTTTTTCAATGAGACTCTTGTTACATGATATGGGAAGGCTGCAAGACCCTGTAGGAGACAGACAGTAGGAAAGAACTCGACATCTGGTCTGCAGCCTGCTCCTCACCCATCTCAGGAATCCTTGAGAAGCTGTGGACTGGGTGGGCTGCTGAGGGACCTAAGCATTTCCCTTGGTTCTCAGATTGGGTACTCCTGGACAAAGTTGCTGAGAGAACAAGACACGTGAATGTGAAAGATGTCCCTGTTGCTCTCACCCTATATTTTTTATCCCCACTATCAAATGTTTTCGTATTTTAACCTTTATAGGCTTCATTTTTTCAATTCAAGAGAACAAACTATGTACTGCAGTGATTCAGTTCTTAATTCAGGCATTTTGTGAGTCACAGTAGCTGCCAATCCATTCCTTACTGTTTTCCAACTACAGGAACCAATGAATAACTTCCCTCTACCTGCCATGCTTTATTATACTAATTTTGTGCCTAACTTCAATTTGAACATAATGGTAGGAGTGAAAGATGACTCAAGTCCAAAAAAGACAGCAGCATTTTAGCCAACATGTGCAGTGTGAGATGGGGAGGGGGTTATACATAGCCTAACTCTTCCCATGACTGCTCTCACAACATTGTGAACATCTTCAGCAAAGTTTATTTCCTCTATAATCCACAGAGAACAGTTGAGTACCTTTTCTCTGAAGAACCTCACACCAGGACAAATGCTAAGAACATTCAAAATCAACAGACAAAATGATGAAATAAACTGCAATAATAATATCGCTTGTATGAAGATCTCCCATCAATACTTTTCTTTTAGAATTATCTTAGAAAATCATCACTTGCGATTTATTATTCCACCTCCAATTCCTTCCGTGTGTGTTTCATTGTAAAACTGTCTTTCAGTGTTACAGCAAGAAAAAAAAGAGATATGTACCACTTTAGCAATCAAATAAAGATTAGGAAAGATTCAGCTTGTTACAAAATTACATCTCTTCAGTGATTTTTATACTGGTATTAAAAACAAGGTCCTCTAATAAAAAAAAAAAAGGAGGGTGTGAAAGAAATTTTTCTGCTTCAACTAATAAAAAAGCAAGCTCTGCCGTATTTAATATGAGCTTTGGTAGCATTGGGCTAATCAAAACCAGAACTTACTGACTGCTACCTAGATGTACAGGAGAATCAAATCTACTTCCAAAGAAACAGAACTGAATTTTAAAGGAAGAAATATTCTATGGCTATTTCAGTTCTCAGTTCAGCAGCTCAGCACTCGACACTACAGCTGACATATTTATGAATGCTTAAATGTCAGTAAATTGTATAAAAACAATATCTCTGCAATTTATGAATCTATAATTCATTTTTTTCACTGTCTGCTCTATATTTCATCACTTCATCATTTTCAAGAGAGCAAACATTCTGAAGACTGAAATTATATGTAGCAAGTGGCTCTATATGAGAAAAGGGTTGTTATTGTTGCATCAAATTTACTCCATGATAACAAATTAGTGTCTTCTACTGGTACTGCATTTCAATGCCTTAAACAAACAAACAAAACCCATGGAAACGAGATAGAAGAACAGAAACTCAGAGCAGCAGTTATGTATTCAAGATCAGTTGATTTAACCAGGTCAGAAAGTCAGATGCAAAAAGTAGTAAAAGAACTCATTATTTTAAGAGATATATTCATCTGGACATTAACATCCCCACTGTTCTTTCTTTACCCACTTTGAAAATACATGTTGGTCAATAATGTGTGACAAGGAAGCAAAAATAATGAAATCAGAAAAAAAACTGCAGTAATTGAGTTGATGTGACTGTGTAATACATATTCTCCCCAAAGTCCATCTATTTTTTTTCATTTAATGTGAAACAAATGCATCCAAGGACCACTGTTTCAGGCTGAGAGGCAAGATTTAGTGCCAGGTAATGTAAGTTAACTTTTTAGTAGAAGAGCATTGGCTCTTCTACTTTACGCTTTCTGCTTTTCCATTTTCCATCTTGAAGGTCCCATCACACACACAAGGTGCATCTCCCTTTCTCGCTCAATGGCTCAGCCATTTGTACCCCATTTGTACCCCATCTAGTGCCTTTAATCCTGACAGCTGGTGCTGCCTTTGTATTTTTCTTTTTGTTGGTAATACAGTGTTCAGACTCTGTTCAGCCTGTCACCTCTGGAGCTGGAGGGTGTACTGCTTCTTTCCAGGAAGGGACTCCCAGCCTAAGCTTAACTGGCACAAAGACCCAGATGTTCAAAGTGCAAAATACTTGGAATTGCCTTGCCTTGCCAATTTGGGGTTCTCATTGATGATAACTCTAAAGATACTGAGATCAAAGATTAATTATTCTATAGAACTGAAGTAAGCAGGAGCATTATAACAAAATGCAGCCTCAGTTGGAGCACTGCAATTAACAGAAGAATGGATGAATTTGCCTGGGACGTATTATCTCTTTAATTTTATCATCTTCTGAGGTAGACCTGTGTAAAATTCATCTTGCTAGACAGAAAAATACATTAAAGCACATGGAAAAAATATAGGTAAAACACAATATTACCAATAAACATTTTCTTTTTACATGGAATCAAACCCAGCAAAATATATAGATCTGAATTAATGGAGCAGTGCAGACAAATTACTATGAGTGTTATTTCAAAAACTCAAAGTGGCAGTTTTTCCACAATATACTGTCAGACTGCATATATCATATAGCATTGGCTTTCTAGTAAAGATAATTTCAAATATTCTTGTCTCATTGGAAGATTCTCATCTAAAACTGCATACTTAGGGTCTAAAAATGCATTGCACTGAAAAGAAAAACACATCATTTATGAAATAAGCTCAACCAAATTCAAACGTGATGCTTGGAGAGACAATAGCTTTGCAATGCCAGCATCATTACTTGTAGTATACAGGAAACAGTTAGTGACATTTTCATGCACTGCCTTCTTTCCTTTGCCTTCTCATCCTCTCTCCACCCTCCCACCCCTGCTCTTCCCCCCCTGGCTCGTTACACAAAGCAGCTAACGACATGACGCAATAATGATTGTTTAGCACCCCGCATGCTTTGGGAGACTAGAGCATTGCAAAGAAAAATCACTGAGAGAAATCGAAAGGTCCTGGTGTAAAAATAAATAAAAAGAAACAAGTGCACATAACATCAATGCCACCTCTGAGAAAAATCATCACTACACAAAGATACAGTATACATAATACAGTATAACATGCACTCTCCAATGATAAGCTAGAAGATCCAGAGTAAGTAAAGACTTAATACTTGTGCGGTTTTTTGTGCAAAATTCTGAAAGACCATGACAAAAATCACAGACTGACAAAAATTTGAGATTGCCAGACAAGCCGTGGCACTTGATCACCACTCCAATGACCGGATCATTAGCCTGCTGCTGGATTCACGTTAAGTAAATGGGTTTCAAGTTTCGTGTTGCTCATTGTTACAAAATATGAGGCCGTAGAGGCAATGTGGGAGGAGATAGAGCTTGCGAGGGGCCAGGCACAGCGGTGCTCCGTAGGAAGATTCGATATGCTCTGTCATCATTAGCGTTTTTATCGGCTTTATGAAGGAGAAATTATATTAGCTTAAAAAAAGATTCTATTTGCAGGAAAACACATGCACTAGTAACTCAGTGTGGCCACATTAAATCTCTTGAGCTTTTTCTCAGAGCAGCACAAACCAGAACACTTAAAAATCTATTTAAAGGTAACTAAGATTTGTTTTTTGGGGGGAGGTGTTAATATTAAAGGTAATTTACTCATTAGATACACTCTTGAGTATGAGTGAACAGTGGTATTCACGGCAATTGTATTTTCTGTGAATGCCACTGAAAACAGGATGCAGAGCTGTGTTTGGATGCTGAAACTTGATTGTGTGCTTCCAGGCCGTTAAGAAAAACACATTTGACAAGGAGAGGTAGAGTGAGTTGGCGAAAAGTTTAAATCTGTGATTGTCATGTGTCTGATCTGGTCCAGGAGAGCATGGCTTTACCATTCGCAATCATTTGCACAAAGAAAACAAAGAAAGGGCAAATGATACAGTACTGTACCTCCATGGTCTGAGACTGGTGCATGGCTTTGATTGCATTCTGTGCCATTGCCCTTGTAGAAAATGTGACAAACGCACAGCCTGTGGGAACAAGGGGACAGGGAGCAGGAAAGACAAAAAACAACAAGACAAAAGGGTTGGACGCTTGTTAAACCAACACAGTCTACGAGAACGGCCACAAGACGACACTGTTCTCAGTAGTACATAAAAATAAACAACTTCTCTAGTTTATTTATCGACAGTGCTGACTTGCTAATCTGACCATAGATGAAAGAAAAAAAAAATTAGGTGGGATGGGTGAGGAGAAAAGGTTTTGTTGTTGTTGGTGTTTTTTTTGTTGTTTATTTATTTATTTATTTATTGTTTGTTACATTTGTTTGGTTTTGTTCTTTAGCCACAGGGTTTGACATACTTCAGGCTGTTTTAATGCAGAGTTTGGATTGCATAGTTTAGTCCATTCAGGCCATGCATTAATACTGCTTGCTATGGCTTTTGTGTCGGTAAATATTGGACAGTGAATAAACAACTGGCATCACTGGCAGCTGAGCGGAGAATTTAAAGGAGTCCATAATGTCACTTACATTTTTCCGTGATGCACCAAGGAAAGCCATACAAGTAAGGATGAGAAAAACTTGACTGTGAACCTTGCAAGTAATTGCAAAAAGACTCAGACAAAATTCAGTAACGTAGGTGGAATCTCAACATTTAAGAAAATAACATATTAAGAATAAAAATCTTTATGATTTTTGCTTCTCAGAGTCCTAGGTACAAGTATAATTCTTTGATCTATGAAAGCTATCAAGAGCTTGAACAATTCAAAAGCTGTGTGCATGAATAACAAAAAAATCACTTTTCTCCCTCTATAGCCTTTTAAATCATAATGAAAAGCCAGTAGGCGAATGCCTGGGCTATTTTTCCACTCTTTTACTATTGTCAGTCATACCTATACTGGGCATGGTACGGGTCAACTTTCTTAGTGCATGACTCACTGCCCTTTTGACTAATAAAAACACTGCCTTCTGAGATTTACATTTTATTCTTCATGCACCCTTGGGCATCTTAAAGAAAAAGACTGTGAAATTAATGCAGATTCGGGCTGATTTTGTAATAATACCATGGCACACTAAAAGCTTAGCTAAAGCAACACAGACTTATTTCACTTGTGATCTCTAATGACTTTAAAAGTGCATTGATTTTCAGCTCCCTTAGCCTTGCACAGTTTGAACTTAGGTTTCAGAGAATAATTTAGTGTTCCACTCAATTTCCTCAAAACATTATTATTATTACTACTTAAAAGATTTCCAAATGAAGCAAATCTAAGCACTGAGAGGCTAAAGCATATTGTCATTTTAGAGCTAATACATGAAAGCTACATTCTGGCATCAAAAATACAATGTTGTTGCCCCTGTGGCCAATGGGCAAAATTAACTATTTTGCAATCCAACAAGCAACAGATTGTTTGGTTCATGCAAATCAATTTCAGGAAAATTTTCTTTTTTGCATCATGTGTACCTGGTGAGATTATCAAGTCAAGACTGTATTCACATTTTAATCAAACAACAGTAAGAGAAAGCAATGCCTGATCATTACCCAAAAGCACTACATCTAGTCATGAAAATAAAGTCAATGCATTTTTGCATCATGCGGTACTTTTTTTTCTCATTAATATAAAAGCCCTTGGTACAGGACAACCTAAACTGGCTTATGTACCTCTGGCTGATAGGTCAGCATTTTAAAGTCAGAAGAAGAATTCTTTTTAACGCAAACTTCATGGCAATGTCATGACTCTACTGATGATGTCTTACAGCTGTTTAGACACAACTACTACACTACCATTATTCAGCAACAAAGTCCTGTCAAAGAAAATGATGTAATGAATGGCTTTTTGTACAGCATTCTAGACCAAATGTGCATAGAAGGGTAAATAAATTACAGTACCTCTGCTAGCTTCCATAATGCTGCTGTGCACTAAAATGAAAGAGGCCCAAATTTACCATTGAAGTAATCTCTCCAACAAAAACATTTCTGTTATCATTAAAAGAGGAAATATCACCAAGGGTTTGCATTTCTTGTCTTGCAAATTCAAAGGGGGGTGAGTACAAATAGAGATATACCGGAGGACAGGCAAGAAACCCCACAGAGCCTTGAGTAATATTGTTTATAACGGTCAAGAAACTACTTCATTCACTTCTCTTGCTCTCATTATCCAGGAGTGTGTAGCACAGTGACAATTACTGAATTGGAGGCTTAGAATGCATAAGAAGCATGTAAAATGTCAACAAAAATCAATAAGACACAGTTTATGCATTTATCACAATTTCTACCCAGCGGAACTGCTGTAAGTAACTTACTGAGAGATGTTGCAATTAGCAGGTCTCAAAAGAAATGTGAATCCGCAGAGAAATAAAGCTGTACTCTTCTCAAGATAAAGGAGACTTGCTCCTCCCTCCCTTAAGCTTTTTCTCTTTTTTAAGCACAAAGCTCCTCTGCTGCTGACTTTCAGTGCCCAATGCTATGGCAAAACCTCCTTCCTCATCGCCCAGCCCAAATTCATTTGCTTGGATCCTGTTTTCCTTTGTTGTGGAGTGAAAAGACTTGTCGCTGATCTCTGCAAAGTGCTGCATAGCAAGCTACCTAGTTAAAAGAAACTTGTTCGCTGGGCAAGGGGAATGCTTGATAAACGAGGTTATGCGGCTTGAATACAAGCATTTGGAAACAGCATTTTATGGAGAAGATGGGACTGCATTTTAATTACGTTTTGCCAGCCAGAGACTAGAAGGTTAGATTCCCTTGTTATCTCTGGTCAGCAAGGCGTTTTCCACCAATGGACAGTGGCCATTTCCACAGTAAATACCCAATTTGCTTTAATAATCATGGTAAAAATTAAGTAGACAACTTCATTTCTAAATCATCTGATAACCTAGACTTTCAGTTATTACCATCAAGCATCCCAATTAGATGCTACCTAATTAAGCCATATTTTCAGACGTTGTTCGAGACTAAAATGCTATGCGTATTCACATTTAAAGGTTGTTTTTTTTTTTTTTTTCCAGGTACCAAACCTGGACAATCACATGCAACATTTGTATACATTATGTGTGCACATATAAATTATTGTGTGGGAAACATAAGATCCTATATATTTTGTTGTCCAAGAAGAATGGAATTCCTTCCTTCTACACGATCAGACTGACACAATGGATAGAAGCTAAGGCCTAGATAACAGGATTCCATCCACTTCATTGCTATATTTGCACGTGTAACTGAGCTACTGAGAAAAGCTGTTCTTGGATGCTTGCATTCTATGCCTCCTTTAATTTTTCTATACAGGGAACACAGGCATTTTAGAAGGATGTTTTTCTTGGGCACCTAGAATTTCATCAGAAGTTGGTATTTAAGCACCCTTTATTTCACTTGTTTCAGCTAGATGAGCTCTGGCAGCCCTGAACCATCACATACTCATCCTTGCATCTATGGGGCTGGAAAAAGAATCCCTTTTCAGCACACTTTATTCTATATCTATCTATATGGATACAGGTAGTCTTTTGGGAAAACGCCAGCAGCTTTAGGACTGTAGATCACAATTATAACAGGACAAGTCTAATCAGATTTCATGCCTCACGGTGCAAGGAAACAAGAAATATTTCCACGGCCTCTTACCTCATCACCTGAAACACTGCATTAATTGTAATGCCATAGGCCAAGCTCTTCTGCATCAATGGCTACAAGCAAACTATTTCTGTTCTACCATACCAAGTCACGATACTTCAATTTCTGCCTTCCTTCTGGAGCTACAGAGGTCCGACTAAGTGCAAAAGCACAGAGAGGGGATTTTCTATAGCTAATGCTTTGAAATTACTTTTGTTTTGTGAAAAAGATCCCTCTGTAAATACGGCCTACCTAAAAGTCACGTTCCAATTATTTATGACCTCTGGTTTCAAAATGTCAGGGATCATTAACAGAAGCAAAAGGGATGGAGAAAGGAGGGCTAGGAGCTTTAGTTGTGTCTCCAAGGCTGCGTTCCCGCCCTGTACAACAGATAAGTGGTTGACTAGGGACAGGTTTCTTCAAGTAATTTCCTTCTTTCAGGCAGAGTTAGAGGGAGGCACCCAGCCTCATCACAGAGCAAATTTGGGAGTGCATTACTGCATCTGCCACCTCAGCTAAATCAACATCCAGACACACTGTTGGTCTTCTTTTACCTCTAGAGCTAAAGAGAATTTTGAAAAAAATTACAAAAGCTTCCTTCTTGAAACATGCCACCCTATTAATTAGGGCTTGATGCCTGAGCAACTGAATTATCAGAAATATTTTAAAATGCCCAGCACTGCCCCCATTTTAGCTCCTGCTTTACTTTGTTCTTCTCATCTCAGGCTTTCACAGACTGTTTTGAAATGTTTGCCTGTTCATGCACATAGTAACATCAATACTAGAGAGCTGTCAGTGAAGTAGAACATTTTAAAGGATGTAGGCCTCAAGGTAAGGGGTCTGATTTCATACCTGCACAAGAAAGCTCCCAGATAAAGCTACCAGTGTCTACCAGAGTTTTTAAAGAAATTTGGAATCAGGTCAAGAGTTAAAAATGGAGGATTAAAAAACATGGCATTAGAATTCTGGAGATGAAAGAAAGGCAGAAGCAATCAATTAAAAATATTATATATATACATATACACATATATACATATATCCATATTTAAATATATACATACATACATATATATATATATACATATATATATATACAGTGACCCCCTCTGACACAGAAGAAGGTTTAGGAGATTTTCAAAGCCATCCAAGCAATTGCAGCCTGATGCATGGAGGCTGCACAGCTGGTGGTGTAATGGTTTTGCTACAACTTCTCAGTTAACCATAAATGAGATTTTTCTTCACTTTCTGCAAAGAAACAATAGTGAAAAGCTGCCAAAATACTCCTGCAAGAAGCATTTGGGATCCTCTGTGTTGGAAGTCTCTATTTAAAGAAAAGATAAGGCTCAAGTAAAAGGCTATGGAAATCAAGCATGATAAAAATAAGTTCCAGTTGGGCTAAAATATTTCTATCTGAGACTGAGACTGCAAAGTAGACTTTCCCTTTTCTACACTGATACTGTAGCACAGCCTGTTGGAAGGACCAGTGTGGGAGACAGCCTTCTACTGAAACAGATCGCTCAAAAATCTCTGTAGCTTACAGACGTTTCAGCTATAAATGAAATCCTCAGACAGTTTACTATAGAGACACTGCGTTGTTAACAGCTGCTGAATATACACAGTGGCAGGTCTGAGAACAAGTGCAACAACTCAGCCCAGTGTAAAGTATTTTGAAGAAATCACAGTAAAGCTCTTTAGTTTATGCATATCAGGCACATAACACCACCAGGCACATCCTGTAAACATGCCTGATCCCTTTAGCTTTACTGACTTTTCTTGACTGTCAACCAGATGACAGATTCTAGATAAGTTCATGGTTTCCTCCTAGTTTTTCTAATTGGACAGTCAATTAACCACTGTGAAAAGAGCAGACTTCAATGAATGGAATTAGCAGAAACCCAGAGTCAATCAGGTACCAAAGACCGTGTTCTCTAACAGTTTCAGTGTCCCTCCTGCCAGAATTAAAAAAAACTATAATAAAAAATCATCGGCATTATTTCATTTCAGACCTCAATCTGGGGAAGGATTGCTGAGAAGATGCAATAATGGGAATCTGAGACTGAGGATCACTGGCCATAGGCCAGCAGACACTGGTCAACAGGATGTGTTTGCTCCTTCCCAGCTTTGGAAAAGTTTAACTGGAGGAAGAAAATTAAATGTGACATAATGAGTGGAAAAAGAAAAATGTTACCACATTACAGCAAAATAAATAAGCCATGGAGGTGCCTTATTTACTGAGGAAGTAAAATATAGAGAAGTAAAAAATGCAGCACTTCCACAATGCTCTTTTCCCATCACTTACTGATACAGAAGTCAAAAGGTGCTCCCTAACCCAGGCTGCTCCCTTGGTGGCACTTCACATTACTTCAGCTCACAAAGCAGCAGTAAATACCCATAAGGAAAAACAAACAGGCGTGAAACTTCCCCATTTGTCCTTCAGTGAAGCTAGTTATGATGCAAACACTAATTTTCTTTTATTCATTCATTAAGTAAATCCCTAAATCTGAAAGTTATAAATGGATTTTTGTGACAATAAATTGCCTGACCATGGTATAATTCTCCATGTCATCCTGCTCCCAAAGCAAACAAAGAAAAACAATTCCCTGCAATCAATGTGTCCAGACACATTTACTTGTCCTGTGTGCCTGGTGAGATTTTGTTTAAAAATCATACAATTAGGAACCTGGTGTAGGAATGTATATTTGGGGCATTTCCACAGTGTTCATGGTATATCCAATTGTCTGCACACGTTATTAGCGGGTTTTCCCCAGAGCACACTATTAACCCAGCTGACTTGTTTCTGCTATCTGTTATATAAATCTGCACTTAGCAATACAACCGAATAATTTGCTGTGCAGTGCTCCTGTGATGAGGATCAGAGGAATTTTTTTTTTTTAATCATCATTATGGACGGTAATAATTCCTAGAGTGATACAGAGATATCGATCCACTTATCTAAATATATATATATATTTATATATATATAAATATATAAATATATATATATATAATTATAAAGCTTGAGGAGCACTGCTATACTTATTCTAAGGAACAGAAAAATAGATGATGAGAAATCAACCTACGGTAATACTGCACATCAGTAGCACAGCTACAAATCAACCTGAGGTATTTCTGGCTATATTTACACAGTCCAGCTATCACTGAATGCTGTCTGTGTTGGCATCTGTGGTCATGTAGCCATGTGCTCGAAGTCAGGAGGTCTGAAAGTTTCCTTAAGCCTTTTACAATAAGTGATTTAAAATCTTAATCATCTGAGGCAGTTCACTCCTGCTTTTTCATGATAATGAAGCTTAGCACATGATATCACAATCATGAATTTTTGTAAAGCATACTTAGCTCTTCAGAAAAAGTGCTGGATTAAACAACCCTGCAGGCTGAATCCTTCTCTTTGAATAATGAATATAGCACAGGCAGCTGCAAGCTTCTTTAGATAGTCCCATGAACCCTGCTAAAGCAAAGGCCAGCCTGCATGGCTGTTCAGTCTCTGGCTTCTTTATCGCTACAGCCAACAGGGCTTTAATTTTATTTTTATTTTTATTTTTAATAATTTTCTCAGCTAGGAATTGCTCCTTGCCAGCCAACTAATTCCACAGGGACTATCTGAGAGTCTTTGGAAGGAAGTGCTTCTTGGTTGCTGCTTATTTCTTGTAGCTGGTCAGAATACAAGATGATTATTTCTTAGATGGAGGGGCAAAAAAAAACAACAACCCAAACATTGGGAAAAATAGACAGATGACTTAGGGAAAAAATCTCAGTTTCTCTAAAAAACACTGCTCCACCACTGGAGCTTTGTATCATTGTTTTACTCTCATTTTACAGATGAGTTTCAAATACTTGACAATAGGAATTTGGAGACGAAATGCTGATGGTCCATTATCAGTAGTGACAGCAATGGGTGTGACTTTATTAAAGTTCTGTCAGCTCTTGGCTATAAACTACAACAGGAACAACCAGTTCAATCCCTCACTTTATCTTAGCACTTATTTCACACTCATCATGAGTGTTACATTTCCCCTTGCTGCTGCAGGAAGGGATTTCTTCTTCCTACTGGAACCATGTGGTACTCTAAGATCCTACATCCCACCTATGGATTTACTGCAGATTTCTATCATGCTAGTGGTATGGTTGCTGTTGTAGTACAGGCATGACCAAAAAGTCAACTGAATGGTTTTTACTCTAAGTTTTACTATAAGTAAAAAAAAAGACAACAACAACAAAAATTTGCAGAACAAACCAAAATTGTTCTCATGCCATTCCTTACAACTATCTGCTGGTAATCGAGATTATTTGCCTGAATCCTTCAACAAAGCTCAAAAGTTGGCATAGATACCAATGAGTATACTCCTCAAGCTGTTTTCTTCCAAGATACCATGATGTACATTCGTTATGCAACTGAAAAGAGATGCCAAACAGAGTTTATTGGACCATATTTCCATCTCGCTGCTGTGAGCACTGTGAGTTCCCGAAGGCTCTGGCATCATAAGGACAGTGCTTTCCTAAGACAGTGACTATTTCTCATTCACCCCCCTGTGTCTGGGAGGGAAACACATCCGGACTGGTGCTGGGAGAACAAACATTGTTTGTGGCAGAGTGAACTAACATCTTGAAAATGGTAACATGAATTAAAACTCATTAAGTATCAGAACTCATTACCAAGATTTAACTGTATAATTCTCCTTCTTGCTTTAGTGAAGCAGCTTTTTACCCTGTGCTTTTTCAGCCAAGATCCCTCTACTGCAGATCTCCCTTAGCACTTTTCATTTCAGCTTTGCAATACCAACACTTTGCCTTTTCTCATGGCATGGTGGTTTTGTGAAGCTGATAAACATCTGCCTGAAAACCTGGTTGGCACAGCTGAACTCATTTTCAAGTGTGAACATGGGTGTGTAGAAAGCAATTCGAGTTTAACAAGCCATGATGCATGAGGGCATGACAGAATATCAATCGTGATGGTGACCGAAATAAATCCGAGTGGCAGGGAGGATATAGCTCTGCTGAGACTACTGGTGTGTGACCTACCTGCACTAAGATCTTCACCCTCCAGCAGGAGAGAGCAGCACATTAACTCTACGGCTATGCTGTCTGGCAACCACTGCTCTGCCTGGTACACTGGTGATGTGGCTTAAAAGGAAGGGATGCCATTTAGAGGGACCTCGACAGGCTAGAAAGGTAGGTCTGGGTGAACCTGATGAGGTTCAACATGGCAAAGTGCAAAGTTTTACTTTTGCACTTGGCCTGGAGGAATCCCAGGCATCCATACAGACTGGAAGGAGCGGTCCTTGAGAGCAGCCCTGTGGAGAAGGACCTGGGGGTCTTGATGGATGAAAAGCTTAACATGAGCCAGCAGTGTGCTCTTGTGGCTCGGAAGGCAAATGGTATCCTGGGCTCCACCAAAAGAGGGGTGGCCAGCAGGGACAGGGAGGTGATTTTCCCCCTCTACTCTGCTCTTGTGAGGCCCCACCTGGAATACTGTGTCCAGGTCTGGAGTCCCCAGTACCAGAAAGACCTGTTGGAGAGGGTCCAGAGGAGAGCCACAAAGATGATCAGGGGACTGGAGCATGTTCCCTATGAAGACAGGCTGAGGGAGCTGGGATTGTTCAGCCTGGAGAAAAGAAGGCTGCGGGGTGACCTCATTGCAGCCTTTCAGTACCTAAAGGGAGCCTACAAACAGGAGGGGAATCAACTCTTTGAAAGGGTAGATAACTGCAGGACAAGGGGAAATGGTTTTAAGTTGAGAGAGGGGAGATTTAGGTTGGATGTCACAGGGAAATTCTTTACAGAGAGAGTGGTGAAGTGCTGGAACAGGCTGCCCAGAGAGGCTGTGGATGCTGTGGTCCCTGGAGGTGTTCAAGGCCAGATTGGATGGGCCCTGGGCAGCCTGGTCTAGTATCAAATGTGGAAGTTGGTGGCCCTGCATGTGGCAGGAGGGTTGGAGATTCATGATCCTTGAGGTCCCTTCCAACCCTGGCCATTCTGTGGTTCTGTGAAAATCTCAGTCTCTGATTATTGTGATAGTGCTATTTATGGTAGAATAAAACTACCCCGTCACTTTTACTTACACTTTTCAATTCCCAAATTATCTTTTCTATGCTTGTAGTATATCCAATGCCTATTGAATAATAAAAAAAAATTATGCAGTGGACTTTCTGCAGATCCCAGGTGAGATCCATTTCTTGGGTGGAAGATTCCAAAGAGCCAATTAATTATTTTGGGACTCAAGACATCTCATGCCCAGATCTTGTTATTTTAGCACTTGTTTAGCACCTTTCCCAGTAGTGCCTTCCATCATCCTTTTTCTGTGCTAGTTACAAAGTGAAATAACTAAAAATCAGAACTATTTGTTTTCCCTCAGTGTGGAGTCTAGTAGATAATGACAGTGCTTGACTCCATCAGTTAACATTTACAACTGAGCCACAGGAACTGACCTCAGGCCTTTATCCTGGTTTTCCCCAAGGCAGAAGCCATGATCCTGATGCTACTCTTGCTTGAAAGGACTGCTGTATGCCAGCCCCCAAAATTTTGGGACTGCAGTCTAATTGTGTACAAATGCAAATACAGAATTTTCTTGAGGCTACCTATTTATTGCAGAATATCTTTTCAACAGGCCCTTCAGAAATGTTATATGTTTTCACGCAGTGCTGTGAAATATACAGCAATCCATGCAGCTTCCCCTGCTGAAATGTATAGACTTTTTAAACAAGCTGGGCTGCACACAAAACCCTCTGCTTTTCAAATCTAGGCACAAATTGTTGCATGAAATACTGAGGATTCTAAAGCCTGCAGGAAACAAGCAAATCCAGAAGGAAAATAACCCACACATATATATCTACATTTCCATGCAAGATTGATCCAATCTTTTTTTTTTCTGTGACTTTTGAAAATGTAATAAAATGCATAAACTGTGCTTTCTATGTTTCTTTTATTTATTTCTACAGAAACAGAAGTGGTGATGTTCCTCACAGCTCTGCACTTGAAATTACTTGACTCCCTGTGCCATTACATGACAGCAGCTCATGCCTCAGCTGCTTTCCCCACCGAAGATGAGTCTATGCCCTATTCCACTCTGTACCACACGGTGCTGAGTTTGAGGAAAGGTTCACAGCCTGAGAATAATTTCAGGTCCACATACCATAGATTTAATACGCAGTCTGCAACATCAATATACATTTATTTTTCTTTTCGATATGTTTTCAGAGAGCATTTCCAAAAGGCATTTCTGCACTCAGAAGGGGTCACCACCTATCGAAGCCTGTGCACTCCATTTCCAAGGTTCAGGTCAGCTGCTTGACCACTCTCGGTGGTGCTGTGTAACACCTCTTCCCTGGTTTTTGCTTTGTGATAGATGCACAAGCTTTACAAGCTCTTTCAACAAACTTTTGTCTAGGTAAAGCTCTCAGGTTCAAGCTAACCTCTTTGTTTCTGAGTTTCAACAGACCTATGTTTTGCATCGTGTTATAAAAAACTCAGGAATTGAGGAAATAGTGCTACAGCGTGGGCCAGTTCCCATGACCCTATATGTCTTCAACCAGTCATTTACAGTCCTTCTTTTTTTTTTTTTTTTTTTTTGTGGCCTTATGGTACAAAGCAGAAATGGGGTCAGGGAAGGATCTTTGATTCTGTGAGAGCAGAAAACGGAGGGTGTTTTCTCAGGGTGCAAAGAAACCTTTCCAGCTGACAAACAGTGCGATAACACAAGTTAATATGTTGGCACCAAGACCTTTCTGACACTGGAAATAAAAGGTGATAATTTCAGTCGCTGTGAAAAGTTCATGCGGATACCTCCATCACGTGGGACGTATTATGGCGTAACCTCTAGCTGCAGACAGCGGCTGTGCCTACCCTGACTGTGACACAGAGCTCCCAATTAGCACTTAAGGAAAGAGACTTTACAGACTGCACACTCACCTCTGCTCAGCCCATCAGGTCCCCGAAGGATTCGGCATTCTTCTATCTGGCCGAATGGAGAAAACATCACCCTGATATCATTCTCATTACACTTCTTCGAAACCATTCCTATGAACAATTTTCTGTCTTCCACAGCTAGAAGATAAAAATAATGAATGAGCAAAGGCCATTTCATCTTTTTCCTGTGATCAATGCTTCATTACCACATCAAACCGAGCTCCAGTCATGTGAGTCTGGCTCTGTAACTGAAGACAAGTCCTAAGGCAAACACTTTATACTTACAACCTCCCTTCCCCCCCTCCCACCCCCACCCAAAATCTCTCATTTTTCTTTATCTCTCTGCCTTTTTTTAGTGGTGGTTGCTGTTTATATAACAGATTAATTGGCTGCCTTAGTCTTTCTGCATATGTCTCCTCATCACTGCTTCTAAGAGAAAAGCATCCTCTGTTAGAGTAAAAATATCTTTGCATAGATTTTAATTCAGATAAATTCCCTCACCTCCCTCATGTATGAAAGAAATCATGACAGGGGTGAGGGTAAAGAGGGGATTGTGCACGTAATGATACAAGCTAATGAAAAATATTCCTGAGAAATGTTTTGAGAGAGAGGCTCCTATCTTTGCTTTCAATTTCATCCAACTTAATGCGTGGCACTCGAAAAGCAGACGTGTAACCACTGCTGTGGAAAAGGAATGCATTAAATTTTCTTGCTTTCTTCAGAGTGACACAGTTCTCTCCCCTCCAAGGGGACACAAGGCATATTCCAGGACAGCACCTCATCAAGGGGACTTCGTGCTTCCAATATGGGACAATAGTGCTTTCCAAGAAGCAAACCCCTTGATCTGTAATGGTGCTGAGTTTGCAAGAAAAAAAAACACATGAAAAAGGTGTTCTACCTGAATTATTGGTAGAATATTTTCTGTCTGTACTGTCACCCAAACCAGCATAAGCTAAACTGCAGTGGCAGGACTCTCTGGTCCTGTTAATCAAACCTAAATTTACAGGTCTAAAGCTGCAGAGTCTCGTCAAAAATGAAATAGGTCATCAAAACTTAATGCATCCTGGAAAGACTTAAAATGTTAATACACCATCCCATCTGTATTAAACCCCAAATCTAACTGCTTATTATACAGCATATACACCATTGCTTTCTTCTTCTCTTGAAATGGCATGTAAATCCAATTCACTGTTAATGAACAGACTGTCAGAGTTTGCAGGGATGCAAAGAAAGAGGGAAAGCTTTACTCCAGAGAGTCTGCAGTGCACTTACTTATTTCTATTATTGTGCAAATTATTTTTGTAACAAAGTATTTTCATTTCTGGGCCTACCAAAAAAAAAAAAAAAAAAAAAAAAGAATCTTCCCTTGTTCTCCTACCAGTTCTTCTTGTATTAATACGAGTTTGTCAAATGGAAGAAATTGCAGCTGAGGAAGAAGAAACTGCATCTATTTTCATAGGATTTTATTCGTGTTATACTTCAACACTTTAAGTGCATTTAATAACAATAAAAAGAAGAGGTTCATGTTTATTGATCACAAGAGAGGTATTTGAAGTAATTTTTTCCTTAGAATTGCTGAATTTAAAAAAGCATTTGTAGCTTTTATACAAGCAAGCATTGAGATGGTACATTTTTCAGAATCCCAAAGACCAGTCCCTACAATCTCAGCCTCTTACTCAAGAGGCTTACAAGAAAGTTGGTGTGAATTTAGTACCAAGGGGAAGTTTTTTTCTCAGCAGATTCCTCAAGTCTCAACATTTTCATTCACACTTTACTTTGGGGTTCCACTGTCAGGTTAACCTTTCAGTAAGGGGTAACAAATGATGAATGCACAGGAGGAACCAGGTACACATAGACCAGCAGCTGAATCATGGGGATGCAAAGAATATATGTGAGCTGGGATCCATATATATATACGTCTTTCAGTGAAACTTTACACTTGATTCATAATACATAATATTACTATTGATAGTGCAGATAATTATGTTGAGGATGGTGAACTCTCCATAGGGAGAGTCTTGGTACTTTGCTAGTGAGAAGATGCTTATAAATTGGCTGCTTAAAATTCCTATAAGCACTTGACTAATCTCTTTAAGGAAGGTCCCTGGACAGCCTGGTCTGAATTGAATTGGAAGGATTTCTCATATTACCAACCGAGGTCAGGTCTGGGGAAGTCTAGACACAAGCACTGCCTTCTGTTCTGCCTTTTGGGTCTCTTAACTTCTGCCTGTGTGTCTTTTAGTACCCACATAGTTAAAATTTGAATTGATTTTAGACTTGAAGTCTACTCAAAGGGTGACTGGATCCCAGTGTTCTCTTAAAAGTATATTGTGGCAGAGCTGGACAAATGTCTGCAATGTGGTCACATAGTAAGGAGCTGAGGGTCCTGCTTGGCTGCAAGGACAAAGAATCAAATTAAAGAAATTCACAGAGACACAAAATTAAGAGATTTTTCTCCCTGCCTTACAAGGAAGTAGAAGCTGTCACAGTGTGAAGAAGCTTCTCTTCTCTCTACCCCTCCAAAGCAAATGGGAAGGCTTTGTTTTAATTTTCCAAAGAGTAACAGACAACTAACTCCCCACCAGCCTCCTTCAGTATCACTAGTAAACCCATAAGTGCACCGTTGAACTGAGACGATTTGCAGGTTTTCGGCTTCAGGGTGATTTTACAGTAAATTAAACATCCAGCTCCTGTCTACTGTACATCTCAAAAATGCAGATTTCAGAAAGAATGCTCAGAGTACAGAAAACATATTGATATGATAACGTGCCCCGCATTTGGTGCTATTAGTCAGTGCTGATTAGCATTGAAGCTTAAGAAAAATTGCTATTCAGTTTTGGCCAGGGGCCCAGCATAAAAAACATTTAAAGGGACAACTGTCAGTATCAAAATGACATGTTTTCACTCCACCTCATAGAACATCTGATATTATTAGGCTGACATAGTTTTAAACTATATATTCTCACATGGAGAAAGAAATGTTTTTTTACCTGCACATGACTGGCTGTCAGGATTTGTTTCTGCATCCTTGGTCAGCCACTTCTCTCCTTTCTTCCTAAAAGAAATATTTCCCTATATTGCAGGCGTGGTGTGAGAATGAAGCAGAAAAAGGATCGTAAGAAGAATGCATTCTGAGCATGTTGCCTTGCCTGTGCATTTTGTATTACACCCACAGACTGTACAATGAGCTCAACATCAGGTCCATGCAAACCACCAAAGCATGGAGATCAGAAATATGCTACCCACTGCTGGCTGGAGAAGAGACAGCAGTTTCTGAAGCTATTTCCCTGTCTTTGCTCACTTACAATTTCCAGTCGTCAAGAGATCAGCTCCTCTGAAGTCTTCTCTCACAGCGAGGATGACTTGTTTCATGGGAGCCTATCCCTTACCATAGACAACCTTTCAGCTGACTCCTGACTCCTGACCCTAACATACACATCCTCAGCTCTGGCCTCAGGGAAGGAAGAAATACTCCCACATAATGAATGGTTTTAATAATTCAAAATCATGAAAATAAATGCAAAAATTTTTGGCAAGCATTTGATATCACCATTTTTTTACTCTTCTCAGAGTTCTGTTTGTACCTTCTGGCTGTTTCACACCACTGTTGTGATGTGAAGTAGATCCCACTGGCCAAAAGTAGAGTAGGATGAGATGGCTGAGTGCTCTGCACTGATGAAGCAGAAACAGTAAGAAGGTGACAGTGAACAAGGCCTGAAGTTCCAGTTACACGAAGGTGTGAAACTGCAGAGCATTCTGAGCAAATAATTATGGGGTTCACCTCTGATCCATCCAGATGTACAATGAATCAGGTCAGCTATTCTACCCGAGCAGTTAGTGAGACATAAGCAGTGCTGTATCTGGGGTGGGATTCTTCTGCAGGCTTTGAGATGAGATTCTGAATGAAGAAATCCTGCGTGATAAACAGCAGATATCTTTTTAAAATCTAGATGAGTTGCTTTCTTAACTCCATTAAGACTAGCTCTGTGGTGACTAGCAAAGGTATCTTGCTAATATGCTTGAAGAGAGCTATGGTAGCCATGAGAAGCTGGAAGAAATAAAGTCTGCTTCTGCTCATGGGGCTACTTTCAAACCAGAGCCTCCTGCCTTCCAATAGCACTACATTCAACTTGCAGAATAACGGCAGCTTTACTCAGTTTGCTCCATTAATGAGCATTTTGCATGAGAACACCCTCCCCATTTCAATGGTCACTGTCTGGATGGAGACGAGTGATGAGTGGTGTCTCACAGGGGTCAGTGCTGGGACTGATATTCTTCAATATCTTCATCAGTGACACTGACAGTGGGGTCAAGTGTACCCTCAGCAAGTTTACTGATGACATGAAGCTGTAGGGAGCAGTCAACATGCCAGAGGGATGGGATGCCATTCAGAGAGAACCAGACAGGCTTGAGCAGTGGGCCCAGATAAACCTCATGAAGTTCAACAAATCCAAATGCGAGTTCTTGCACCTGGGCCAAGGCAGCCCTCACTACCAATACAAGCTGGGGGATGAAAGGATTGAGCGAAGCCCTGCTGAAAAAGACCTGGGGGTAATGGTGGATGGGAAGCTGGATATGAGCCAGCAATTTTTCCTCGCAGCCCAGAAAGCCAACCATATCCTGGGCTGCAAAAAAAGAAGTGTGGCCAGCAAGGTGAGGAAGATGATCCTTTCCTTCTGCTCTGTGCTGGTGAGGCCTCACCTGGAGTACTGCATCCAGATGGTGAGTTCTCAGTACAGGAGAGATGGGGACCTGTTGGAGTGCATCCAGAGGAGGGCCATGAAAATGATCCAAAAGATGGAACAGCTCTCATATGAGGCTAGAAGAACTGGGGCTGTTCAGCCTGGAGAAGAGAAGGCTGTGAGCTGACCTGAGCGCAGCCTTTCAGGATCTAAAAAGGAGCTACAGAAAACAAAGGGACAGACCCTTTAGCAGGTGGTGACAGAACAAGAGCAAATGGCTTCAGGCTTAAAGAGGGTAGATTTAGGTTGAATATAAGGAAAAAATCTTCTACAGTCAGGGTGGTGAGGCACTGGAACAGGTTGCCCAGAGATGTTGTTGATGCCCTGTTCCTGGAGACTTTCAAGGCGAGGCTGGATCAGGCCCTGGGCAACCTGATCTAGCTGTGGATGTACCTGTTCACTGCAGAGAAGTAGGACCAGATGACCTTTAAAAATCCATTCCAACTAAGGATTCTATGATTCTATGATTTCACAGTTTGCAGCTTATATTAGATCAGTTGTGCTAACTCAGGAGAATAAAGGAACAGGGCTTATTTCCTGCATGGTACAAAAGAATTAAATCCTGTAATAATAATAGGAAATCTCTCTGAAGACTACAAAAACTTTTCTTCCATCTTAAGCATCAAAAATTTTGTCCTGAAAAATCATTTATATACCTCATACAGTGGAAGATATACCTGTCCATGACAGAGGGTGGGATCTAGATGGTCTTTAACGTCCCTTCCAACCCAAGGTATTACATAATTCTATTCAATGACTCTACAATCCCCTTATTATACATTATGAGGGCTTCAGTCAGTTAAAGAGCAGGTTTTCCATCCAGAAGTTGCCTCTCTTTTGAGCAAATCATGAAATAGTTAATTATGTGCAAATGGTTATATAAATATTTTTTTCATCCTGAAGGAAGAGGGAAAAACAGACTTTTTATCCCTACTTGTAAGCCTGTGAAAAACCCTTGTGCACAATCTGTCAAAGTCACACCTGGATCTGGAGCTGCCTGCATTAATTATCAACTTTTCTATGTGTTAGTGCTAACATATGGCATTTAATTACTCCCTCCAAATCGGCAAACTTGTGCCATGTAGAATTTCAAAATTATTTCTTCAAGTTTTCCCTAATAAAATAAATAAAAATAAATGATCCGATCACAGAACTAACTCTTTGCCTTTCTTTTCTTTTCTTTTCTTTTCTTTTCTTTTCTTTTCTTTTCTTTTCTT
>JAPSGF010000006.1:27894554-27958470 GCA_035772895.1 Perdix hodgsoniae
TTTTCATTTTCATTTTCATTTTCATTTTCATTTTCATTTTCATTTTCATTTTCATTTTCATTTTCATTTTCATTTCTGATAAATTTTGTAATTTTCCCTCAAGTGTTGAAGCACTGATCCATTTGATACTATCCAGTCCTCAGGATATGCGCCCAATAGTATTAACATATTCAAATGTTGATCCTAGATACATTTAAGCACTTGCTAACTAGTATATAGAAGAGCTAGTATGTAACGACCATCTGTTTATAGTATAACTTGCTAACATGTTAATGGCCACTGACATCTAAGAGTCAATCACATGTGTATGTGTTTTTCTGCATTAGAGTGCAGATATTTCTTCCTTTTTGAAACATGAAAACTATCCTTAAGCAGACAAGCATTGTGAATGATTAACAGTTAAAATGAATCTATTAACAGTGGAGTCTTTGAAATCCTGAAGCCATGTTTTTCTGGTAGATATTCCTTAACTTTGTAGATGGATCAAGGGATACAAAGGTGGTCAGATGAGATGTAATGGGTGACAAGCATAGGACACACTACAAATTTAATCATCTGAAAATCTTTCAGGGATGTCACATTTCTAGACAAGGAAAGCCTTTTCAGAATCTTCCAGAGTAAACAAACTAATTAGATCTAAAGGCAAGTCTTTCTCCATCAACTCTACCTGCTAAAAGCTCAATGGAACAATTAAGCTTTGCTTCATGTGCACAAGCAGAGATGACTCAGATACATGAGCTACCATTCCCCACCTTCACTCCTGAATGCAGAGAATGAACAGAGATGATTGCATGGATCTATCAGCCATTGAAATCCTATCCAGAAGAAAATACATCTTCAGGTTGCTAATAAAGTCCTAATACTGCAAAAGAACCCAGGCACCTGGTAAACATGCAGAAGATGCCTGTTCTAAATTCTTCTCTCTCCGTTTCCACAAGGTAAACTTGGCCTTTTGTGTTAAGGTGTGGGTTAACAAATTGATCTAATAAAAACAGGAACAGCAGTGAGGAATGAGGGAGCATTTCCTTGTAGCACTCCTGGCCTTGGATGATCATTACAATCTTTGCAAGAGATTCAAGATGTGCAGGAGGCATCTTATCACCCAGAAAATTTTTCTCTTTGAATACCTCTGTTAGCTGAATGATGGCCACCTTCTTCTCATCTGTGGAACTTGAATGTATTTATCTAGCCTTCCAGAAATGTGTGTGATCTCAGAAGAATTGCAACAAGTGTTCAACATCTCTCGCAAATCTTTCTGAAAGCTATTTGGACAAAATAATTCATTGAACCTCTTTGAAACATGAGAAACACAGCTTCACCCGTAAAATGTAGTGGGATCCCCCATTATGCAGAAATCAAAGTGTTTCAAGTATTCCTAGCTTGAACACTATGGATCATGAAAACCAAGATATCTTGGCATATCTTCTTTCTTTTCTCCTTTGAACTTACCAGTCTTGTTGAAGGTTTGTACTGCTTATCACTTTGCTATTGGCAGATAATGTATCTCAGATGGATAGCCTGGAGCATATGACAAACATATGCCAAACAGGCCTCCACGTCCTCCAAGCATGCAAACTCTCACCTCCTCCATGGATCCTACTCCTACGCCCTGTCCTTTTGAGAAGCTCTGCTGCTTTTCCCATCATCATGGTGTTAGTTCACCTTCTGTTTCCTCAGGCAATAAAAAAGAAGAGTTCATCTCCCCCAGAAAATGCCTACCAGAAGCATATATAGTCCTCTCCAGGACTATGAATTTAAAAAAGTATTTAATTTGACAGCGATGATTGTCTTTGATTTGTTGATGTGTTTTTCTTAAAATACGGAAAGTCAAGAAAAAAAACAATAGAATTCCAATCCTTCACGATTTTCATGCTAGAGATAAAAAGAGGTGCAAGACAATACTCTGAAGATTAATAATATTCCCACAGTGCAGACAGGAGTATCATGAAGATAACTTCGGTCTAACAGCAGTAGCGAGGGGCTAATTTACCCTGCTTTGTAAGGACTGCAGAACAGGACATGACTTGCACAATTCCCCACAGTGCTTTGCTGATATGTTCAATCTTCTTTAGAAAAAAAATGCAGAATGAGCTAGTAATTCCTTTGGAGCTTACTTTGACCCACTGGCTCTTACATTTCTAATCTGCCAAGGTACTTGAGGTGAAATCTGTTCTTGAAAGAAGAATCCACAGAAGTTATAAAGAGCTTGGTTTTCCCTAAAGGAAAATTTTGCCTACTGAAAGTTCAATAAATACCATGGAATGAGATTTTGATTCCAACAGCAACCATCTCACTTGCTAGAGTAAGGCCTGAAAAGTTTGGTCCTCCTGTCCATGCAGATACCTCTGCCTCTTTTCTCTTTTCAAAGAAAGCAACTAATTGCTGCTAAAACTATTTGTGGACAAGTCAAGAGAGAGAACATCACTCCCTTGCATACAGATGATGGCTCCAATCTCTCATGTTTGTGGCCAGTTTTGTTTTGAAAGTTGTCATATAGGACACCTAGCATCGTGTGAAGTTTTAATTTCTTTCCAAACTTTGTAATCCTTGGAGAAGTCTGAAAATGGGATGCACTACAATTAGCACAAAAGAAGCCTTAAAAAAGCCTTGCGGAGAGATTTAGAGCCCAATCATAATTTACATTTGCAGGTATGTAGATCTCTAAGTGCACGGCTTCTGCCCTGATTACTAATTAATGAGGTGCAAAGATGCCTGTTGGAGGAACCAGCTCTGATTATGTGGGCCTTATGGGAAAAAGAAGCTCTTGCAATCTAAGAAGGCAGATGATATCTTTAACATGTATTTTAGAAAATTACAGGAACAAATCAAGGGGCAAAAAATACACATGTATATATTTTTAAAGAATCACACACAGTCAGGCTGCGTTACCATCCGATTATCTTATTTCCTTGAATACAAACCTGGCATGTTTAATAGATTTAGTATGCCGTCTATTTTGCATGTCATATACTTCCACTTAGGCAGTAACCTAGTATTCTGAATGGATATTACTGTCATTATAGCATTCATTTTACAATCGTTGAGAGGAATAAGTAAACAGAGAGATGCAAGGTGGGTTTCCCAGTTCACAACTAAGCATATGATTAAAACCTAAATTTGGTTCAGATTCAGAGCAGCATCATTCTATAAAAAGTAGGTTTAGGCAAATGTTTAAGGTCCATCAGCTGCTTAACATTAGAATGGTTTTTGTTTCTTTTTTTTTTTCTTTCCCTTTCACTATTAAAATTTCATATCCACCTCCTCACCAATATCAGGTGCTTTTGGATCACTTCACTGCCAGAACACAAGTGAAAGAAGTTTGTAGCATGGTAAGCCACAATATACAACAGATACAAGGAGAAACTGTTTCTCAGAACATTTCCTTCCTTCTTTAAAGTTGAAGATAAATGGGAGTTGAGAGCAGGTCAACATCTTTCCTGATCTGTCAGATGTAGGAAAACAGCCTCATATAATTTTCACCACACGAGGAGCAAAGGAAAAACTCTCACAATGTTTTGTTTTCTTTAGTGAAAAGAGATCCACAATTATGTAAAAATAAATTAAGCACATACCATTGGACTTTTCACTATCTGCGGGTTTCATCTGAATAGGATGATGCATCTAAAAACAAGAATGAAGAAGAGTAAGGCAGGTTGGATAGTCATAAAAATCAAGAATAATGGTTTTAATGAGGGGCTAAAAGGATACATGGTCAATATTAAACACATTGCAATGGTATAAATTCAAAATAACACTGTATAATAGGCTTTTAAGAAAAAAAATGGCAAAGGAGCATTTTATAACGAGGAAGATTAAAAAAAATAGATCATTGGGCCCATAGGACTCATATAAAACTTTAATTTGTTATATCTAGTTTCAGAAGACCTCTAAAGTTACAGCTCTCATTATTTTATAGCATGCTTGGTTTTTGTTTTACCAATTTCTTTTCTCGAGCTCAACCACTGCTGAGGCTGAGATGCAACTTTCAAGTAACTGAAGAGCCAGCAAGCATTTCAAACATACTCAGAGGAGTTTATCTTGACAAATGAACTTTGCATGTAATTAAAAAAACACGCTCTGATTCTTTCAGGACTGAAGAGGAAGACTTGTATATATTAAAATAGCTTCTTAGAAATGTTTAGTATCTTTTTTTTTTTTTTTTTTTTTGTTAGAGTACATTATACATTCATTCATAAAGCTTCTGTTGCAACACAGTACAATTCTGGCTTCCATAAAAAACCTCCCATAATAAAAACCATAAAAAATCCTAACACTTCTTCCTTTTCAATCTTTTCCCCCATTTGTCTCCTTCATACTGCAAATGAAATCAATTCCCGTGTGCAGTGTGCTGTGCTGTACATCGCATGACATCCTACCTTCACACACTTCATGTGGTGTTTGTTTTGTTCTCATTGCTAAGTGATGATTCCCTCCACCTTCAATTGTTGGCAATTCCAATAGACTTTTTACCAACAGTGTTTTCAACACAACAAAACTAAGTCCTCTCTGATTAGAGGGCTGTTTCTACTGGACACTGCCATGTGTGCAGTGTGATGGACTTGGGGAAATTTTGTTATAGCCTCTCAAATACCATCAGAACACTGCATTGTGTTTCAGTGAGGGAGATGGTTAGGCTTGGAAAAAGACCAACTCTTACTTTCTTTCACAGGGCTCTACAGGACTGCACAAACCTTAAGGCAGTATTGGGGCTGCTGTCTTTTCTCTCTTCAGAAATTCTTCTCCATTTCACCTAAGCATGTAAAAAAATCTATGCTCCTTCTGCTTTTGTAACATCCTTCAGCATGGTAAAGCTGAGCACTAACTGACAATGGCAATTCCATATTTTTTATAAAAGGGTATTATGACAAACTCGATACTGGAAAACAAAAACAGCTGAGCATGAGCATCCATGCACTCATATCAAATGCACTTTCAAAGAACCACAGAAAACCACATCTGCATTGCTTTTGGTGGAGTCATTTAACCTCCAGGGACACAGTTGCTGGATTCTTTAGTAAACATAAAATATTGCTGTGAATATCTCTGTAAGATTTATTCAAAATCCATAATGCTCTCTGCCCCTACAAATCAACATATTCCTTGTGCTGCTTGCAAAACTCCCTATTGTTCCCTAAGGAAAAGGCAAAGCCACAAGGTTGATGTAGTCACCAGGTTGCATAAATTTGCTTCAATTTTAACAGCTCTGCTCTCCTTGAATCATTTGTTTCCCAAATGGACTTAAATAGCCATTCACTTGTCTGCCACCAGTCTTATCTGATCTAACTTGAAGAAAAAAAGGAACTTAGATTGTACTCTATCTTTAACTAGTGCTTAACATTTATCCTGGCATCAACAATACGCTGGGAACTGCAGGAGACCTTAAATTCATGGAATGTGATGCACTGTGTCCACTGAGAAAACAAAAGCTGAAAAGAAAAAAGGTGCCACTTGCTGCAGTGAGCCCACTGCTCCTATGTTCCTGCAGAACCACGTAAAGTTGAAGGAATCAAGGAAATAAAATGGGGTTGTTCAGATGCGTATAAGAAGATGCAGTTAAGAGCAGCAAATAAATTAAAAATGAGGTACTCAGATATGCCTCCCAATTCTGGAGGCTCAGAAGGATGTAGGATAATTTCCAGTGACTACTAGAAACTTCTTAGTTCACTGTAAATTTGGGAATACGAAAGCTACAGAAAAAGAATCCACCCAAACCCAGGCCTTACAAAGAATCTCTCTCTCTGCATACCTGCATTTTATGCCCCTAAGTAGATATACTTCAAATAAATACAATTTTAACAATGCTAAAAATCTTTCACTTTTCTAACCACCTGAACTGGAGGTCTTTGGAGCAAATTCATCTACACAGGTTATTTCTGCAGTACCACGGTTACTATGCAAAGATCAGTGTTACCTGGCAAACACAGTTACCACATCAGAAATTATCTTCTGTTTTGCATAATTACTTCAAGTTCATTAAATCAGTAAGCTGTTATGTTTGCAAAGAAAGAAGTAAGATTTAACAAGATGTTTCAACTGGGCACTGACTTGATTTCAGAGGTTCCTGCTGAAAGCCCATGGTCCAAATTCTCACCAGTAAGCCTATGTCAAGAGGAATGCCACTGTGCTTAACACAATTATATCAGTGCAAAACTAATAAAAGATTCAGATCAGGCCTGAAGGGTTTAAACAGCAGAATACCCATGGTAAAATAGATGTGATACACAAACATGGCTTCAGTAAAGAAGGTGGAAAAATATGTTACTGACAGTTTGATAACATGAGAGGGCTCATGTTGAAGCTTGTTTAACCCTGACCATCACCAATTGATACATTAACAACCTTTAACACTAGATTCAATAAAACATGCCATTTATAACCTGAAATGGGTTTTACAGAGTCACTGGTTCGCATCTCATTATTGAACTCATTGCTGACCTCTAGAGACAAGCGCCGTGACAATACATATTATAAGCACTCTACCCGTAAAATATTTAAAAGTAGGTGTAGAGAAAAGAAAAAGGAAAAGAGAGAAAAAGAAAAAAGAAAAGAAGAAGAGAAGAGAAAAGGATAAAAAGGGCAGGGAAAGGAAGGGGAAAGAAAGAAAGGGAAGGGAAGGGAAGGGAAGGGAAGGGAAGGGAAGGGAAGGGAAAAGAATTGCAAGGTGCGCATTGAGTAAGAAAATTAAAGGGGCAGAAACAAAGGCTAAAAGGGTACTATCACTCTACAATGAACAAAAGAGAAAATAATCCGTGTGTTTTATATCTTGCTTGTATAACTGTAGGCTATAAAATAATAAAATAGCTGTGCTTTCTCAGCCCCTCCAAAAGATTATAGATGATATAAACCTGTTTCAAATTAGATGCCACCCACTAGAATCATGTCATCTACTAAAATGAAGGATTTCACGTCTTATCAGAAAGCTGTTATTGTAGCTATACATCACAAAGCTGTACACTTATGGATCTCAAGGTAAGTGATTTCTCAGTGTATCATGTTTTCATACAAAAAACAAAACAAAACAAAAAACAACAGGAAGTGTTTCTTTCTGTGCTTGAAGAAAGCTTTGCTTATAAAAATACAGCATGTGAGAATGCATATTTGCAATTAACAAATAGGAAAAAGCAGCAAATAGACATTAACATCATCTAGCACTCAGACCCTACAGTGGAAGAGAAAAGCACAGCTCCCAGGCAAGCTCTTTCTGACAATGGCCAGCTTCCCTAGTAAGCACCTGTACATGGGACTATCACAACCCAACTGTAGAACAGGCTGTAAGGAATAATTCCTCCTTGGCAATACGTTAGAGAACTCTACTGAATGCAGTCAAACAACCAGTAACAGTACAGCCCAGCTTTCCTCAGCCCTGTTTCACAATGGAGTGGGCAGGTGCCTTGGCCAAGCACCAGGAGTGAGAGGCTCCATGTGAGGCCGGTGCATTAATGTAGGTCATGCGAAGCCCAAGGCCATGCATGTCACCACTGCTGCTTGGGCTCACCCCAAACTGGTGTGTTGGTGTGGTTCACAGGTTAACCAAAATCAGAAAGGGAAAGAAGAAGTTGTAAAACATGACATCCTGACAAAAGAGAACCTGAAATCCACCCAATGGCCATGTCCAGTATAGCAGTTGGACCAAGCCATGGCCTACAACTACAATTGAGGACTTTTATCTTTTTTTTCCCACCTCTTCCTGAATACATGTCATTGTATGTAAATGTAACTTCATCAGAGAAAAAAATCACAACAGAGCAAATAAAAAAACACACAAAGGCATAGATCCTCTCCAGCTTCAGAGCCTCACCATCATCTTCTCAACAACAATAATGCTATCTATTTGCATTCTTGTCAAAATCATGTGACATCTGCATGGGAGAAAACAAGCCAGCTAAGAGTCTATTTCTGGCAAAAATATTGCAAGGAAATTAGATTAACCTGGGTGGAATTCTATCTGGGAATTTGGAGTCTGTCGTGGTGATTAAGTCATCATTTCTGTCAGATTACTCTAATCGGCTGTCAAATATGATTCCACAACCCCATCTGTAACTTGGCATCCTCGTTATTCTGCCGATGTTACCTTCTGTATACAAAACAAACACCAAACAAGGAGGTGTGTGCAGCCTAGCATTTAGCAGAGTCATTAGCTGTGATTACTATTGTGTGCTTTCACGTTGCCCGATAATATCAGCTTACAGCTCCTTTTATTTATTCAGAGGATGTTGAGAATCAGGTGCAATCTTAAGCACCATGCTCTTGGGGTGAGTTGGGAAGAATTCTGCCCAGGCAGGGCCATCATTGGCATGGAGTGAGCCAACACCATCTTACTAGAGATTGCCTAAATCTCATTTTCCAGTTGTCAATATGCTTAGTGGAAGGATGGGCACCTGCCTTCCACTCATTTTCTAAGGGGAAATGGGCACTCAGATGTAGTAGGCAGGCTAAAGCCTCCATATGAACAGCACTTGATGTGAGACAAGTGAGGTTTGTAGGCTAAGGAAGTCTACACTTTATATGATCTGCAGTAGAGGTATTATGTTATATATGTGAGTATGGCTGTCTTAAAGAGGATGGTGGTGATTTCAAATCGGGAAATACCTTTAAGTGAAATAAAAGGAGCTGATGAGCTCAGTTTGCTGCAGTTGTGTTGAGTCTGAAATTTCAGTACCCTCAGTACCTCAGAAAATCTGGCCATGTAATTAGACTACGAAAAATCATTATTTTATGATCCATTACAACAACACCTTCATGCACAATTAGTACACCTATTAGCAGATTTGATTCTCTATTCCCGCCACTGCGGACTGCACAGGCCTCAGCTTACTTGCATTATTCCTGATGCCTCGAGAGAAGAAAAGCCCTGGTCAAGAAAGGACTCTGAACAAACATTAGCCTGCCTGGGCCTTTACCAGTGCCTTAGCACTTCATTCAGATATCACCACCTAAAAGTGCTTTGAACACCCAGGGAACTTAGTGTGTGGAGAGGATGTCATCCATGACTCCAGAATGGAGTTGTCTTAATTCCTCATCAGCTTTCTTCAATCCCTTAAAGTGGCCTGCAGACTTCTAGAGCTCTCAACCCTCTTCAGACCTGTTCCCTTCCTCTCTTCTCTGTTATCTTCTATGGCTATACATATCTAACTGTGCCCTTGCTCACTTTGTCCCTTAGCTGTCACCATTGCAGACCACGTCACAAACCAGAAAAACAACACAAGCTCAACCTTCTCCCAACCTATTTAAAGTACTTGGACGACTTCATTCAAACCACACAAACTGCAAGAGGATTAAATGATGACAACTTGCACACAAGTTGTCATTTCTAACACTCTGGGACTTGATTCTTGCTATCATCAATCACTGTTGGAGCCAAAGGGGACTTTCTTCACATTTTACACATCTCAGAATTAAAGAATGGTAGGAGAGATTGGGGGAGAGAGATGTCAGACCTTCACAAGACCCTAATATTCTTCTTGGGGGAAGAATAATAGATAAATGGTCTTTCTGAAACCAGTAGGAAAATGAATGCTGACAAAAATTATAGGGAGCAGCAGAGACAAGCTAAGGGCATAAGGAAAGACAAGTGACTGAAGAGGCACCAGCACTGAAGAGGATGGGAAAACTCGAGAAATGAGTATAAAACTCTAGAAATGAGTATAAATACTTCTCCAGGCTGATCCAATTAGTGCACCCAGCTGAATTAGAACAATAGTGCAAGGAAACTGAGAAGCCTAATCTCTACCAATCACTTTCCTGAACACCTTCATCAAATCTGGAGGTCAGAAAGGAAAGTATGAACCAAACAAAAAACTGAGGGAAAAAGGAAAAATGGTTCACAAGCACCAGAGAATTAAATAATGTTCAGTGTCTCTGTCTTTCTGGATTACCACATACAGACACCTTGGCCTCCCAGCCCCCATTTTAGCTCTTGGCTCCCAAGTTTCTCAGCAGGGTCCTTTTGGAGGAATCTCTTGATCATATTTCTCATATCACTTCAACAGAAACTTGTTTTGCTTTTTTAAAGCCTTTTCACTCACAAGCAATACAAGTTTCCCAGAAGTGAAAGAAGTGTATTTTCCTATCACAGAGAACTGTTTAGAATGACTTCTCTAGGGTCAAACTAACTTGAATTACACAGTCAATATCTGCCCACAGCTTCAGGGGTTTCTCCAGGAACTGGGAACAGTCTCTTAGGCCAAATAAATTCTACTGAATAAAAGAGGCAAGGGACTGCTCTCTGGCTCTTAAGAGAAGTGGTGTGACACAGCTTGCATTTGCACAGCTATAACTCTCCTTCCTCTCAAAGATGTCCTTGTCCACACTGCCTACTGGAAACAGTACCCAACCCACACTGTTCTCCCAGACACAACTACACTTTGGGTGGGAAACTGTTAACTGGCATTGAGACCAATGCACAGATGGACTTTAGATTCCCAGTACCGTTTTATATCATTTGCCTTAGTCTATTCATGTGTGGAAGGAGTTTGAATGCGTATGCATCATAAGCAGTCTAATAAACAAATGCAAAGCAGTAGGTGTAACTACCTGAGCGAAGGAGTAGCTTGAAGATTGTTTGCTGCCATTCTTTCATAAACTCAAATTTAAGGGACTTAAATCTTGTTAGATATTTATACGATTTTAGTCGTAGAAGAATGTGGTCTTCTAGACTACTGTCAGACATACATATGTATGTATTTTTTAGAGAGAAGGAGAAAGAGAGGGAGGAAGTTAGGGATGAAGAGAAGCAAGAGAAAATGAATATTGCTATTGGCTGCCAAATATAGTTCATGAGGTAATGCATAACATTATTATTCTCTGTTCAGAGTACAGAAACAAGCATATAGCTTGCTTAAAACAAGTTGTTCCTTTTCCAGGAGAACAGTAAAACTGCTGAAATTCAATAACTCTTGGAAGTTTTCCAAGCCAGTCATTTGCAACCAGCCACATTCCATTTTTTACATTCAAGTTAAACTGCATATTAGCTCAATTGAGTAAAAAACAGTGCTATACTTTAAAATAATAATATTCTAAGAATTATTTCCACAGTCACCTTCACCTCCTGCTGCTGCTGCTCCTCCCTTAAGTTTACTAATTAACCTGTAACGTCTTCTTTAAAAACTGTAGCCACATATAGAAATGAGTAAGTTGGCAGTCTTAGAAGTGACAACTTAACTTGGTAATGTATAAATAACTACTGTTGCTCAGTTAGCAGTTCTAATCCATTTATTTAATTCCTTTATTTCCTACCACCCACACAAATTGCAACAATTCCAGGACACATGCAAGCCAAGTGAAGTGGAGATAAGGAAGGGGAGGTATGACAAAATTTCTCTCCTCAAAATCACACGCAAACTGAAGTGATTAACTATCTTTTCTTCAAACAAATGAGCCTTTACAGAACCTATTCAATCCTAAAAATAGACATTAAGTGGGATTCTGCATCTTGTTTGGAATAATGCCCTGGGGATATTTTGCATCATCCATGCTTAAAAAGCAAACCCATTAAACATCTGAACAAAACACCAGATATTATTTTAACTGCAAGAGTTATCCATCTCATCTGCAGCAGCAGCAACTTTTGTTGACATTTTGCCAATTGAAGTTTGCATGCCAGCATTTTTTTCCGTTTGCATTAAAACGATAAGGCATGAGAAGATAACAAAGTGTCTCCACGACATTATTTGACTGAGTTTTAACACCGATCCAAGGAAACTGTGAGAAGCCAATTTACTGTCCATGTTTCGGAGCAGGAAACGAAGCACAGCGAAGCAGTGATTTGCCTGGAGCCATGCAGCGTGGCTTGGTGTGGACTAGAATGAAGGGATGCAGCCATGCTGGCCTCACAGCAGCAGAGCCCGAGCTCCTCACGCTCTAATTGATATTTCCTCCTAACACAACTGTGAGGTGCCTACTGCTGCTATCTCTTTCTAGCAGAAAGGAAGATGATGGGGGGAAAAAAAGGCAGAGAGGCTATATACGATTCATTTAGAGTTATTCTGTGATGAAAGTTAAATCTCTCAAAACAAAATCTTGTAGTTTTATGGCCAAGTGTAGGTAAGGTAGTGATGAGCAAATATAATTTGTACACGAGTATTATTTTTACAGTACTACTCCCTAGATATTCTGCCCAAGAAGTAACAGAATAACCTGAAGCAGTATTCCAGGATAGCTGGGAGAACCACACA
The DNA here is from genome assembly GCA_035772895.1 of Perdix hodgsoniae. Classification (NCBI taxonomy): domain Eukaryota; kingdom Metazoa; phylum Chordata; class Aves; order Galliformes; family Phasianidae; genus Perdix; species Perdix hodgsoniae. The sequence goes on from JAPSGF010000006.1 coordinate 27,906,728, forward strand.
CCAGCCAAGCTTTCATGGTTTGGGGATCTGAGTTAATAACTAATGCTGCCTTGCACTGCATTGTGTGGATTTGCCCAGTATGACAGGATCAGGACTCAGTTCCCAGAATGACACAAGTCTTAAAGTCAATGTCTCACTGGACATGACTCAAGTGTTCTGCAGTCGTACTTTCTTCCATTTTCCTAATTCAGGTTTTGGCACGTATTTCAGAAGCCAGCAAAAGGCTGAGACTTAAAAAGAAGTATTTTTCCTTGAAATCTAAAAGAAACACACCTCCACTCCTCAGTATAAGTATTTGGAAAACAGAACCAGAGCAAAGCCAAAACATGATATGTATTAGCTCATCACCTCCCAGCCTCTGAATGAGAATGAAATAGAGGCTCTCAGATGGGGAAGAAGCATGGCAGAAGCTTCTGCTTAATTAAGTGGTCTGGAGAGGCACATTTCACTTCTCTTTTCCTAGCACAAGTCAAATCCTCTGCTTAGGATGCATTGGCTCCTATTGCTCAGGGACATTCGCTCTTCACAGTAATGACTTCAGTATCTTTGTATATTCAAGATGATGTTGCCACAGGTTTTCAATTTCAACTGTCCAAATTTTCATCTTAAAAAACCTTTCCTGCTGCTGAACTGGAGCCTTCAAGCAGCTCAGGCTGCGAACACCATTTAGGGTGCTAACATTTGAATCTGGTCCAGATGAAAACTCACTCTTTCCACATAAATCCCTCTGATTCCACAGGAACATCTAGAATGATGTTCAGAAAATCATCAAGAAAACAAAACAATCCTCTTCTCCCCTTCTCCTTTCCCCCCGAAACTGCAATCCCAAACAAAATTGAAATGAAATAGATTCTCTTTCAGGCTACTGATGACCATGAGGAAATTTAGTTTAAATGAAAGGTTTTTAAAAACGTGCAGTATCTTTTGTAAAACAGAACACAAACTCAGCTGTGACTGAGAGCATAGCTACCAGGATATTAAATGCTTGTTTTGCAGAAGTGTTATTTTAAGATTTATGCTGCTCTGTACTTTGCGTGTACTGTCTCCTCTGTGAACTATGCTCTGGGAAAACACCATGTGATTATGCTCAGCAATATCCTCTACCTTTGCCAAGATGAAATTCAGGAAATAACCCTTTAAAGGGAATGACCAGCGACAGCAACGCTTCAGAAAAGCAAGAAAGCAAAGCCAGGGCTCCACCATTTCTTTCACAACGTTATCTCATCTCCAGTTAGGTTCTCATTTTTTGGATTTCATTCAATGGGAGAGAAGTCAGCTTTTACCGCTCCCCCAGTTTCACATCACAGATTTTTCTGTTCGTTTAAAAAGTGTATGTTCGGCCTGACTCCTTCTGCAGTATATAAGGTCACCTTGATCCAACAACGCACTTGGTCTCTTCTTCTGATAGAAACTAGAGTCTATTATTTGGCATAAAACTCAAATTCTAGGTTACGAGACTTCTTATGTAAAGCTTTTTTAAAATTCTTGCTGGAAAACTTTCATACTTGCAGTACAATGTAACAGCAAGAATATCTTATAGTTAAAAAATGTGATTGAGGTAGGTCTAAAATAAGCCCCCAAAGGATCCAAATTATAACATCTATTGAAATACTACCTTTTAAATTAGAGCAGAGAGTACAAATTACATAAGGTGTTGGCGCCAATGATGCGGTGCTGCTGCAGTTTTGATTTAGAAAAGGCCCAGGGTAGTTCTGAGTCCAGAATACATTTCTTTATTCACAACTCCCACCTCTCCAGCAGTCACAGCCCATTGGTCATATTTCTCCCTGTTACCAAAAGCAAACTAATACAGAATTCTTCAAAGGTCACCTATGGGCTCCAAATTACTTGTCTATTTAAATATTGTGAAGAACAGCTTCACAATGTGAAAACATTCAGGTAGGAAAGGGATTTTGAATGAAGATGTCAAAAATTCTGCTCTCCTGACTGAGATCAGCTGGGTAAATGGTACAGCTTTATTGTTAAACCAGTGGAGCCATAATATTGTATGCCAAATGAGGACATGGCTCGTAAATTCTATTTAAGTTGTCCATGAGCTGAAGTTACAGGAATTTTCCACAACTATCCAGTATCAGCATCCAAATAAAAGCTGTCAGTGTTATGCCAATACTCTGCAGTGGTGAAATAATCTGGCCGTAGAGAATGACTGAAAGAGATAGCTCAACATTTTATCCACATATGAAAACAGAATGTTACTGCAGTCTCCAGCTGCAAGGACACACACCGTCCACGTGAGAAAATGAACATCCAGTTGTGTATATATGTACAACAGTAAGAACATTCTGTCAAGTAACAATGTCATTTTGAACCACTCTTTGTATGAACTCATTCCCTCCAATTTTTCAGCACCTATATACATAATGTATTTTGCTAGTGCTTTCTTTGGAGTAAAGACAATATTTTTTACCAATATTAAACATATACTATGTACTCATACAGCTAATTTTAAGGAATTACAATGTGTTTAAAAATTGCTTTCAATATGTGCTTGGGAAGTTAAAAAATTAAATGGGCAACATTAGCAGAAGAATGAGTCAGTTCCAGCTGGCTGTGCTATTTGGACAGAGCTGTGATTAAGTTTTCATTAGTAAAAGGGACAGTATCAGGAACAACAAGGCCAAAATCAACCTGCTTCCACTCATTTGTAAAGTTCTATATTATCACCTCACCCTGAATATGAACCTGCATGCATTTTTCCAGAGACTGGTCGCCTGATTGCCTTGAAAAAAAAATAAACCAACATGCTTCATTTAGTGACTATAAATGCCAGCATGTGAAAAGCTGTCTTCCCTTACTTGTTCTTCATATTGCTTCCCTACTCATTTAGAAGTTTTCTCTGCATTATGCCCCAGGAGTAACATCTTCATGCACAAATTGCCTAAAGGTCAAAGAAATCTCATTGCAGAGATGGCTTCAGGTAGAACAGCTGGAGTCCAAGGAGAGCTATCAAGAGGGTCCTCTGGTAAAACCAGTGGAGCTAAAAGCTCTTTCATCATTCATCCTACCTGCTCCAGAGGCTGTGTTCTGAGCTACTGGGAATACTGAACTCCCAGTTCCTGAGTCTACACTATTTTTTCTGAACTGGGCTAATTCAGCCCAAGGGCTGTTGTGACTTGATGAAATAGCAGAGGCAATGAAAGCAGAGAAGATGGCATGGATGAAGAAGGGAAATATTCACCAATTCACACCCTCTATTTTTGGTTCTCATGTAAATAGGGAGGAAGACAAGTGCCAGACATGAGGGCTGTTAGCTATCATGCCCCTTCTAAACTGGAATCAATCCCTGTTTTCTTTGTAAAATAGATGGGGTCACTAGAGGCAAGGGATGTGCTTGCTTGAGCAACCCAACAGAGCCCTCCAGACATGAGCATATAAGCAAAGCAATTACACTGACTGTAGAACTGTAGTTCTTACTTAGCAATTGCTTTCTTTGATTATTCATACATTTTTGTACAAACAGGCGAACACTATGTCAAGACAAGCATAGCAATTTCTTTCACTTCTTAGCAATTGTAGAAATTAGAAATGAAAAAATCCAGTAACTCATCTGAAATGATTTAATACCTGTATAGGATTATTGCCATTTGTATATTTTCTAATTTTTTCCTACTCCAAACGCCTCTAAGGACTGGGATTTAACTTTGTTTCCTTTAGAAGATTATTCTAATTGGAGAGATAAGGCTTTTCCTGATTCTTGATCTAAGTTTTATTTTACCTCTTATGACTGTAAATCCTCAATTCTTTGTACAATCAAAAATAATTCCCATTTGTCACTGGCATTTGGGCAGTACAAACACTTGGCCCTGGAGGAAATAAATGCACCGAAACATCCACACTGCTGGGGATGCTTGGCAACATACTCCTGCAACAGCATTTATCCTCTCTGTTTTTCTTGCAGTATTTGAAATGAACATACTGTATAATAACACAGCACATTTTCCTCTAAGGTATTGTCACGAATTGGCCACAAAATAGTATTAGTCGCTGTCTAGTGGATACTTGCTCAAGTGATGGTCTAGAACACAAACCACATTCAATCATTTGAGCCATTCACAGCTGAATGGAAATACAAAGGTATCACGTACCTCCAGTCTCGACAGGAGGCTGTAATCCCATGGAGAGCTGCTGGCAGCAGTAAGGAACACTAGAGTGTGTTGTTTATTTTCACGGTGGCATTACAAGCCTCACTTACGGAGGTACCTGCCTTTCAGTTCTTAGTTAAAAACTAATCTTATCCTCTGATTAGTGTCTTATTTTCTACAACTCACTATGTTCTCTATCTTGAAATCAATGATAACGCTCTATTCATACTTCTAAAAAGATCGTTACAGACTTCCAATTATTCCTTTTAAACATGAGCTCCTTTCTTTCCTTTCTTTGTATCCCCCCCCCGCCCCCCCTCCGTCTATCTCCTTCAGAAGTGAAAATTTCCATTCACTGCAACAGAGTCTTGTAAGGGTTGCAAGAGGAACTGGGCGAGCGTTCCTAGCATGAATGACAGAGGCAATGTATTCATGAGATTCCCTGATACATTGCAAATTCCATTTGCAAAGAAGCAAAGTTGCTTATTCTAACCCTCGCTTGCATATCCTGCCCCCTCCTGCGCTGAGAGATAGCCCATCTCCGAGCTACAATAGGGCGAGAGCGGGGATTGACTGCAGACTGCTTTAATGCCACTCCTAATGACAACTTGTGAAGATTAGGAAGTTGTCAGAATCAGATATCAGCAAAAGCTCCGGCTTGCTTTGTGAAGTCAGTCTGAATTAATTAATGGGTATCTTTCCTTTGATATCACTTTGATATTTGGCTGCAGCTGGATAAAAATCAGCCACAAAGGAAACCACATTTTGTTTACCACTGCTTAAGACTCTATTTAGTCCAATGTTTTTTTTTTTTCTTTTGCAGTTTTTGCCTTTTTAACTTTACTGGCACAATGCAATAGAAAGAGACTTTTTGTGCATAGATGGAGTTATGGTGGCGTGTTTTTCAATGACTGCTCCTCTCTGCTTCTGAAGATATTCATGCTATATTATAAAAGCAAAGCCATTACTGATTTCAGCAAAGCTGCAAAACAGATGCGCTGTTCCAAAAGTAAGCCAAGCTTTAGCCTTGCCCACTACTGTACTGCTTTCCAATTAAAAGCTATATAGCACTAATGATATTTTCTCTCTGCTTCAGAGGGTGCTGATAGCTCAATGCATACACTGGCAGCCTGAAATAGGGTCTCTGCAGTTGGGGCAGTCTCCTACTGAACTTTACAGGGTGTGAATTCAGTGACCCTGAAGGTTTTGGATGTCTACCACAACAATCATGTGAACATGTCTACATGGTGAAGGGGTGCCTGTGCCCCCAAAAATTCCTGAATGCTTTCTAGACTGGAAAAGGAGAAAGGATTGCTCTGCAGACAAAGCAGTGGCTCTCCCATCTGAGCTGATGAAGATGATGATTTATTTAGGAGAATGAGCGAAGTATCAATTATCCTTTTGGATGTGCAAAGAGTATTTTTAATTAGGAAGAATTTAATTGCCCAAAGTAAGCTATGAGCAGGAGGTTCAGTCAAGCCATCCATTTTCAGTTGTTTTTTTCAGCAAGTATTACAGGATTTTTAATGACCACAAAGAAGACAAAACTCATGTTTTCCCTCTAATCCCATGTTTGGCACATACAAAAGCACAGTGCATCTAAACTGTATGGTTCATTACCCAACTGAGATGGGGAAAATCTAGGTAAGAATGCCTCAGCTCCTGGCACCACCACAGGAACACAGGCACTAACTGAGACATTTCAACCCACCGATGGCAATGCATGGAGCCATAGAGCACACTGCATAGGTTTTAGAAAGAAGCAGCACAGCGCACAGGGTTGGACACAACAGCAGAAAGGATGCTGAACAAACAGTCTCTCTGTTATAAGCATGCCATGAAGCTCTGGCTCTTTAATCATAACATAACTCAGTTCCACGGACACCAAATATTGCTATTGAGGCAGGTAAATGGCATCCAAGGGCATCTCTAATGATGTTACTTCCTGACGCCTGCAACATTGTTTATGATTTGCCTTTCTAATTTCATTGTTGTAGGAGCAGTCAGACGGCTAGGAAGACTCCCTGAACTATTTTTTCATTACAAAGACAACTTTAATAGCTTGTGTCATGGTGCTAATGAGGCTGACTGAAGCACCTGTACTTTCCGTTCTGGGTAACAGAAAACAGCTAACACTAGCAGGAGGATAAATTGCTGCTTAAGAGAGTACCTAGGCTATTATCCCTAGCTAAGCATCTCACCTAAATCTTGGTGAGCTTTGCAATGGCCTCTCAGTTTTGTGCAGTTTTCCATTCTGAAGGTTCTCCAGCCAGTGGTTTTTGGTTACCCAGCTTGAAATTGATATCCTGTGAACAGATACTCGAGCTTCACTGTAAAGCAGGCTAAGATGTTCTAAGCTGGACAGTAAAACCCAGAGGTATTTTGCAAAGTATTGACCTCAGCTGTCCAGAGTTATGGAAATTAGAAGCAAAGCAATGTCACATGTCATTGCAATTTGGTGTTTTAGGGATGGACTTCGCATCAGGAAAACCTGCTGAAGTTAATCCAATATTATGTGTTACTTAGTTTCCATCCCAATATTATTATTATTGCAAAGCTGCACAAAAAACTCCAGGCTACTCCAAAAGAGATATCTGAAAAAGCTAGCTTGCATCTAACTTCATTTGCAGCTGGGGTGATGTGCTCTTGCTTCTCTGGAAAAAGCAAGGCTCTGATTTGAACAGCTAGGATCTGTAATAGCTTAGCCCACACACTTTGCAGCTCTGTGTCGTCCTGACATTCCCCAGGGTTAGGTTGGGGCATCACCACCTGTGTAATACAGACCAACATTTACATCCTCCCACCAGAACTTTGGGTCAATGGATACTCCTGTCAGGTTATTATTCTGCACATTTTCCCATTCTGGGTGAGTATCTTCTAAACAAATAGTAAAAATACTTATTAGAACATGGACTCAATCAGGTATCTCAGTTCCTGAGTCACTGCTCTCAGTACTACGCAACTGAGTGCTTTCACTTGTTTTCCTTCACTCCCATGAGAGGTTAATGCTTTCATATACTGAAGAACAGATTCAATAGAAGAGAAGACCTCCAATTTCAGCTGAGTCCAGTAGTGATGGCTCTTCTGGGTCAACTGAAGTTAAATCTTTACAACAAGTAACCCAGTGTAGATATGAACTGTGTTCTCCTGCATGCCAGAAAGCTATCCTAATGGTCAGGCTGTGACAAAAGGTAAATCTGGCCCCCATCCTTCACTGAGAGAGAGAGACTATAATTATGAATGAAATGTTCTGCTCAATTTAGAGGAGCTATTTTCACTTAGTCAACATGTCGTTCTCCCTGTGGCTGCACAACACCTAGCATTTTGCCATTCAGCTGCAAGGTCAGCTACTTACAGGGAATTTCATTATGCTTCTAAGTCAATTTGACAGTTTTTACCATTTTAGGTAAAATTGAATTTAGGGCTGACGCTATGTTCTGTGTTTCACAATAATGGTAAACACAAATCCAACCTTTCTATTAAGGTATTTGAATTTAGTGCAAATAGTGATTTATTATTTAAGCAGCAAAGTCAATGTAACTTATCTTTAGAGGGCAGGGGTGGCAGTGATGTATTTGCATAACAAAAAATAACTTCTGAGCTAACAAAATCTACCATTGAGTGGTATATTTGTGAAGTATTTTAAAGGAAGAAATAGGCCAGATTCACTTTCTCAACATCACTCAATGTCTTATAGCCCAGTTCCTAGAAATAGGTGCTCCCTGGGGATTCTTCTCTTTCCCATCTGGTTATTTTTATCGTTTAAAAACTTCTACACTTTTCAGATCCTTCATTAAACAGCATTTGGTCATGCTATATGGGCACTGAATTAGTTTAATTTGTCATCATAAATCAATCTCTCCAAGCCCTTAACTAACTTAATTACTCTCTGAATTCCCTTTCTGTTTGTCAAAATCTCTCAAAGTCATTGATATCCCATATTCAGGCTATAATTCAAGTCATATTGGATGATTACCTTTTTATTACAGGTAATTTTTACATAATGTTCATATACTGACAACTCATAAAGCCTAAAGCAGAGAAGCAGGCTGGTTATTAAAATGGTATTCAAGAAAGGAAAATGCAATATTCATTAGAAATGTACAGAACTCATGCTATAAAGTGCAAATCAGAAATATATGTGTTGTTTTTTTTTTTTTTTTTTTGCTTCTTGTTGGATAAACTGTCTTATCAGTGAGTGTATGTGGACCCAAACAAAGCCATTGTAGATGCCTGCCTTTTGCAATAGATTATTGTCATTAAGATTAAATAACCTCTGTTTTACACGCAGTGCGAAACGTGAGCTGGTCTACAGAGGCGAGGGAAAGTCCCAAAGAGGTTGTTGTTGCCAATGGGCAATCAGCCTGCCATAGGGCAGAAGGAGGGCTCTTGTGAAACAGGACAATGACCTACGTTCTTTAAAATGAAGCTGCACTTATTCTGCATCCCTAAAGCTGCATCCCCAAGGTTTCTTTACAGGTAGCACACAGTACAGTATGACAGTGATAGGACAAAGGGGTTGGATGAAGCCCTGATCTAACCTGATGTAATGCGTGGCAACCCAGGCCATGGCAGAAGACTTAGAACTGGATTGACTTGAAGGTCCCTTCCAACCCAAGCCATTCTGTGTTCTAAGAACACTTAGGGAACAGCTTTCTCTAAGGCAGTCCTGTTTCCCTGTCACACAAAATACAATTCATAATGCCAGTAGTGATTCTTATGTTGTTAAAAATAAAAATCTTTTCCTTGACAACATCTGGCAAAAAGGGGGCCATTAATATTTTACAAGACAGTCATATCCTACAAATTCCACCTTGCTGTTAAAATTTGAAAAGCTTCCTCAAAACTATATTTCTCTGTTATTACACTCTTAATTAAATCGATTGATGCAGTTAATGTCCCTATTCTCGGCTAGAACTTCAATACAATGGGCTTGCTGCTACTTGGAATATGTATACCCACTTGAAATAAGAACCACGTAAACCATTAGCCTGTTAAATGCATAGGAGTGTTGACACCTTAATCAGTGCAGGCTGTTAATTATTTTTGTGATAACCTCTCCTATGAGGATATAAGCAAAGGTACTGAGGCAACAAATGATCCGTGTCATGTCAGGTGAATCTAATTCTAAATGCAAAACAGACTATGAAGAGACTTAGGTCTAGATTTTACCAAAGGATTTTACCGAAGGATTCCAATTGATTCCTGATGTCAATTAGCTTCTGCGGGAGAAGGTTCATTTTTTCAGCTGCTGGGTTTCAAGAACCCAAACCAGTCCTCATTACCCACCTGCAGCTATCTCTTGCCAGGAAATCCTACTCAATGAACTAGTTAGCCAAATAGAGTAGATCCTGTTTTTAAACTGGCATGCGTGTTAAAACTAAACTAAAAAAATGCCAGAGCCGTCAACATGGCTGAGAGCAGTCTCTGCATACAGCCTCTGCATAAAAGCCAATTTTCACAAAGCAGCATATTAGTGTGCTTAAGTGTGGGGGGACTGTGATTATTACATCTAAGTAAAGGTACAGAATAAATTTAGATGGGAGGAATTCACTGGATTATTTTGTTTAGGGAATAGAAGCGAAGTATCTCTAGGAAAGCTAAGAGATTCTTAATGAAGATGAGACTAGTTAAGACCTTGGTTCCACATCTCATCTCAATTATTGCATTTAAATTGAGGTTTTCCCTTTTTTCTCCTCTGCCTTTTAGAATAGAATACATACTGACATTCATGCAGGAAGAACCTGGCTGTAACTTGAATAATGCCGACTGCATCCCTATGGAGCTAGGGTATGAGCTATGTGCTTGTATGCTATACTCGAAAAGATGTATCTAGAAATTCATTTTGCTCATTTACAAGACATAAAAGCTACTTGTGATGCCAAGTAAACAGAAGAGAATTGTCCTTATTTCATTGATATGTATCATATATATCAATATGCCTGTATTTCTCAAATGCTGTGTATCCTTTTCTCTGCCTAGTAGCAATGTTATTGTGACAAGTGATATCTAAATGCATAGTTGGGGAAAGATAAAAGTTCCATTATGTGACAAGGAATATTATGTCTAACAGAGAGATTATAATAATCATGAGTAAAAAGAAGATGTTTGATCCTACTTATGCCAAAAGTTTTAAAGAATTAAAAAAAAAATACTTTAAATGAATTTTGTCCTCAGGAAAATGATTAAAACAAGAAAAGCCTTGAGATGTCAGCTGGTGACATGTTTTTCCTCTTTATCTTTCTTTTTTGTTGTTGTTGCTGTGAAAAAAAAAGCTGAGAGAATACAGCAAAGTGCATCATTAACTTCTTATTAATTTCATAATACAAAGGCAATTCCGTTAAAATAGTGGTGCTGCAACTTTAAATTACAGAACTAGCTTGGTATTTAATGAGAGATTTAGCACAGCAGGGTTTCTGTTAAATTAAGTTGTGCCTTCACATCACAGTGGGAAAACAGGTGTATATTGGTTTAGAATTATGGAAATGTTGACTAATTCCAAGGCTTGTAATCAAACAGCAAGGCACCCTGCAATATTTTCTTCCAAGATTCTGCATTAATCATTTATGTCTGGTCTTGTTTTCTTCATGTCCACTAAAAGGGTGCAGTTCAAAGGAGCAGATAAAGCCTTCGTGTTTTCATGTCTCTGTTAAGGATGAGGTCCACGCAGAAAGTAGATACAAAAACAGAGCATGGCAGGCTTTGCTCAAATACCCACCCAAACTAAACAGAACGGGATAGATATCATGCTACAAAAATGCTTTATTGGCTTTGTAAGTACTCATCCCAAACTGACTTACTGAGCAACATGGAGCAAGTCTGCATTTCAGAAATGAAGAGACAAACCAGAAACATCTCACTCACAATCGTTCAGTGCACGCAGTCTTGCAGCAGGGTGAGTGATACCTATGCACACGTGAAATGCAGGCAAGCTGCTGCACCCCTGCTTCTGTGTCTGCCATAATTCCGTATCTGAAACTAACAAACCACCTGCCTGTTACTCTGTTTTTCTCCTGGGTTGTTCAGAGATGCTTCTTATCTGGTGCATGGCTGTATTTCAGCACAAGTGGAAGGCACAGATTGTTTTGTTTCCAAATACACCTCCTTTCTGAAGCTTCTACACAGCACATCTTGTTTACTGGAAGCAGGCTGATGCCCAAATGAACCTGATCCAAATTCATCCCTTGTAGCCTTGACAGATGATTGCTTCCATTTGCTCTGAAAGAGACTGTTTCACACACAGGCTATCCACTACCAATCCCTGCTAGCTCACGGAAAGCTGCTTAGTGGGCCAGATCTAACAACATGGAAGTCGCTAAAATTCATAGAAGGAGAATCCTGCTCTAGTGAAGTGCTTCAGCACGCATGCCACAACTTTATAGCGTGCATAAACAAGGTTATTTTGGGAATATATTGCTGAATCATAACAGTATTGCAATTTATGCTGAATGCCAGCCTACAGCACATTCAAAACATAGAATCTGTTATATAATAGATGGTTAGTTTTCTTTAGTGTAATGAGCTGTTCGAGTTTTTCTCTTTATTAGAGATGTACCTTTAAGAATTAGGTGAGATGACTGCTCTCGAAATAAAATCTTAACATCACAGGCAGCATCAGGATCAGATCAGCCCAGGCCCCAGAGTCATGGGAATGTAATTTTCACATTTTCTTAAAAGAAAAGTTTGTAACTTCACGTTCAAGATGGAAAAACAGAGCTTAAAAAAAAAAAACATTTTAAAAGACCAAGAACTAGGGTCAGCATTGGAAAAAATGTTATAGTTTTGATCTTTATTTAAAAAAAAAAAAAAAAAAGGTGCAGCACCCTCTTTAACTGTGGCATGTTCCTTAGCTGTAAAGAGGAGAAAATGCTGCCCTGCTGAAGTAAGAAGCTCTGCAAAGTTGAGCCTGTTTCGCTACCTGTACATAGGGAGGTCAGGAAAGGAGGCTACCCCTCTTAGTCACCTGCTGGTTTAACCAAGACCTTTCAGAGCAGAGCAGCCAATTCTGGGGCTCAGGAAGAAGAGAGGTGCAAGCAAAAGGAGTTTCCTTGCTGCAGAGGAGAGTGATGTACAGATTGACTATGGGGCTTCAGGGTAGGGCTCACATACCCAGAGATGAGGCAGCTCAGGACCACCTCCATTGTTGTGTCCATCCCACCCAGCACAATTGCTTAACTGAAAGAATGTTGGAGAGCAGTTACACAATGAGCTGGGTTAACTGCAACATTAGCTGAATTGGGTTACAGAGCATTCATCCAAGGGCTCATCATATTCTGGCAGTGGGGATGGGAACCAACAACTGGAGCTGCAGAGCCAACGGATGCCGTGATGTGGCTGGAGCTCCAGAGGTCCCTCAACACTTTCCTTTCTGTCCACTGATGGCCTATCATTCTGCACATCCTTGAAAGCTGAACCTGCCACTACAGGACTTGACATCAAACCTGGAACAATTTACTGAAATCCGAGGTGGCACAATTTTTCATTGATTTTCCTGTAGCTAGCTGGTCATTGCAGATTTCCTCCCACTACTTCCAGCGTTTCCATTTTCAAATGATGGAAGAATTCCATTCTACCTCTGTGAATTAGCATGGCTCATAGGTAACTATCCAACATCTCCATGTTGGTCACTTTCATAACAGATGAGGTGACTTTTCTAACAGGACCTGTATAAAGTGGGCCAGCCAGACATGAAGTTTTCAAACACACACTGCCTGATTTCACATATGGCGTCTAGGAACTCAAAAAGATATTGGCCATCAGTCCATAGCCATCCATCATAACTGCCAGTCCAAACAATATTCCATTTATTTATACAGTGCTGTATAATTTGTTCTTGTGTCTGTAAGCACACACTCTATTCATATACTGGAACATTTGCTATGCATCAAGGGGGGAATATATCCCCACTCCTTTTATTTTTCCATTCTGGTCCCCGAAGTATTTGCTTGCAAACAGCAGAACAAATGAAAAGCTTAGAACAAGAAGACTTCAGATTAAAGTCATGCAATTACCAGTGATATTCTTCTCTTCAAACCTATAACTCAGACCTGAACTACCATGGGATAACATACGATACAGGTTGTACAATTAGCTCAGTAACACAAGCACAACTGCTTTAACCACCAGTATCAGCAGGAAAAGGGTGCTGAGCAGAGGTGGTGGCAGGAATGGCTCTGTTCAAGCAGCAACATGGTACTGTGCTCTGTGGCTCCCTAATGTGCAGTCACCACACTAATGCACTTGGTTGTTTAGAAACCATGCGTACAATGGCTGCATTTAATGAAGTTGGCTGTATTTTGTCTTTTCCTCTCTCCCTTTTGGAACTATAATACTCAGTGGAGCAGTGTTTTTCTGCCATATGTTTCTCCCCCTCCTTCTCCTGTAAAAAAAAAAAAAAAAATTGGATCTACCTTGCACTTCAGTAACTGCCTCCAGTCAGCAGGAATCAGCACTGTTTCCAGCCAAGGGACTTTCTACAGAAGAGCAACTGTCTTTAGAGATAATGCCATTCCTACAGGACTGGCATTGTTACAGGACAGGACATCAGGTTTGCCACCCTCTCTTGAAGAGACCAAGGTCATGTGGGGCACTTAATCAGCATCTCAAGCAAAAGGGCTATTTTCTGGCAACAAAATAATAAGGATCAAAAAGTAAATGTACTCACCCCAGGTAAAGTTTTAATATTGTGCAGTGCATTCTGTGCCTCAAGAGCAGCTTTTCTTGTATAAAATGTTACGAAACAACAACCTATAGAGAGAAATGAAAAGCTTTCAGAAATTAGTGAGTATGATTTGTGAGAGTACAATAGGGAGGCAGAAAAAACAGTGGTTGAACAACACATTACGAAAGCTGGAAATGTGAATTATCACGAGGCTGCCTGAATGACATGAATAAAAGAAAGCTTGTATGGTTTAAAATAAAAAAATCACCCCCTGTGCATTGCATCTATAGCACACCTACATTGTTAGTGAACTGTAATCACTTAGAAATTAAGTTAACTAAAATCCAATTGGCTTTATACAGTGTAAATAAGGTTATATTTTTCTGTAGGCTCCCCATTATGCTTTGAATATGAGCAACAAAGCAAACTCAAAACAGCAGGCATTCGTTGTTACATCCCAGGCAGAAAATCAGGTTAAGGCAGGACCTTATTTAGAGGGTTTGCCTTACCTATAAGTAGGGAGCTAAGAATCATGAAGACCACACAGCTCCACACAGGACCACCACAAATCCAACCCCTACGTCTGAGAGCATTGACCAAACACCCCTTGAACTCGGGCAGCTCAGTGCCGTGCCCACTGCCCTGGGCAGCCTGTTCCATGCCCACCGCCCTCTGGTGCAGACCCTTTCCCTAACACCCCCCGTCCCTCCTGACGCAGCTCCATGCCGTTCCCTCGGCCCTGTCGCTGTCACACAGAGCAGAGCTCAGCGCTGCCCTCCGCTCCCTGTGAGGAGCTGCAGCCGCCATGAAGCCTCCCCTCAGCTCCTTTGCTCTGCCCTGAGCAAACCCAGGGCCCTCATCCGCTCCTCAAACACCTTGCCCTCCAGGCCTTCCCCCATATTTGTGACCCTCCTTTGGTTGCGTGGGATTGAAACAAGCACCGGGAGCTGATCTGCCACAATCTAAAGGCCCTGCATGTACTTCTAGGTGTGCACGGGGCATGGAGGGCTTCCTGCAGAAAGACCCTGCACCCACACTGCAGGCGGGGTGCCGGGCACAGTGATGCAGTTTGTGACTTCAACTGACTTCCAGTAGGAGGGAGACCAGCCTGAGATCATCTCTGGTGTGCTTCAGTGAATAACACAAGGAAAATTCCCACTTAGCACCCACTCTGCTGCAACCCTGTCTGTAAGGGAAACAGGTTGGGGCTGAGCGTAGCCCTTCTCCTGTGGATGTGGGCAGTCTCTATGCTAAGAAGCGAGTCTCAAATTCCTCTGGAGCCCTGCAGCTGCAGTCAGGTGACCCATCTGGTGCTGGGACAAAGAGAACCTGCTGAGAGGCAGGAGTGGCTGCTGAAGTAAAAACCTATTTCATATCAAACAGAATGATGCTGATTTTACTGATGCAAACCAGCAAACAATCCTACTGTATTAATCACTGACAGAGATGTGTTGATGTGTTGCAACGTTGCAACTCCAGGGAAATGCCACAACCAAACAGAAAGTGCAGTTCTCTAGCCTCATCACCAGCCTTCCTGCTCCCTCAAATAATAACACAGGAGCAATACTTTCTCCTTTGCTTGCACCGACTCCCTGGTGCTTACCAACGTGAAATACCATGTCACTCCTGTTATGCCAGCTTTTTTCGCCCTCTAAGTACTGCCATAACAGCAAAGGGCACCAAGGAGTATGTGCGTGCAGAAGAACACAGCTAGCAGATATCTGGCTGTGTGGAGGAGGCTCACCCCGCACCTCGGAAGGAAAAACTGAATCCAAATTTCCCCCTCTGCTGCCTCTTGCTTGGCTCAAGCTGTGTATTGCACTGTGAATGCTCCCTCTGGCTTTGCAGCTGGGCCAGTGACGACCATTACCTCCATAACAAGCAAAGGTAATAATGTATTCCCAGCTGGAATGCACTGAGTTTATCCCTAACAGAAAAGCACTTGCAAGCAGTATAATACATGGGCAGGCAGGTAATGCTGACTTAACACAGCTGGGAGAAACACTTCCCGTAATACCAATAGTTTCTTTAAAAGTTCACAGTTCAGAAAAAGAGAAGACTTGATAATTATTTCAGTCATCACTGCTTGGCAGGGATGACTATTACAGACAGACACGGCCTACAGGGTTTGTGCTTTCTTAGAGCACATCCTAATCTTCTATTCTACTGGTAAACTCAGCAAATTGTAATCGTTTGACACCAAAATCAAAATGTGAAACAAATCAGAGTTTGTGACATTGGACTGCACAACTCTGACAAAAGAGCATGATGTATTTCTGTCCTGCCAACCGGCTCCAGGGCCTCTGTCTTCTACTATTGTCTCTTCATTTGGTTTATCAGCTGTTTAATATAAAGCTTTTTAATCAGGAGAGAGGATTTCAAGGAAAATAATATCAAGTATTAGACATTATCTTGGAATTGCAATGTCCTTGCCATGGGTCTGAAGAGTTTCACTTTGGCTTTGAGCTCTCTGGGTTTATCCTGAGGAGAAGTTTGAAATCTTTGGGTTTATTGTTCTTGGCACTACGTGAAAGAACTGTGGTTGAAAAATGAATACCTGGTGAAATGCCCTTCAACTAATCAGTTTTGGGGAGTAATAGTTCAGTACAGAAAAATGTCTCTCAATGAAGAATGGGAACAAACAATAGCATAGTGGGAAACACAGAGATGCTTCCAGCAGATCATCACTCTGTGACAAAGATGGTGCCTCTAAGCTCACAGATTGACACATCGGGAAATGCAGATGGATAAAGTTGCTACCTGCGCTCATTTTGCTTGTATCATTATTACACAGCCACAACAAAACAACAGACTGTTTGCCGTGCTTTGGGGAGAGCATGGACATGAATTGTGGACACTCGATTCTGAAGCTTTCTGACAATAAGGTCGAGGTGGATTAATGAAAAAAGAAAATATGAAAACCTAGAACATGAAAGGTGAACATGCACACAATCCCAAAGGAAATGCTGCAGCTCAGCCTAAGGAGGTGCTTGCTGCCAAGGTACACACACTATCGCAGTTCCGACAACATAGCTTTGAAGATGCCTTAAGTGTAAAATCCCCTTGGCTCTGTATCACGTGCCATAGGAGAAAGTACCAAATACAGCTGTTTCTGCAGAAATACCAGAAGGGAAGACTGCTGTGTGAAAAAAACAGGGCTAATGTGTGCTGTCCGACTGGTAGCTAGCTCCTGCTGAAGGACAACTAGGACTCTTCTCCATTTTACCTACGAAAATGCGATATTGCCCAAGACAAGTCAGTAATAAACAGTATATTTCCTAAGAGAAAAGAAAAAAAAAACAAACTCAACCCTCCTCTCTGCAGGCCCCTGCACACATCATTGTGGCTTCATCACCAGCAAATATGACAGCAGCCTGAACTCTAGCTAAACTTCTCTGCCATTCACATACCTCAAAACCTGACAGTGATAACCTCCTCTGCTCCTGCTTAGGACAGCTTATAAGGTGAGTTGGTTTGTGCACATAGTTCTGCCTATTCTCAGTCAGCTCAGTTTAACTCTGATTTAACTCCACGTGAGCTAGAATCTTCTTGACTGGAGGAACAGGATCTCATGCTGACAGCTAGTGCTGCCAAAGCAGCAAATCTCTGCTTTTGTAATGCCGGTTATACTTGGGCTGGAACTGTATTTACTCCGTCATACAACATCTTCACTCTGTACCTAGAAAAGATAGTGAACGAATCATGCAGATCCCTACAGTTCCTTAAGGACATTGGCAACAACTCTGTGGCCACCCTGCCAGATGCTTGAATAGACTGAACAAAAGCTGCCACCCAGTGCTGGGCAGCTTCTGATAGAAGCAAATGGGGGATCTGAAAAACAATGGCAGACAACAGCCCTGCCTCTTAATTCTTTGGCTGATAAAACACAATGCTATATACACCATAATGTTCAACTTCAACACCTCATTAGAAAAAAGAAAAAAGATCTATTGTCTGAGTATGTTTTCTCTCTCTCTCTCTTTTTTTTTCTTTCCCCAAAGGAAATTTAGTGCCAGAAAAAGACCTTGAGGTCCCAACTGTTGGGAGAGAGTTGACACATTCAATTTTCCATGACACATTCAATTCACAAGCCCTTGCTCAGTCTGCCAAAGGCACCAATTAGCACCAGAGGTGGAGATTTTTTTTTTTATTTTTATTTTTTAACAGGAACCTGTTTAGCAAGATAAAGACAGGAATAAACAGCCTCACTCATGGGTGGAAACAGTTTTGCTTGAGTCACTGTCAAAGATGGTAGCAACAGATTGCATGGCGATGGGGCAGCCCTAGCTTCACTAACACAAGAGTTCAGAAATTAGGCATGGAAAAAAGAAAGCAAATGGCAAGGATTCTCACAACACCACATCCACATGTGTAATTATTTGTTGACAGAAAACTGGGTTTCTGGAAGACATTTATGCACGTTGTGGAATGGTGACATGCTGCAGAGCATTCACCAGTAAACTTCAATCCCATGCAGCACTACAGGCTTGGGGCAGAGTGGTTGGAAAGTTGCATGGAGAAAAAGGATCTGGGGGTATTACTCAGCAGCTGGCTGAACATGAGCCAGCAGTGTGCTCAGGTGGCCAAGAAGGCCAATGGCATCCTGGCTTGTATCAGATGTAGTGCAGCCAGAACGAGCAGGGAGATGATTGTTCCTTTGTACACGGTGCTGGTGAGGCCACACCTTGAGTACTGTGCTCAGTTTTGGGCCCCTCACAACAAGAAAGACATCAAGGCCCTGGAATGTGTCCAGAAAAGGGCAGTGAAGCTGTGAAGGGTCTGGAGCACAAATCTTCTGGGGAGTGACTGAGGGAACTGGGATTGTTCAGTCTGGAGGAGGACTTTCAGACTGGAGGGGAGACTTTATTGCTCTCTACAACTCCCAGAAAGGAGGCTGGGGTGAGGTGAGGGGTCAACCCCTTCTCCCAGGTAACAGCAATAGGATGGGAGGCCTTAGGTTGCACCAGAGTTGGGATTCAGGTTGGAGACTAGGAAAAACTTTTTCTCAGAAAGAGTGGTCAGGCATTGGCATTGGCTGCTCAAGGTGGTGGTGAAGTCACAGTCCCTGGAGGTTTTCAAGAAGAAGGTAGATATGGTACTTAGAGACGCAGTTTAGTGAGCAATATTGGTGACAAGTGAAATGGCTGGACTAAATGAAGTTAGAGGTCTTTTCCAGCCTTAATGATTCTGTGGTTTCATGATTCAGAAAACGCCATTCTGCTGATCAGTAAGGTGATTTTTTCAAAGAACTGCTGGTGACCTACTGCAGTTGGAACTGAATTAAGCACTGGTGAAACATTCAACTCTATTCACCAACCAATGTGGACATGCAGAGCTGTGCTGGTGCCTTCACAGAAATCACAGAAATCACAGAATGATGTGGGAAGGTTTTAGACCTTAAAGACTATCCAGTCCCAAGCTCCTGCCACACACAGGGACACCTTCTATTAGATCAGGTTGCCCAAATCACCATTCAAGCTGGTCTTGAACACTTCTAGGGATGGGGCATCCATAACCTCTCTGGGCAACTTGTTCTAATATCTCATTTCCACCATAATAAAGAATTTCTTGCTAATATCTAATCTAAATCTACCCTCATTTAGTTTAAAGCCATTGTGCCTTGTCCTACATCACTGCACTCCCTAACAAAGAGTCTCTCTCCTTTGTTAGGCTGCAAGCTCCAGTGCAGACACCGCTAGGAGCTCAGCCACGTTGGTATTTTTATCACTTTCTCCCAACTCAAGCACAGACTAATTATTCCACGAGAGCTGTTTACATCCTTAATGTTGAGCAATGAACAAAAGGAAGCTCTCCTCCTCTCAGAGATGTGGTGGATGCGCTCCATGTCGGCTTTTAACGGCACTGAAATCTGTGTAAGAGGCTTAATCTCTCAGCCAGGATTTTATGCTCGAATGAATACGGCAACCTCCATCTTGCTTTGAGTGTGAAAACACTCCTCACAGCCTCCAGTACAAATATACGGGTCCTACTTTAAAGTTACTAGCAATTATCGATGTGTACCCATAGGAGAAAATAACCCTCAGATGCGGATGGGGATTAAAAGCTGTCATCGTATGTGGTGCATGGTGCTTTTGATTTGCTTTAAGAAAAATGTGCTGCAATTTCCTGGAAATAAAACTTTTGAGAGTTAAAAAAAGAAAAAAAATGTAGGTTAAAAAAACCCTGATATTCTTTAGTGTGATTTATTAGTTTTTGTAGTTTTCAACTGACAAAATTTGTCAGTTTGGATCTCTGCTGTGTTGCGTGTATTATCACCTGCTGCCAGTATCTGAACCCTAACCATAGGGTATAGCAATACAAGAGCTTATCAGTGCGTCTGCAAAGCCTGCAACAACTTAAAAGTATGAAATTTGCTTTACCTTCTAGACTAATAAAATAAACACTTCAAAACAGCTATAATGATTATCTGATGATTGAACTCTGTATTCTTTTAGCAAGTAATGGAATCCTGGCAGACAAATTCAATTCAAGATACATTCACATTCAGGACATCAACAAAGTCATCATGTTGTGAATTGAAAATTCCTTTAAAGGTTGCGTTTGAATTCTAAGGGGCTGACAGATCAAGGGACTGAAGGCCCTGGAAGGCTAAATGAGTGAAGTCCCGCTATGTTTCTTTCTTTCTGTGAATGAAGCTCACTTTTGTGTGTGCATTTGCAAGCAGAACAGGTGCTGGCTTCATACAAACTTGGAATCTCAATTGGGACAGTAGCTTCTTGTCAATGCTGCACAGTTCAAACTACTTTAAGTTAAGGAGGATTTCTTTTTCTTTCTTCCACCCCCTCCGAATGTTCCTCTCCTGATTTTCACATTTACTCTTCCGCTATTGAAATCTAAACATTACATCCATGATTTAACAGGGCTGCATTTCTAAAGGGTCTCTTGCATTCCAGCTGTTCCCAATGCTGAATGATGCACTCTCTAAATCACAAACAGCTGCCTGAACAGAATGATTTGCAACCAAACACACCACGACCTACACTGTCCTTTTCCAAAAGGCAATGAAGACATCAAAAATCCTCTTCCACCAAAGGCACTGCGAAGACCTACTGCTGTTGGAGCTCAGGTGCCGTTGGGCAGTGAGCATTTCACATTCATTAATTTTGCTGCATTCAATGGAAGCCTTGTCTGGCTCTCTATTATGGATTTTAGTGCAATAGGCTAACCTGAGTGAAAGACACCATTCTAATAGTAGCAGAGGCGTTTCCAACCTTAGAGATTTTGGTTTGGTGATTCTATACAGAAATGGAGGAAAACTGGGGCTGGCTGAATAGAAAATACAGACATTCACGACAAAGGAAAACAAAGCCTTTCCAGAAATAAAAATCCAACTGTCTCTGCAATTCTGCTGAACAGAAAAAGAAGGTAGCTAAGGCATTTTTGATTCCTACCTGCACCTCTTGCTCTATTGTATGTGGAATCACTTGAGCATGATGGCAATGATTCACTCCCGAAGCAATCCCTGATAGAATTGCCATACGCTGCAGAAATCAACCTTTAACGATGCCGCCTCCCAATTAGCTCAGGTTTGCTAATAGTTTGATATAATTGGCACCCTGATGGAAACTTTATTACCAATCCTGTCACCAGCCAGGAACCTGAAACACCACTCTAATGACAGCACATATTAGAGCAATGCCACTTCTAATATTAATACATTAGCTGCAGGTAGGCAGGGGCTCATATACTATAAGGATTCACAAACGGGATGTGCCAAATTCCACTCTGTGCTCTATTTTGTCATCTGCTTATAACATCTAGGGAGGCAACAGAGCAGCCCCAGTGTGCCCCAAACCACCCCTGTTGCATTACAGCACAAATGCTGCAGGCCTGGAAAAGCCCTGTAAATGGCCAGTGAAAAATGATCCCATGGAGCTCAATTTTTTCTTCCTGTGCCTTGCAAGTTATGACGGCCTTTCTGTTAATTGGCCACAAGTCCTAGTTTGCTGTCAGCCTTCAGCTGCACCGGGGAGCTCTTTTGGAGGAGTCGCACTCTGTCATTCCCATACCCTTGTGAATACAAATGCTCTCTATAAATGTCCTCTGCCTACAAAATGGAAGTGGTATTTTTTTTTCTTTTCTTTCTTTTTTTGACCTAGATTAAATCTGCTGCATTTTCAAGCCTTTTGGGAAAGCAACTAAGAACTAATATGCACTGGTTCGTGTGCCACAACACTTCCCTGCCCATTATTATGTAAATCTTGACTGAAGTGCGACACAGATAGAAGAGATATCACGGGCAAAATTGCCAGAATCCGCTTTTCTTGCTCTCTGAAATAAGTCACTTACATTAAACAGTTTTAAACGTCTAATAGCTATAAAACTATCGGAAGAATTTCAATGTTCATTTTTCATATAGGACAATGACAGCTGAGCTCTTGCACTGCCTGCATAATGACCAGGAAGCGAGCAGCCAGCATGTTGGTATGGCACACTGGGACTCTCTGGTTTCCTTTTGAAATATGGGGCCAACTTCCACATCTGCATTTTGGGAATGCTTGTTCAAAATTTGGAATAGATGATTATAAAAGTGGGGAAAACCACAGGTTCTGAATTAGATTACATACGTTGTGGCAGGGTAAATAAATGCATACAAATCACGTTTATAGCATCAAGGCAATTTCATGGCATTACAACCAAATCTGTCCTTAAAGAACCCATCACGGCATGTTGAGATGTGAGTTGAGCTATAATAGGCTGGGTTTGCAAGTCCGTGAATCACAGAATAGTTTGGGCTGGAAGGGACCAGAAAGATCGCCTACTTCCAAGACCCTGCAATAGGCAGGGACATCATTCCTAGACCACGTTGCCTAAAGCACTATCCAACCTGGTCTTGAACACCTTCCAGGATGTGGCATCCACAACTTCTTTGGGCAGACTATGCCAATGCCTCACCATTCTCTGAGTAAAGAATTTCTAATATCTAATCCAAATCCACTTTTACTTTAAAACGGATATCCCTTGTCCTATCACTACATTCCCCAGCAAAGAGTCCCTTCTCATCTTTCTTGTAGGCACTCTTTGCATACTGAAAAGCCACTATAAAATCTCCCTAGATGTTTTTCCAGGCTGAGCAATGCCAGCTCTCTCAGCTAGTCTTCAGGGGAGCAGTGCTTAGCTCTCTGAGCATCCTCCTTTGTTTTCCCCTGGACCAACTCTACCAGATTCAAAACTTGTAAACTCTGAAAGGGCTGTGGAAGTATCTGTGAGCAGTGAGTGGGACTATGTCGGTACATAAGTGTGATGTCAACACCTTAGCCTGCTGGTACTGGAAATACCGCCATTCTGTCTGGGACCATTCATTCCCTGAAACCTCTCCAAGCCATCAGTGAGTGTACATCTCTTGGACAGACATTTCTTGTGGTGTCCCAGAAGGAAGGCAGCTCTCCATCAAGAGCAGTCAGATGCTTAGTGCCCCTTCTCCGGTTCTCATTTAGTCCGTTTGCTCTTCTGCGTCCAGGAGGCACAGAATAATTGGGATCTTAAACATCTTAAACAATAAAAACTGCTTGTAAAAAAAACCTGCTTGTCATATTTTTTGGAAAAAAAAATTCTTGTGAAAGTAGTACAGCAAAAGGAGAGACCGAGGAGAGAGCGTTTCTGTCTCCAGTTGTGTGATGGATTTCCCTTGGGTGGTCACTGTACTGGTAAGGTATAGAAAATAATATATGTAGGAGAAACAAAAAATATTTTTTGCTCTAGCTTGAAATCATTCTAAACAAAGCGTGTCATTATGCATGTATACTGTATCACAAAGACATTTTGAATTTTGGGCAAACATCCACATGAAACTACAACGCAGTCACTTATTTCCTATGCTGCCTTGTCTTCATTTCCCCTTTACCTCTTCTTTTATTCTCTTCCTTCACATTCTCACATTAATTCTCCTTAATCTTAAATTCACATTCTCTTTGTCTTATATATACCCTTAGTCTTTTCTTTCAGGAGCTGATCATTGTTTCCTTTTTGCCTTCCCTAAGTAACAATTATTGACTCAAAATTACTGGTTTTGAAATGAATTACCACATCCTCAGCCATTGTGCAAGTGAACTCCTAAGACTGTTTATCTGCCAGACATGTTTTTGGATATAGTACAGAAACAGGGTTCAGGGCAGAGATGCTCAAAAAGGTGGGAATGAAAAATTGAGATGTCTTCCTTTATTAATCCCTTCTTACAGCAGATAACTGGAGAGACACTGTATTTCAATTCAAAAAGACTCTGAAAAGATCGTGTTTACAGAAATTAATGTAGACAGGAACATATCTTTCACAAATGACATTTCAAAAGCCCTTTACTCTCCACCCCTGATATTCACCAGTAGCAAAATCAAGCTTTGGAGAGCAGAGGCTGACATAGCTGCCTGTCCAGCCTGTAAAGAGAAGGCTTTGGAGAGTCTTATCAATGTCTATAAACAGATGATGGGGCAAGTAAAGAAGATGGTGCCAGGATGTTTTTTAGTGATGTCTAACAGGAGGCCAAGAGGACATGGGCCCAAATTAAAATACAACCAATTCCATTTAAACATAAGGATAAAAGTTTTTAATGTGAGGATGATAAAAAACTGGCACACGTTGGCCAGTGAGGTTGTAGAGTCTCCATCCTTGGAGATCTTCCAAACCTGCCTAGATACAGCCCTGAGCAACCTGCTGTAGACAAGCCTGCTTTGAGCAATGGTGTTAGAAGAGATGAGCCCCAGAGGTCCCTTTCAGCCTCTGCCTGTGATTCTGTGAAACAATGAAAGAATTTAAGAGGCTTTTTCACAATACCCTACTAACACGGTACAACTCCTTCAGAAATATATTGCAAGCTTACTTAACATCAGCAGACAACATCAGCTAAATTGCTGTTTTACTGTTGTACTCATCAGTTGGGAATCAGCTCTTATTCACTAGCAAATTTCACACACAAGATAGGTTTCTTCATAGCTAGACAGGAACTGCTCTTTTCTTCAGAAGCAGAACCAGAAACATTGGAATCTCAGCATGATGCACATTGTCACAGACATAGAAGACCATAAAAATGCTGATAAAAATCTTGTCTTCAGAAACACATCAAGAAATTAATCAGTTCAGAAGCATTAAGATGCATTTTTAAGCTACAGTTCATCCAGTCCTGTTGCATTTGTTACATCATGAAGCTTTTAAAATTCAGCGTAGGCCTTCAGTATTAGAAGACCATTTATTCACCCACAGCTCCGACAGTTCTGAAACCCTGAGCTTGTATCTTGTAAAGGTGCTTTAGGTAAGGCCAAAGCTGGTAACTCAAACAGAAGTTGTCCACAATGAAAGAACTGTAAAAGAAGGCACAGGGAAGAAAGTCTATTGGTGACACTTAATGAAAAAAAAAACCAAAACCGTTTAAAAAGGAACAAGTGAAAACAATTCTATTCCTTACCCAGAAACTTGTTAAGAGGACAGTGCATGGGTTCATTTCAGCACTTGTTTGGAAGCTTTGGTCACCATTTCTGCAACAGAATTTAAACCTGACCTTGGGTAATTCATTTCTAGGAATCTGAAAATAATGTTCAATGCCCATCTGAATCTTCAGATGCTCAAATGCTTTTGAACAATCTGGCCTTTAATCTCCCCGCGCCCCAGCTTCTCCTTGTAAAATGGAAAGAATAAAATGTCCTGAGCTCAAAGAAGTACTCTGAAGAAATCATTAAAAAAAAAAAAAGTGAAAAGATACAGCAATAATAACGAGGTGAGTAACAGTACAGCATTACTCGCAAGCGCTGCTTCTGTCTAACTAGCAATAGTTTGGCATGCTTCTTACAAAAGTTTGCTTATAGGAAATGGAAGAAATCAATACAAGACATTCAAGCTGGCTTAAGGGGCACTCAAGCAGTTTAGGAAGAAATTCTAGCTTAAATATTGCCTTAAAGTAAGGCAGTATTGCCCTGAGCTTCATTCAACAGAGACCTATTCTTCCCCCAACACCCATCAGCACCTCACCTCCTTTTTTTACTGCATTTGCCCAAACTACCTAATAGGGCTCCATTCTCTGCTGGTCAAAGAACTGACTGAGCTTCCATTCTGAGTTGTGACATATTAGAATATACACTGATTTTCACCTGTTTGAGAACCTGGTTTCTTAAAAATGTGCAACTCTTTTCCATTCTTCACAACCCATTGTCTGAATGAGTTGTACTCCTGGTTCTGTTCGCCCAAGTGGCAAAGCAATGCTTGCAATTCTTCCTTGACTTCAACTTTATAAACTTTTCCGTATCTCGTATTGATTCGCAGACACTCACAGTTTCACTCTCACAGGGTCACAGCACATGTCAGATCTTTCCTACACTGTGTACACCTTCTAGCAGTCTTTCATCTAAGGAGCTTCACTTTCCCTGAACTTGTTAGCAGTGACACATTTATTCCCCAATTAAGATATATATATATTTTATAACAACAACAAAAAAAGAAAAGATACAGAAGGAATTTCTGGCAACTTTTCTATCTTTCCAGCTGGTTGAAACAATTTTATGCAGATGAAGATGCAACTCCACAGAGCCTTTGAACTTTAAGTAGCATCTTTACTTGGCTTTGAACTCTCAACAGGGCCCATGATCTTTCAAAGCAATATATTCTGCCTGTGGAAGCTTCAAACAAGGGAGGAAAAGGCACCGTTAGAAAAACTGCAAAATATGTTTTTTTCTTCGTTTTTAAATGCTTGATGCTTCTGGAAATAAATAAATAAATAAAAAACAACAAACCACAACTGAGTGGTATCTGAAGAAGTGTATTCAGCACTCAAGTGTTTCCCTAATTAATTGTTTAGATGAGTACGAAAATAAATGCAGCGACAGCAAAGATAAACAAACCACTTTAGTAATAAAGCCATATATTTGTGCAGACACACAAGAATAAATGGCAGCTCTTAATGAGCACAAGCAACGAGAGCAAAGAACACGCTTCATGTGGGGTATCCAAAAGCTGAAGCTCAGAGACATTTGAGAGGTTTCTGGCAACAGCCCGTTCAAATTCGCTCCTTGTACAGCACTGAGGCTGTTGCAGCTCCCAGATTTGCACAGACTGATGGTGTAAAATTAAAAAATGGGCTGAAGAAGACTCATAGCTCAAGCTTCATCTCACCTAGGCAGCCTCAGAGAAGCAAGAAAAGCACTTGTACTGAGAGGGATTGTTATCTCAGGTTATGATTATTGTTATTTATTTTTGTGTTATGATTAGCTAATGTTAAATCAATGAAGGAAGATGCAGCATGCATGTGTAACGCATATGCTTCTAAAAGCTACGATGATTCATGCAGTCTTTTCTTGTGGCTGGAAAATGAACTAATGAGGGGGAACGTGTTATCTTACAGATAGGACAGCGTGTCTAAGAGAGGACAGCATTAGGCTTCCACATGTAATTTTTTCAAAGTTTTCTCTATGTTTCCCAGAATCAGGACTCCCACCATCTCACCATAAAACTATTTCACAGTCTCACAAGCACTCATTTTAAGGACACTATTTATAGAAAGCACTTAATTTCACCTTGCTGTTTACATCTTGAAGATTCCTAAACAACTTGACTACCTTGTAACTCAATAACAGAGTGAAACAATAAACAATATTTTGAAAATAAATGTTATCCCCCTCCTCTCCACACCCCTCCCCCCAAGAAATCATACAGTCATAGAATCATTAAGATTGGAAAGACCACTAAAATCATCTCATCCCACCATCAACCAGCATGTGACTGCTATAGACCCTCAGTGCCACATCTCCACTTTCTTGAACACCTCCAGGAATGGTGACACCAACACACCTTCCTGGGCAGCCTGTGCCAATGCCTCACCACCTTCTGAGAAGGGATGTTTCCTAGCCTGAACCTCCTGTTTCCAACCTGAACCTCCCCTAACTTAAAGCCATGACTTCTCATCCTGTCTCTATTACCTGGGAGAAGAGGCTGATTTCCACTTTGTTACAACCTTCTTTCGGGGAGTTGCAGGGAGCAATAAGATCAAGTCTTAATGCTACAGATGATTTCTTTCTTGCTACTAGCAACCATGTATGATTTGGAACTGATTAAAAATCTATTCACCAATATTTAATATCTATTAAGGGAAAGGATCGTTGAGAGCACAGTTGATGACCCAACAGGTATGTCTCAAGCCCTCTATTATCGTATGAGAGCAGTCCAAACAAGATGCTACCATGATACATAGTCCATATGCCTCTCCAAATATCTGTATCTCAGATGTGGCATTTAATCATATCAAGATTTAAAATAAATCTCCAGCAGCCTGTTTCCAAGTTATGACAAGACAAGCACTTGGCTACAGAGGTAAAGGCTGTATGAAATGATTGGCAACTTCTCAGGACAAGAAGAGAAAGGAGCTGAATGATTGGCAACTTAATCAGAAGGAAAAAGAAAAAGAGAGAAAAGGAACAAAAGGAGTTCCTAAACAGCTATGTGTTGGCTCCTGCGGCTGTCAAAGGTGGCCTTGAGCAGGCAGTGGCAGGAGGGCTTACACTGAAGCTTGTCTGCAGAGTAGATGAAACTATTCAGTGCTCCTTGGCATCAATAGCACGCAGAGCCTGAATGTATCTAATCACATTTGGTGCAGCATGATGCTGTACAGAGTTCTCTGCAGGTCACCATGGCTGTTAGAGGAACACATCCAACAAAATGCCAGCCTAAGGGTTCTTCACTACCAAAAATTAATACCGCTTTACAACAAAGTCCAAATTTTTATCTGAAATCTTTAATAATAATAATAATAATAATAATAATAATAATAATAATAATAATAATAATAATAATAATAAAAATAATCCAGGGGGTCCTTATAGCATATTTAATCTTCAGCCTCCGCTCTTTCTCTGACAAAGCACTCTTTCAGTGCTTTTTTTGCATGGAGACCAATCTGAATAATCATAGTATTTAGGTAGCAGTGCCCTTTATTTAACATTGCAGTACGGTTTGTTCTTTTATTTAATGTGTTATTATCTCCAGAAGCATCTATGTTAAGCAGATCTATGAAAACTTCCTGAAGGAGAACTGAGGAATGGTGGGTTAGGGGTCATCTTGTCAAACAAGCTTTGCAAGCACCAGATTTTACAAGCATTTCTTGTTTTTTTCCAAAAAAAGACCCAGCCTGCTAATAGGTGACTTGTAGTTGTCCCCAAAGTGCAGCAGATCTAAAGAGAAACTGCAAAGCTATGTCCAAGAAACATGAAGTTTCTTTCCCAAGATAAGATGGAGGATAGGGGAATTAGGAGAATTGACTTACTTGAAGGCAAGTGCTGGTAAGACCCATGTATTGTATCATGTGCTAGCTCCCATTAAGTACTATTAAGGCAAATCTGAAGATATTGCCAAGCAATTCAAAATTCCCTATCAGCCTGCAGCATTCTTCACTTTTACATTTTGCATGCAAGAAAGATAAACCTTAATGTATAGCAAAATTATTTCTGAACCTGCGTATCGCATGTTTTCACTATAGTACATATCATAGGCTTTGACACAGAGATAACTAAGCGATTACTTGTCAACTTCCTCTTATTCCATTAGTCTTAAAAGATAGGATAAAAAAAGCTTTTCATGTGCAACAGCAGGCTTCAGATTAGTCCTGCAGAGTTATCAAAAACGTGGAACTAAATATCAGACAAGCCCAATTTAAAATGATGAAACACTTCCAAATTCTAAAACAATTAGGCTGATTTACAACATGCAGCCTGATACACTGTAGGTTTGAATCCTTTTTTATTTTGCTTTTAAAAAGGGAAACATTATTTTCATGCTAGTCTTAAATTAGTGTCATCAGGATTTTTTTTTTTTTTCTGAACATTATTCAAGAGCAATTCCTACACCCCTAAAAGCGGAAGGTGGATGTTTTTTTTTTCCAAAGGGGGGAAAAAAAAAAAGAAAAAAAAGAACCAGTTTTTTTTTTTTTTTTTTTTTTTTTTTTTTTTTGTCCACGTTGTGGTACAGATTTCCTAAGATTTCCTATGTTTTCAATTCTAGGTCCCTAATTTCTGATGGTAAGCCAAGGATTCTGAAGTGCTATGAAGATGCTTGCAATTTTCTCCTCTATTTCTCATGGCTGTTCCTAGAAAACACATGCCTTTAACTGCTTCAGATCCTATTGTGGTGGAGATTTAAACCAACACTGACACTGGCAATGCTGCTCTGGCTGAGCACTGTAGTAAAATGTCATTATCAGAGTTTCAATATCCATTTGATTATAACTTTTGTTTTAGGAGAAGCAGAAGATATGAGAAACTCTGCTTTCAGTTACAAGACTATGGCAGTGATGGCAGTAAAACTGCTCAGAGCCTAGTCCGAAGGATACTTTGGCTTCTTTATTATAGAATACTGGAATTTACAAAAAAGAAAAAAGATCAAAGGTACATAACACTGACAACACTTTCCTAAGGCTTTCACTTTTGCAACATACACAGACAATTTTAAATGATTTTAAAGGATTTTAAATGAAAGTTCTATTTCTCTAAACTTAAGAGTATTAATATTTTAGTATGATTGCATTTGTGAATGAAGACATTCAGAAAGCCATTATGTTTTCAGCTTAGGTTAATAATAAGGCTATTTTTCCACCCACTCTCTGGCACAGCTGTAATGTTCTTGGCCTCAAGTGGGAGGCAATGTGGAACACGGATTAGCAAGATGGATGATATACAACATACAGTGCCAATTCACATAAAATATTACTAGATTGGAAATGACTGTTTACTGTCTCAGTGATTACATGACCACTTTTTTTCCTTCCAAGGAACATACACTATGTGTAGGCCCTCTATGCCAATAAAGCTTAGAGTGTAGCACCTGGGTAATGACAAATTAATTTTTGAGCTAAGCCTGATGATGGGGTCAGCCAAAATCTCAGGCAGAGTTTATCCCCAGTACTATATTACATGGCAGAAATGCATCCCTCACATTCATTGGTATTAGCACAGAATGGGGATTATAAAACAACAAACAGAAAATAAAGGAGGTGGGGGGACCAAAAATAAGAAAAAAGAAAAAAAAAAAGCTAGAATTGTGTCTGTTTGCAGTACAATAACAAAATATTATCTTATTGGCAGGGGGCGGGGTTGGAAACAGCATCCCATGGTCCAATTCCAAATAAAGTTGGACAAAACATTTAGGAATGCACTAAGTGGAACAAATGTGGACTTGGCAGACAAGAGAACTGGATGGCCAGCAGGTTTTTTTCTATTAAGATAGCTTTCCAAGCATGGGACCTTTGCATCCTGGAAGGAGAGACATTTTGCCCCATCTCATACCCAGCTCTCCTGATGAAGAAAGCAGCCCAGCCATGAGTGGATGGAGATAAAGGGCTCAGCTCTGGCTTGGGACAGTTGAAGGCTGCAGTATGTTCAGGTGCCATCATAGTTCCAACCACTCAGGTCACAGTTACCCTGACACAGCAACCTTCTCACTGAAATTCACTTTCTAACTATGATTGTTTTACTAGGGCCTCATAAAACATGAATTTCCAAGTTTTGCGCTCTGGCCAGTAACAAAACATTTTTTTTTTAGCACAAAGTCAACACAAATTGTTTGAATTACAAGTGCTCAGGAGTTCCCATCACTTGGAGTGTTGGCCACAGCCCCTGGCAAAATATCACCAATACTTCAGAGTTGAAAAATGTTTTCTTTAATAATTTTAGTGAGAGAGGGCTTTCATTTGAAAGAGAAATGCTTCAAAATGGCTAAATTGTCTCACCCCCAAGCAGAGCTCCTCTGAAAGGGCTGTTTGCAGAAACCAGACATTGCCATTTCCATGTAAATGGTTTACTGACTTAATAAAACAAATAAGCAGGCTTATATGCTTATTATATCAACTGCAGATGACCTACAGTCATTGAGACACCTATTCCTACAAAAATTGTCCCACTGAAATTAATTGTCGCGTTTACTCCTCCTTCCCCCGTAAGTGAACATCTAATCTCAGCACTTTGAAATGCACATTAGCTACTTCAATAAGTAAGATGAGCAATTCTTAGTTTTTTTAACCACCTGGGGCCTAAGTGGATGATCTCTTTACATGCTTTGGATGACGAACAAGACATTAAGTATTGGAATTTTTCCTATTGAGTAGCCCAGTGAGGCAGAGCCAAGTTTTTAGTCTTGCTCGCGTTGTCATTTCCAGAGTGTCAGACTTTCCATGATCAGTACATCCCATGTTCAGGTCACCAAAGCCTCAGCTCTGCACGCCCCAGACTTGTTTCAGGGTTGTTCCAACGCAGTGATCCACCACCCAAAGTTCTAAGTCTGCTCCTCTGGCACGCTCAATTTGGCAGCTGTAGGAGAAGGGCTGTTAGATGAGAAAGAAAAGGCATAAGTAGGCACATTCTCTTCTCCTACTCATTCTCTAATGAGCTTTGTGCCATTTTCTCTTAAATCTTATTTAAAATTTCAGCCTTGTACAGTAAGATCAGCAGGAACAGATCTTTGCTTCAGTAAAGATGCACAAAGCCCTCTTTGTTGACAAGTGCCCAAAACTCTGGCGTCTGCACTCTGCAGTCTCACGGCAGCTTTCAGTCCATCTTGTTCATTTGTGCCGTCAGTGTTTCAGGACAAAGATCATTTTAACAATCTGTTTGTAGAGTGTGTCTTACAATCTGTTAAGTGCATCTGCAGTACATACAGTAAATGTTAATAGGAGCACACGGTCAAGGTTGGAGCTGTTGATTTTGGGTCCCATTGTTGTGTGCAGTGCATAACTCTCTTGCACAGTGGAGGTGGCTGCACTTTTGTCACTCTGTGAGTCCAGAAACTGCTCAAACTCCCTACAAAACAGTGAATTTTGGGGAGTCAAAATAGTCCAAGAGTCAAAATTGCCTAAAAAATATATCCCCAAAGCAGTGTGTTTACAGGGAAGCTTTTCAAAGTTGAAGCCGTGACAACATCCATGAGATCACAGTGTCAAATCAACTTTTGCAATACCCTTAAATACAAAATGAAGCTATAAAACTTAGGGAAAAGGAGATGCCAGGCACTACCTAATGAACACTCAATCATAAACGTTACAAAGAAATGTCTGAAAAGAATCCCTACTCTCTCTTCTACACAAGTTTGTTCCAAAAAATCACAGCTGGTCACAATGGTGATAATGTTTCTCAACCTTAGTGAACATTTATCCTGTTTTTGTTTTGTTTTGTTTTTAAGCCAGCAAGTGCTACTGACATTAAACGCACTGCACATCGCTCTCCCACTCCTTGCAGCACAGATTGTTATTCTCCTGCTTTACATGCTGATTTCTCTTTTGTGAACTGAGACCTTGAATATTTTCACAAGGGAAAAGCAGATCAATGATTTTTTAAGAGAGCTAAACAATTCTGTGTAATGAACATCAGTTGACATGGGCAATTACACTTCTTCACACACAAAAAAGCCAAAAACACAAATACAAAGAGGAGACTATAATTCCTTTGAATGGCATGTGCCCTACTGACTGTAGCAGAATGTCAACCGCATGCATAAACAGGGGTGGGTGAAATTCGGGAGGGAAATGTGGATCATTATAATAGAAGATGCGTAGGTTAATAAAAACTTTTGCCATTTCATTTGGCCAACAATAAAGAAAGTTGCTTTAGAAAGCAACCCGCTGTTTCCCACTTTCCATCGAAAAGCCACTTCTTTGTTTTTGTTGCTGAATGCATGGAGAATTTTTCTGAAATTCCATATATTCTTTTTAAAGAGTGAATATGAAAGCAAAATACATAATATCAAATGTAAAGAAGTTGCATATTTCAATTATATTTGTGCCATTTAAAAATATTTTGCAGAAACATCCAATATACTCCGTCTTCTCTTTAATGGTTAAAGCATAGGAGTAGAGTGGGAAAACTCTGAATATCACTGGCTGGAAGCACGTCTCTGGCTATGTCACTCTGCTTCCACACATCTGAGCTTTCCTATAAAGTGAATATGTTAACATGGCTTATTTGCATTTCTGCTTTTATCTAGGAAGTCACACAAAATACCCTCCTGGATGTTGCTGTGGCATCTTTGTATAATGCAAGAGTGAGAATCCGGTATTCATGGCAGCATTAAAAATACCAGCAGCATTATTCAACAAAACCCCTCTCCAACACGATCAATCCCTGCTCTTGTTAGCAGGGCCTGTGCAATCAGCACCCACCACCCAGCCCCACTCCTACTGTACACATGCCCTACTGTACTGGCCACCATCCATGGCAGCTGGGGTGGTCATTTACAATTGCCAAATGCATTAGATGCTTGGAAAATCATCTGTAGCAGGTGAGGTGATTACATTTTACGTACATGCACTGATATTTGTTCTTATCTCCAAGCCTATTCCTATTCAGCGAAGCAATGAAGAACATGCTTCAACTTTAATCACCTGCTGAAGTCATCAGGGCTGTGTGCTTAGCTGAACAGGGGTCTTTAGGAGCCAAATATTATTTTTAGTAATAAGGAGACCTGGCAATACACTAGATGAAGCATTTGATAGTAAGTAACATTAATTCAATTAAATCCTCTTACGGCATACACTCTTCAGCTAATGTAGTTTACAGTGAAATTTTCTCCTGCACTCATTTAAATATAATTGCTGCACTTATCTTGTCATGAGGAAATTTCTGAAGGTTACTTGTACTGTGCATGTGTAAACCTACAAGCTATGCTGACCTTTAGTTGTGAGATTCTTTTGAACTACTTAGACTGCAGCATCTAAAATAATAATGATAATGATAATAATAATTCCCCGCTTTCACACAGCACCTTTTAACTCAATATATACCCATGTGAGAGCTAGGAAGCAACGAGGCACAGAAAGGCATGCTAGTAGCTGAGGACTGGAAAGGAAAACTAACACTTCGGAATGCGGAGAATGTAAGGGCTGGGAAATAATGCACTCTGAAGGCAGAATTTTGGTGCAGCGTTTTGCTCAGTTCTTCCAAAAAACGCAAAGGGGTTACGGCATTGAGAATATTTCATATCTACTTTTTACACAAGAGCTGGTATTACTAATAGCTATGGGGCACATCAGTATCATGGTGTGGAACCATGCTCTGTGATAGCTCTCAGCACCTGATCGAGTGCAGTTACCTTGGTCACTGATGTTAGTGACACTCTTGGCTGCTTTTCCACAGGTCTCACTTAATGTACTCCAAATGACGGCCAAAACTGGAAACAGGAATCAGTTGAAAAACTCAACAAACCTACACCAAAACTCCAAAACAAAATAATTGAGTCCCAAAGCAAGACTTCAGTGTGCACAAATACACATAGCTGTTTGGAGAGTTTAGTTCAATACTGAAAGGATGGGCACAGAGATACGAAGAGAAACCTGCTGAGTGTGATGGAGGTGAGTATACTGGAAAACCCCACATACACACAGTGAACATTTCAGGCCCTTTTGTATGGCACATCTTCCACCTCAACCCTTAAGCTCTCTGTACCTAAGTTCTAGAACTGCAAAAGTAAACTTTGCTCAGTTTCTCCATCTCTGTAAGTGCAAGCAAATGTAAGGATGAGAAACATTTGATGAAAAAAGGGAATGAATACTCTCACTAACCCCATCACTAGAGGTGCTCAAGGCCAGGTTGGATGAGGCCCTGAGCAGCCTGATCTGGTGAGTGGCAACCAGGCTATGACAGGGGATTGGAACTGGGTGATCTTTGAAGTACCTTCCATCCCAAGCCATTCTACCATTCCATGATTTTCATTCTCTTGGTCAAGTCCAAGACCTATTGGATGAGGACCCATCAAGCAACTTTGTACAGCTCTTATGGCACAGCTGACATCAAGGGAGAACTCTTATATTGAGAATTGATAGGGGAGGCTCTCAATCTCAGCATTTTCCCTTCCACAAATAGTTACCCCATGCCCATGAAATGAATTAAAAGTGACGAGAAAAATCTAATTGAGCCAATGACAACAAAACCCTCTGCACTACAAAAGATGAAGTCCCAGAGGAATTACTCAATACAGTCCATGTTAAATCTACAATGACTTTATATGCCATGATCTGCAAATGAAAAGGAGCCCTACTGTTTAATACCCATTTTAATTGTGGGGGACATAGAAGGAGTGGGGCTCAGTGCCTATGTGTCTGCTACATGCTTTTTTTCTTGCAGCGGTCCTTATCAAATCCACTTCACACTTGATCAAACCAATTCTGAGTTCACCTGGGTAGTGTTAATGTCACAAAATCATTGTGCTGAAAGAGTTCAGAGATCTGAGCGTTGAAAACGAAGGCAGCAGATTTCATCCAGGCACAGGCACATGCAGAACACTGCCTGCCTGCTCCAAGTCACTCAGCAATTTGGGAAACATCCCACAGCCCTGTATATCTCACTTTTTCCAGCTGGTAACAACTGCGTGCTGATATTTGTCTCCCTTTGCAAAACACTCAAGAAGTGTGGCTAAGCAGTGCTGCTCCACATGGTGCCTTGCACATCCGTACAACCCCAGTGTCTCACACAGCACCCTATATTAATCCACTCCCTGTTGCAGTACAGCTCCTGAAAATTGCAATTGAAAGCATGACATCTTGAGCTACTAGGATAGATAATTATTGTTTCAAACGAATTTGCCCAGTTCAGTTAGGCAAATAAGAGACACGGTTTATTATAAAACCACCTCTTCCACCTCTTTCCAGCTCATCTCACTCTTCTGAAAGAATGTATGACTGGGACGCAGTCATTATCTTAAATTAAAACCATGAGGTAGTAGACACTGGAGCTTTTTCCACTGCAAATAATAACGAATTTATGCATCACAAAGTTTAATCTGCAGAGTGGAAGTCTAACGTTCCACTTAAAACTGCATACTCATGGGCGCAGACGAGACAGTAATTAGGTTCAGTGAAAACCTGAAAAGATTCACAGGAAACATTCAAATTTAATTTATTCACGAGCTTTTCTCAGACTGTTTTTATAAGCAATTAGAAATTGTTTATGAAAGGAATCACAGATTCCTGAAAATGCCTTTTTCATGGAGGCCAGCAGATTTACATGGCCCACACAGCCTTCCACCCATATATCACTGTCTGGAGCTAAGCTCAAGCCTGGTTTAGAAGTCACTAACAGACTCAGTCCCTAGGAAATTATTTGCTACTTGTGTGAAATAACGTGCTGATGCTGACAGTGCACGATGGTGTGGACAGATGTCTAAAAAGCTCTGCAATACTACTACTGGCACTGCCCAACTCCTCCTGGCTCCTGTACCACAGACAACTGGCACTAAGTAGGTTATGGGTCCAGCCAGCACTAAAGCATACTCAGGACTGTGCTTTCTGTCTCCTGCTTTAAATGAAAATGCAAGCCAGCAAGGTCCAATGCAGCTAAGATTAAAGTAATGAACTCGCATTTAATTCATACTGCAAATGCTACACAACCATCCGTTCTGTAACATATTCTAAAAGGTCAAAGATTAACTGGCATCCTTTCAAGGCTTTCCCAGGATTTAAAATTCACATCAAGAACTAGGAAAATCGATGACATATTTATACTAAACCATTTTACATGGTTTTTGGCTCTTTATCTGCCCTGTATATCTAAGTATTGTTCACACCATCTCAGCAGTGATGGAAAAATTCCTCCTGTTCTGGATTCTTTTCACGAGCAAAACTTCTCAGACTGTGGCTTTTAATTTTACACTTTTATTTGTGTGTATGTGTGCATGTGTACCAGTGTCTCATTTTGTGGGGCGACGGGAGAGTACGAAAGCAATGAGATGGAAATTAATCTTGGAAGCTGCAATGTAGCTGAAATGCATGCTCACTAAGCTAGCTCACAACCACATCTCATTTTGACACTGCTCAGTTGTAGAACACTTTCTTTGAGCTCCATGCCAAAGTGTGTGAAGATTTCAGACTCACCTTCAAATCCCTCATAAAACCTCCTAGTAAAGTCATGAGCAAATGGCTCAAATGTGAACAACGGACGGAGCTAGGAACAACATATAATGAAGAAAGAGCGTTTTGGAAGTCACTGCTCTTTAAGAAAAGCACACATCATATTTCATGTGGTAACAGATAAGTAATGTATGTTTACTCAATAAAAAATGAAACAGGGAATTTGGGTGCTGGGATCAAAACTCATTGATATGAGATTTACTATGCAACCAAAGAAACCGGATACCATAAATTTCAAACTGACATTGTCCTGAGTTTTTGCAGACATGCATGTTTTAAATGTGTGCATCGATTTCAAAAATATTTAAACATGTATGTGATTTTATGTCTGGGGATTATATCCATTGATGAACTCCTAAGTGCAAGTGCAAGTGCATGACTCGACTTAGATTTTCTCCATGTATTACAATTTTTGCCTTTGAGATTATACATTTGAGAGAGAGAAGTTGGGCACATTATTCAGATTCAAGAATGAAATTTGATTAACTGTTTTTTTAATGATATTGAAAGTTCAGGCTGTTTCACTGCCTCCCCATGTGTGCTTTCTACTACAACGACAGCATTTCTAAAAACAGATTACCCATTTATATTTTAAGACATTTGGGATTATTTTGGTGAAGTTCTCAAATATCTCAAGTAAATGCTGAATGCTGTGCTGAAGAAGTCAAAATTATAACAAAGCTCTGCCTGCGTTTTTAACAACCATGCAAGATATTCTTTTCCAGCACTGTCTTAACAAAATATGTATCGTTGGACTGGATGATCTTTTAGGTCTTTTCCAACCTTGATGATTCTGTGAAATATACTATATTTTAAGCTCCCTATTTCTCAATCATTAGCCTCCAACTGCTTTTAAATATAATTATATATTAAAAAAAGACAAATACCTTTTTATTTGGCTTTTTTGTTTGTTTGTTTTTGTTATTGTTGTTTATCCTGAAGTATCAGAAAAACTGTGCACACATTTTCAGCTGTGTCTCTGGCATTTTCAGAGGTACCTGCAAAGTGCTTGGATTTATTTAACGTCTGAACTGAAGCTCAAGTATCCTTTTACATAATGCATCTTTTCTCCAAATGTTTATCAGACATGAACATTAGAGATCTATTAAGAAAACTGCAATTGATTAGAAGTTCTGTGCTTCTAAGGGCTTGCCTGGGTATTGGTTTTCTATCTAGTTAACTAAACTGATTCATGCAGTTTGTTCAAGTTCATTCCAGTTTATGTACTTTTTCAGCATAGATTTAATTAGCAATGTTCTTATACAGTCTTAGCTCAGTTTTCAAAATTCATGGACAGTTACAAATCACAGTTAGGCTGCAATAAAAAAGTGCAGCCAATGAGCCCCAAAGCAATCTACTTTAATCCCCTAGAGATATTTTATTTTTTAAATTCCTTACAGCAACAACTCAAGTCCTCATTTCTGGACCAAGCTTCCTCTGTCATAAATACGTAAAAACACGATGAAAAACGATGCCTAAATTACAGCTTAATTCTGTAGTCATTCACTGCAGTACACAGTTACATCACAAATAAGGATAAGGAAGGTTTTACATGCTATCTCTCTTCAAATATCACAACCAAAGAAACACTCTCTACTCAATCCTCTCAACTTCCTCTATTGTTCCTGTTTTGCAAACACTCAAACACAAACCCCCTGTTCTCATTACAGGATCTGCATGAAGACATTCCAGGAGTTCTGCAGTCTGACTACATGGGATTTGCTGGGATACATTTTGTTATTGCAGAGGAGGAATCTTTTGCCATAGTCAATAATGGGAATATACAGTGAGACTGATTTATGCAGAGAACAGGTTTGCAATCAAGTATGCAATGGGACATTAACCTCATCTGCTCCTTCTCTTCAAAGCCATCCAAAAATATCAGGGGTCACCAGAAACCTCAGCTCTTCTTCAAACAGCGCATAGATAACCCAGGCACACAACCCTGTCAGCCCATCCTGCTAACGGGGTGAAACTGTGCTGGGATGTGGGGAGCAGTCATGTCCAACACAACTCCAGGCATGCCCATGTCAAAACACAGAATGGAGGCAAGAAAAAGTTTATTTCCGAACTTTCCTTACTGCTGCTTCTGGAAGACCATTCTCTATGCTGCATGTGGAGGAAGAAAGTTTGACTTAAGATTTTTTTTCCTTTTGGCCTGCTGTTTCTCAGCCTTAAGTCTATGCTGTGCAGTCCCGGGGTTCGATATTAATTGAAAGAGCTGATCTATTCCTGCCTTTGGTATGCATTTCAACATACTTCAATCGTATCCCCTTATAACTTTTTCTTTCCAGACCAAGGTACAGTCCTGTATTCTTCCACAGCTTCTTCCCTTTTAGCTTTCTTGTAAGTCAATGCTTGAAGCCCTTTACAAGTTAACCTTCTTAGACCTTTCACCATAGCTTAACCCTTCCCGACTTCATACAAAATCATGCTGCTCTTCTCTGGACCTCTGCCCCTTTCTATAGAATGGTGCTAAATATTGGTAACTGTAGTTTAAAACATGATCAAAAAAATCCTTCTTTAAGTGGTACGGTATTTCCTTGAAAGCTATATTCAATGTTCCCATTTATACATCTCCACATTTTCAGTGCCTTTTTGACCACACGGACACAAAACATCATGTTAGTACTTTTATGGTATGTGCACTCTTCAAATCCTCTCCAGCTCTTGAATCTTTGAAAAAGATACTCATTCAACATCTGTGCTCACTCAAAACTAAAATTTACTCCTCCTGCCTACGGTTCATTTTACCTGAGTTTCTTTGTATGAGGTTGTTTTTTTCCTCCAGGTTACCTTCTCCTCCATCCAGCACCTTCGGCGCGATCCAAAAAGTTGGATAACAACTTAGTGGTTCTCCCTCTGTCAAAGCCATTTACATAGAGAGTGAAAAAGTATTGATCTCCAATACCAGTCCCTGTGGTTCTCCAATCATCATCCCCCTTTTCTCCCTTGGCCCGTAACCTTCCCCCATTCTAATCTGCCCTCGATCATCTCACCAGCTCCTTTCTCCATATGAAAACGGGTCCTTCCCTGCTTCACTAGCAGCCGTGTGCATTAGGCTCCCGTGTAAGGCTGTGTGAAATGCCCCTGGGAAATCCAGCTTGATTATATACACAATTTCACACCTGTCCACTCTCAGAAAAACCTCTTGAAAACTCCAGCAGATTTGTAGAATAAGAATTACCTTTTATAAAAATCAGCTCACATCTACAATATATTTTAGAACGCTACTTATAACCCATAAAAAATTCGAGAATTAAGGCTCTTGAAAGATTAAATTTAAACACCCCAAGGTCAGAAACCAAGAAGTCAAAAACCTGACTTTATCACCTGCTCCCCTGCCCTGTTGTGCTTGCATCTAACAGCAGAATTTGGCTTTTGCCAGTCTTTATTGCATGATATTTTATACAGTGTACAAGGTATCGGTTAAAAAATAGTACTTTTTCATTCAGTGCATGACAGATTTCAAGCCCAGGATTGTAACATAAGATCTCTCAGCTGTGATCACTAAAATTTAGTCTAAAATATGCATGCACAATGGCTGCAGTCCTGACTCCTGCAGTGTACATGCCCAGGACACAACTCATCAGATCTCAAAAGCTAAACAACACTCATGGGAACCTGAGAGAACATCCTAAACTCAAAGTATGTCAGCGGAAAATATGTGGAGAAACTCTAACTCCTGCAGTGCTGGCTGAAGGGAACTTCTAAAATAGTTTTGCAAAATACAATGCACTGAAATTGCTTCTGGGAGCAGGCAGAGTGCAATTAGCTGAGTGGTGTGGAAATGGTAGGCAAGGAGCACTTGGTTAACATCTTTGCTAATAATTAGGGTGGGCTTGTGTACCAGGCAGAGTGCTTCCGCTCCACTCCCATGCAGACTGCCTGAGTTCCTTCATCTCCTCCTTTCTCACATGGAATGGGGCACTGAGCAGGAGTGTTGGGTTCAATGGACTGGAGGAAGAATTGCAGGCAGGAGGCCTTCTGAAGGGCCCGCTTATAGCCACAACTACACCCAAGCAATCAGATAACTTCTGCTTCCGATATGCCCTACCCATCCTGTCTCACATGCATGTAGCAGATGAATGTCTCATTATCAGATTCCCCTGCCTGCTTCTCGGCAGACTTAAATTACCATGTTAAATAGGATAAATAATAAACACTGGCCTTTAACTACAGCACATCCTTGTTCACTCAGCACCCTATGTCTAATCTGATAACAGGTATGCAAAAGGCTACAAGGGAAGAGAGAGGTGGTTATCACGTGTGCCTTTACTTGCTTCCTGGAGAGAGATTCCTGCACGAGCAGGCTCAGCCTCACGCTTCGTGGGTCCTTGAGCCCTGCAAGAATTAACAGGCATTGACATGGGGGCAAGGTACAAAAACGATGTTGCAGATCCAACCCAAGACTCTTCTGCTACATCTCAGAGAGCATAAGCAGCCCTTTGCCATCTGCCTGCTTCAGCACTCCAACTCTGAAACAAAAGCAGTGAGAGAAATATTTCCATCTTACGAGAACAATGGGGAAGAGGAGAAGCCTTGGTGCTGGATGCTACCTTCACATTGAGCTCGCTGCATTAGAGGTGGAGGTATGTATTACTGGAGCTCTTTTTAACAACTGCCCTGAAAAAGTCACCTATCCACCCAGAATAAATTATATAAAGGAGGTAAGATGGACTGGGAGCAGAGACAGTTGATCTGCTGAGACTTTCAATCCCCTTAGCCTTCAGAAGCTGAAAGTGCCATTTAATTCAGTGCTACAGGATTTCCTGAACAATTATTTTATTCTGTATGTGTGTGAATAGTGTTTGCCTAATCCCCTGGATTTCTCTTGTTGCAGTAAGAGGAAGAAGTCTTACAAAACAACAGGGGATAAACACATGAAGTCAAATTACTTTGCTGAGCTTTTTCGTGTATCTGAAAAGAACCAGAGGGCTGCAAACTCTGGACAGTACGAAGAGTTTCCTACTTAAGGAGGATATTCCAGCTATCACCCACTGAAATGCAGCCATTCCTGTGTTATAAGTCCAAATTAACAAAGCTGCACAGAAGCAGCATTTCTGTGGAAGTAATATGTTCTTTCCCAATTTTTCCCAATTCCATCAAACTTGGCTTTCCACCTCTCTTCCTTCAGCTTCAGCTTTTCAGAGCTGGCAAGGAATACAAGAAGTAGGAAAGCAATGAACTAGGCCGTCTGTCGTTTGAGGGTATGAAAGGCAGTCTTAATAACAGCAGGAGAGAGGGAAGCAGCCGATGGTTATTTTTGACAGAATTGGGAGACACTCGGATTGCTCCTTCATAAACAGCTCATCAGAGGAAAAGCCTGTGCAAATGGCAGAAGCCCCTTCGGCCGCACTCACAACACAAAGCCCTCATCTGGTATGAGAAAAATCTTTGAAAAATCAAAATTTTTTCTTTCTTCAAAGAAAAGAGCCAAGCCCAACCCCGAATGTGTAGTAACACTGACTTGCATTTTCATCATCGCAATTCATGTTATTAAATACCAATTACATGGCACAGGCAAAGCATTTCTCACGCACTGTGATGAGAACAAGACTATCAGATATTTTTCAGGGTGATTTTTCTTTGTTTGCAACAGATTCTTAATCTCTCAAGCAGAATCCTTTGTGCTTCAGGATTAAGAAAATAAAGATCATTCCTGGTCAAAAGATACCCACATGAAATTCAAGAGGTTTCTATATCTGTCAGCTTTGCTGGCACCCTCAGCCAGGAGGAAGCACGGAGATAGGCTGCTCCACAGCTTCCAAGGGAAAAGCTGACCACTGGAGGACCTCACTGCTGTGTCAGGGAAATATAAGTCCGAAGGTTATGCTGTCTTTTTGGGGGATTAATTTCATTTACTCTTAAAACATGCCTGAAGTGACATAAAAGCATCATGTCTGAGTGGCTGAAAAGAGTCCTAGCAAAACAACAACAAAAAAACACTTTTCAAAGAGAATACTGAATATGGGGACAACAAGGCTTCATAATTAGTCTACAATGATTTGCATGACCTGTGCTTAATCCTTATGCCTTCCAGCTGCCTGATGGGCAGGTACATATAATGGAAAACACTACAGAAATGGGAATCAATGACTTTTTTCTGTCTAACCACAATATCATTCTCACTTCATTTGCTGCTTTAGTGGGAAGGCATTTCTGCGGCCCAGGAATCAGCTCTTCCTAAATGGCCAAGTCTCAAAGTTCAGTATTTTAGTGGTTTAAACTAAGTAGGAGTTTGTTCATCCATAGCAGCCTGGACTGCTGAAAATCCAGTTGCCTGACCTCTTAATGCTTCCTTCTATCCAGTGTTACAAGGAAAAGACACTTGGTGAGGGCACTGGGCTAACAGAGCAGGGGGCTGCACGCTCAGCTGCATCACTTCTAGGGAACAGAGGGAGGTGGAAGCAGAACTGAAGCACTGCAATAACAAATGCCTTCTGCAGTACTGGTGGAAGACAGCAATCTAGTACGGGACTTAATAAGCAGCAGGGTACCCCTACGAGCCCTTTACATGATGTCACCGTGATTCTGAGACAAAATACCTGTTCTTTTAACCAGAAACGACATATCAAAAGATATCACTCAAAGCACAAGACTGCTTAAATTGGGACAGCAAAGAGAAGGAAATGCTGAGCCTGGGCAGCGCTGCGCACAAAGCACCCGGAGTTGTGCTGTGTGCTGCACGTGACAGCCATCACCTCTCACTGAACTGGAAATCTCGAGGGTGCTGCTTTGCACAGTTAGCTAGCTGCTAGCCCACAGAATCACTCTGCGAGATTTCCCCATAAAGGATTTTAAATGCAGTGCTGGGAGAGGACTAAAAACGAATAACTATCGAATCATTTCACAACCAAGCACAAATGCCTCTGAGTGGTGCCAATTATTTGCAATGCCAGCAACAATTTAATATACGAAACTCGACAATCTCAAACTGTAAGTGAAAATACACGGAGAAAAAAACACATTCTGTGAGACAAAATATTCACTTTAAGGCTACACATAAGACTATGTTATAATTATATATATATATATATATAATATATACACAGAATTATCGCATGCCTATATATGCATGGACATACAGCTAAAGAAAGCAATACAGTTAAGGACAAATGCTTTGTATGTGGCAGAAAA
Source organism: Perdix hodgsoniae (assembly GCA_035772895.1). Lineage (NCBI taxonomy): Eukaryota > Metazoa > Chordata > Aves > Galliformes > Phasianidae > Perdix > Perdix hodgsoniae. The sequence continues at coordinate 27,951,507 of JAPSGF010000006.1, forward strand.
ATTGCAGAAAGAAAAAAAAACAACATCCTTTTCTATTACAAAAATACCATTGCCAAAAATCAATCCTTTAGCATGACCACAAAAATAAAAAATCAGGTTTTTGAGAAAGGGCAGGGCAATTCTATTTTTTAATTGCTATTGCCTCTGGAGCAATGACGTAGCAAGAGCCCACTGCTATTCTTTCCCTCCTTCTGTATCCTGAAAATCATTCCCACCTGGGGTGCAAAGAGAGGAAACAAAAGGAAGTAGAAAATTATATTTTTCATGAGCTAATCCTGGGAAAGTGACCGCTCAGGTTTCCATGTCTCTTGGCAATAATAATTTAAACAAGGATGGCAATCTTTTGTTATTTTTTGCACAGTTGGAATGCTCGCTTCCAGATAACAGACATTTAAACTGCAATTTAAGAAGAAGAGGAAGACAGCAATCGATAGGTATTCAGGAGTTCTCTCCTCTTAGGAATGCTGCATAGCTTAACACAGTATGCTTCAAAACAGACAGCCCAGATGCAAGCCTCTTTGGAAATTCTAAAGGCAAGCAAGATCACTGAAAAAAGCCCTGAAAGCAAACACAGTACAACTACTGTACCTTTACTTTGGGGAGGGTTCTGACTTCTGTCTCGGAGAACATTAATCTGGTAGACAGCTCCGTAAGGCTCAAAAAGTTCTTTTAACTCTTTTTCCGACCATGAACGGGGAATCTGTCCAACAAACATCTTAATGGCATCTGGGTCTGGTTGGTCTGAATGATCCAAAGCTCCATTCATCTTGTTAGCTGTGCCGTTACTAGAAAGTGGAAGAAGAGATGAAAAAGAAAAGGCAAGTTAGGAGACTACGCAGTTTTCATGTGCACTAGATGCAGATGATGATGTCAATTGGCACAGAGCAGGAAAAAAAATCGGTATTTAATTAATAGCATAAGTATTATGTACAAAAAACAATGAGATTACATTTTTCATTGAGTCTGGTTTTCTCTGCAGGCTGCTGCTTAATGTCATTATATAAGAAGAGAGCTGCACCACGCAAGCCAGTACTTTTGCATTTTAAAGCAGAGGAGAGTGGCAAGTAAGTACAGATTTCTCTCCATGGCCGTTGTAAACAGAACTGCTGCGAATTCTCACTGAACTGGCTACTGGCAGAAATAAGGCAGTGCTGGGGTGTGTGTTATGTGTGTGTGTGTGTTTTGTAATAAAGTCACATGAAAGGAATATGAAACACTTGGCAATCTGTCAGATGACTAATGCAAGATGCCAGCGATGAATTTGCAGATTGTGTGAAGCATCCATGTGTGCATCAAATTAGTATGATATTGCCTAGAATGGAAAACACTCCAGCTATGCGGCTGGTTGCTGCCGATTAGTTGCCTACGCTCTTTAAAAAGGAAAAGCAGTCTGGAGAGTGCCAGTCTAAAGCACATTGTTTATGGCAGCCTGGCACACAAAAATGCACCATTGAAAAGGAGTAAGCAGTGGTAAAATTGCTCAGAAAATTAAAATGCTGCTTCAGAAAGTTTTTCTCCATGCAGAGGACATGAAGCGTTTGAAATTTTTCACACCCTGTAAATTGTTCCCCTATCTGATCTCCAGATGTACAGCTAACTTCAAAACAGCTACACACTTCTACTGGGGAAAAGAACTGAACAACAACAAAAAAAATCCCCTGCTCTCTGAGACATGTGACATATTACGATTTAGGAGGAGTAAATCCTTGTAAAGAAAACAAAGAATTTTAAATTCTAAATGAAAGTAAAAATAAAACCCCCAACTCTTCTGCTACTACTGATAATCAAGGATGATAATTTCCATTTGGCTAGAGATTCTGTAAGTGATATGAGATTTGGATGCTTGAATTTCAAGGAGGAGCACCAATGAGATGTGACTTCCAGTGCACTTCTCCCATCCTCCCACTGGGGGTAGTGAGGAGAAGGCACGCATTCAGCAGTGCTGAGAGTTGATCATCCCAACCTTCATGCATCTCAGAGCCACCTGCCGCTACTGAAAAACTTGGCTTCAATTACACGTTCTCCATTTGACAGTTGTTCAAGAGAAAATGACCACAGGAAGGCTTGGAAGAGCCTGATATCTGTACAACCGGACCAAAATCGTTTCACGTGTGAAAAAAGAAAAGCCAAGAATGGCAAAGAAGAAACAGCATTGTGTCATACCCCTGCATCACAGCTGGACAAATTATTTAATCCTCTGTGCTCCACCTGCCTGGAAATGCAAGGCACCTGAACATATTAATATGCCCTTAGTAACTTCTGCACTTGACCTGCTTACTGCAGGAAGGAGAAAATTATATTAAAGGTAGACTGTAAACCAACAAGAAGAAGGTGTATTGTCACTTGTGAAGTGCTTTTAACACGGATCAGCAGGCAATGGGATTTATCACACTCATTTATTAGACAAAATTCCCATTGATCCTAGTGGGAGTCTTGTTTGAATAACAGACTGAAGGATTTGGCCCAGCCTTTTCTATCGTGTTTCATGCACAAATGCCCTCTCTTGTTTTACAGATGCTCTTTGAGGCTTCTCTGCAGGTCCCACGAACACCAACACAGCCATTGTGATTTCTCCATTGAAAGCTGCATTTTCTACACAGACCTAATATTAGACACCTCCATCAATACCCTAAACAATCCCCGCCTCAGACTCTAGGAAACAAAAAGCTCCTGACTCTTTCCAGTGATACACAATGGGAGCAACTTCCAAGGCTGCCATGGAGTGCTGAGCACCCACACGACATGCAGAGCTCTGGAAAAATACATTCTGCTGTTTCTTCAGATTTCCTATTTGTCTATGCAGCGCTTAAAACAACCTTCCTAGGAGGAAGAAAAAATAAACCCCTGACCTATAGCTTAAAATAGTGGAGGAAGATATTCGCACACTATTTTGTACCTGCAAAGACAGGAAAAGGCAGCAGCTGCGCCCTGCAGATTTGTGCTGTGCTCAGGTGACTGTTCCTTCAGAAATCTGCTTCACTTTTCACTTCGTTTGTTCTCTGCTTTGTTTACACTAAAAAATCCTTTTTAAATTATGCCCTTCATCCATTCTCTCTGTTGGATCTCTTCTTTAAGAAATCCACACGTAATTACTGTGTTAGCCCCAAATTACAGCAGAGGTCGTATTTAATAAAGAATAAGTTTATTCCTTTGCTTTCTCCTTTACCCAAACCACCTTTACCACCGAGAGCACTACTACAATTTCCATTGCTAACAAGACAATTTTGAGGAAACCACAAAACCTAACACTTCTAACTGTTTATTCAGGTTAATTGCTCCATTACCATCAAGTTCCTGCTTTCAGCTAAAGGTGCAGGCACAGGCGAAGATCTCTTCTAATTCAACACAGTGCTTACACACTTTCTTTACCTTGGCGGGGCTGAAGAGCAATTACATTGATCATATTCCTTAAATGCTTTATTGGATAAAGATGGTTGAGCGCTCTGACTGCAGGTGTAGGCTACAGTGTGCTGTGACACAACGCTCCAGGGGACAGGTTTTGTCACTTGCTGCCTGAATTAACTTGGGCAAGTCATTAAAACTTCTCCAGATTTAATTCCACCATCCTCTGACAGCTCTGCCAGTCTGCTAACTGTTGCAGATTTAGGAAAAAAAAAAAACACACAAGCATAACTTCAAGATTTTTCATTATAATTCTTTCCTACCAGAGGGTTGGAGCTGTTCTCAGCTGCCAATGTTTTGGAAATGGGGACAGACAAGTTGAGCCTAGAGGGAGGGCAGTGAGCTCTGCCAGCATAGTCAGGCTCTTCATTAAGTTACGTTTGACTTCAGTGCAAATGAATGCTACTGAGGGCTCTGGAAGAACGGTTCCCCACCTCTGATGGGTTTCAAGGAGGGCATCAGCACATGCAGAAGCATCCTCATCTACAGTTGACAGTAGGCAGAGGACTACAGCCAGCTCACATGAACTGAACAAGGAGATAATAGGGAGATAACAATGAAAAAAAACCATCCAACAAAACGGAACAGTTTTATACAGTCTATGGATTAAATCCTTTCCGCATACTCGAATCATCCACTGAGGAACAGTAAGTATGAAGCACATCTGACTGAGAGTTCAGCTCTCACTGAGCCTGTTCAGGTGAATGCAAAATCCAGTCACACATTTTTGACCCCGTCACAAACACTCTCTGCTAGAGATGAGTTCCCTTCTTCTCTCCCAGTCTCCACCTTCACTGTTCTGGAAGGAACAGCTCTGGACAAAGACCCTGTAGTGGCCAACAGCCATATAGTTTTTTGTCACTTTTCCCTGCCACACTCACTCCCAGAGGCAGCAGTTCCTTCCTGCCCCCATCTTCCTCACACACTTTACCCAGGAAAAAGAATCGCAGAACCAAAGAATATTCTATAGAATATGCCAATATCCCATAAGCTCTCCCCTCAGTCTCCTTCTGAGGCCAAAGAAACCAAGGGACCACAACTACACATCACATGACTTGTCCTCTAGGCCCTTCACCATTTCCATAGTCCTCCTTTGGACACTGTTTAATAACAACACACAAAAAAAGAAATCACGCATTAAACTCTTCAAGAGATTTCAAGCAATTTTTGTGATAGCTTAGAACCATTTCTTGCAAGCATGAGTGTAGAGATAGCTGTGGCTAGGAGACACTACTAAGAAGAGAATCCCTTGACAATTACTGTCAGTATCCAAATGATGACATACATAAAGAAAGAGAAGAATTAGATTATGTGGCTTGCTGTCTCTACACCGCAGCAACCCTTCCCTCTGCGGCCAATTTAGCCCATTGGACTCAGGGATGACCCAGCACATCATCTTTGCTGACAAGGTGTCATCTGTATCGGAGAGAGCAGCCTGAGGGCAGAGATTAAGCCACCGAGTTGCTGGCTGCTTGTGGTCGCTGCCAGAGCATCGTCTCTCTCAATTTGTGCCAATTTTCTTTCTAATAACCTAACTACCATTCCATCATTTCAGCAAGTTGACAGGGCCACTCTTTGAGGAGCTAGAGATTGTTTTAATATCACTGCTGCTTAAGCAGGGGCACTGGCAAAACCCACTAGATGCCTTCTCTGCCTTTCCCATTCATATCTGTCATTATGGCAAGACTGCTAAAGTGCACTGACTGCTAAGGAGGGCAGTCTTAAGGAACAAAATCTGAATCAAAAGGAACCCTCTTAAATTCATCACTGTCAATATATTTAGCCTTAATCCCTGCACACTTCCATTCATGAACAAGATGCCAAGCCAGGTGCTGAAAACCTGTTGTTACGTGGACTGAATAGGTTTGCATGAAAGCTGTGTTTCAAATTAATTTTTGGTCCTAGTCAAATTGCTTCTCAGTCTCCTGCTTTGGTCAGTTTCTCTTGCAGTCCTCACCCTACTTTGGTTGCTTTGCTGTTTTGTTGGAGATTTTCCCTTTTCACTCTTAACAGTACACGACCAAACAGCACCCCTTGGAAGAACATTTAACTCCTGAGCATCAAAAGACAAGAAAAACATGATGACAAAGAAACTGGAAGTATAAAGATTACTAAATCCAGCCTGGCACAAAGACATCTGCGGGCATCAAGGTTTTACAGTACCAAATATTTACATTTGAGCTGTGTGATCACGGTCAGGATATGGGATGAGCACCAAAGGGACAACATCACTTTGAAGGACTTCAACTGCTGGCAGAAGAGATGAAAAACCATCACGTTACCATGCTTGAAAATCCAAACTGCTGGGTTATGAGCAAATTTTATCTGGAAGGACTCAAAAGGGCTTTATAAGCTCATTGTTTAGAGAGGAATGACTTCATTGTAAGGTGACAGACGGCAGCTGTTTAATGACATGGAGCATTATCGCACAACAATTTCAGCCAGGAAGGGTAGAACAATACCATACTCCATTGGAAACTGCAGGGGGCTGGGATTTAGAGACACAGAATGTAATTACCTAAATTGGATTTTGGCCAGCAAAAAAAGGGCCGGAACCCGGAACCTCTGGCAAAAAAAAAAAAAAAGATAAAACAGAAGCCATTCTATTTTTTTTTGTAAGCTGTGAATAACTAAATACCTGTGTTTTGGGGGTAAAAAAAAAAAGTCACCTCCAGAAAAGTATTCACAGAGCAGTAGCTGAACGGCAGCTCAGAGGAAAGGATGTTTCATAAATCATTCACTGCACCCGCTGTAATGCCTTGTACAGTTTTTGGCTGAACTATAAACCACCACTACCACTAATTATTATTAAGTTACACCAATTCATACTGGCAGTTGCTGAATGACTCTGACATCATACCCAATTAATGTAGAAGCACACAGTGGGACCAGTCCTGCATTTGTAGTGATGTCTACAAAGCAATTTTCGACAGGTTTCTCTGCGCCCATAGGCAAGATGACAACTTTTAGTGTCTGTACAACTCACTAAGCTGGCTTTATGCTACACTGAAGGCCAGCTGCAGTTTCAGGAGGGAACCAAAACTCTGAGCTTGCAAAGCATACTCCTTTACTTCATCTTACAGACTCGTAACATCTTACAGAGCCTTGTAACAAAGAGACAAGTAATTCTTCATCCATCCAGCAGAGAGCAACAGCACTTGCACTCATGCACATGAGCCACACAAACAATTTTGATGGCTTTTAATACCTGGCATCCAATGCTGAGATTTTATTCTTGTCAATAGCTAATAATACTCAAGTGCTCACATAAGCACTGAACGGTAAATGCAGAGATGTTTTCTTGCATTGCCTTTATGCCTGTGGAAATTATCTGTAAAAGCATAATGTTGCTTAAGACAACACAGGCTTTTTTACTGTCCTGACAAGCAATTTGAATTCACTGTCATTTGTTTTCTGTTGGATCGGTGTTCAGCTCAGCTTTGCTAACTCTCTGTGTACAACAAACCATGGTAAAACACAGGTCCTAGAAAGGACTACTACTACTAGTAATCTTCAATAATAATAATAATAATAATAATAATAATAATAATAATAATAATAA
>JAPSGF010000006.1:27958480-28091879 GCA_035772895.1 Perdix hodgsoniae
TTCTTCTTCTTCTTCTTCTTCTTCTTCTTCTTCTTCTTCTTCTTCTTCTTTAATAATAATGATAATCTTCAAGTTTAGTATATGCCATCACTTTCATGCAAATTTTCGGCAGGCTGAGGAAGTGGCACCATGTCACAGGGGGGAATCTTGATAATATGAGCAAAAAGCCCTTTTCCTATGCTGAAAAAAAAATTTGCAGTGAATACATTCAGGCTGGGAGAAGGAGAAGCAGTGGGAAGTCATCTCTCAAACAGGTGGGTCAGAGCACGTGCTGCCAAGGGTAACATGAATTGGATACAGTACTGAACCACACACGTACAAGAAAAACATCAGCACACACCTGAGATAAAATAAATTATTCTTTAGAGATTCCTCAGTAATATTACAGGAAGGCAACGAGGATACAAAGGAAATCATAATATCTATGTTAAAATGCAACTGCTGCGTGCACTTGCGGTGCATGCACCCATTCTATTCTGCTGAGGCTTCTTGCCTTCCTAAAAGAAGCCCTAAGAGCTGTGCTCACCAAAGCAAACGAGATCATGACCTGCCTGTCACCTCCCTATGCTCACTGCTAACTATGCACCTCTAGAGGCTTCTGGCTGTTCTGCTTCTGGCCTCTGGGTTGCTGCCTCACCTCCACTCCAAAACAGTTTGATTTAAGCCTGGGGTTTCACACCAAAGTATGAAGATTCCTTGCATAGCTGTTTAAAAGCAAATTACTTTATTTTAATGTTGTACTTCTGGTAACACTTCCTAGAACTGTAGAGGCAAACAGCAGTAATGTCACAAAAGCTCCACATATCTGCTACAGAAAAAAAACACACATTCAAAATCATCTTAAAAAAAAATCAAGGGAAAAATGATATTCAGTGTGGTGCCTTCAGACTGTCTCAACTCTTCCCACTGGTGTATGGACCTATTTTATAGCTATATAATTATTTTGTAGAACATGCAGTAGTGCTTTGTGATGTGCTTGTGCTGCACATGGATGAAAGTGAAGTAACTCACAAATATTAAAATACCTACTAAAGGTAGGATTACACACATGCACATGCATATGTATAAAAACAAGGGAAAGAATTTGTGCAGAAGGGAAGGTAAACAGGGAGAGGAAGAGCTGTGTATTTTAAAGTCTTCTATTTTTGGAACAAATTAAAATATCATTACTAGTTCATCCAGTAGTGGCAGCAAACAATTAAATGCACCATCTGTACAGGTCAGAACTGGGCAGTATCTTTTTTTTTATGCTGATAAAACTTACAATGATCTATTTTCAATATATTTAAGTATTTTCCTACACTGTCCTGTAGATTTTACTAAACTGGAACTAGGAAAAGCTCAGTGTTCAGTAGAAGACAGCCACCTCTTAAGGGCTGAAGGAAGTCAAGCCCATCCCCTAACTTTCTTGAGTTTGATCCTCATCTTGTTCTCCCATGGATGAGGATGACTGATTTCTAAGGACACATGACATGACTGATTTCTAAGGACACATGACAAGAATGACTAACAGTACTTGGAGATCTTCATGGAGAGGCTGTGTATTAACCCCAGCTTTGGTCTTCTAGGCTTTCCTGCAGGCCTTGGGAGCTAATTAATCCCAGTCTGGATGAGGTCCTCCAGGCATCACCGTTCTGCAAGACAGAGCTCTGCTCAGGCAACTACCCAAGAAGTCAGTTTTGCTTCCTGAGCAGAATTTGCTCTGTTAAATCATTAAATCTTCAGACTAACTTGGGTCTGCCCCTGTCAGCTGTAAGGTTAGTACATCTAGCTCCATGCAGAATACAAAAGTAACAAGAGTTTAAATATTACCAATAAATACCAAATGCATGACTTTTAAAAGTCTCTTTCCCGTTGGCCAACTCACAGGTGGATGCCTGCACATCTGGTTTTGACCTGAAGAGTTCAGCACTAACAAAGGCTTCTCATTCATCATTTTTGCATCTCGGTTTTGGCAAGAGGAGAACCTTGGCAGTTCACCACAACTATGATGCTCACAAACGATGACTGTGACTTTGTGTTTCACTTCTATCATACTCCTCACTGTCTCTTCCCATTGTAATCTCCTCAGGCAGAAGCCGTCCTTTTGTGTAAATATCTGTGTTATATCTAAAATGGACTGAAATTGCTGAGGGGCCCACTCCCCATTATTGGAAGCTGGACAATATCACAAAGAGTGCTCATGCACTTGCACAAGGACATTACAGGCTTGGAGAACCTATTGACACGATTTCTCCTATGAAGTTGCATCCGAAGTAGCTGACTGCTCAGTATTAACGATGTGCATTATTAATGCCTTGCTTTAGTGATTACACATATTAGCAATGAAGCATACTCTTTTCTGTGTGGCAGAAAACATTTATTGGTATTACTGAAAAAAAAAACAAAACAGTATTTGATTACTCCCAAATGCACGTATATTTGTGACATGCCAACAATCAAATTAGAACAGTATCAGGCTTTTAAAATTCAGGACACGTAGGACCATCTGTTTTCTTGTCAACAACCCCAGCCTCTCTCTCTCCCAAACACTGCTCAAAATGTATTTAGTTGCCGCACAACTCCCTTCTTCCTTTTCTCACCAAAACGTCAATGTAGTAACTAATGATGTGACCATTTCAGCATTCTTATCTTCAGCCTGGCAGTCATCTGCAAGTTCTGAGGTTCACAAAGACTTGCCTACTTCATGGCCAACCATGCACCCTGAAGCTGAGGAGGACCAACGGAGAAGATGGGCAGGAGTCCTCCAAGCATTTGTTCAGAAACACATCAGTGGTTTCGGCAAACTGAAACCAAACAGTTATTGTAGGAAGTACTTTGCAATCCAAAATATTTCAAGCCTGGCACTCATTTATGTACACATACACTGGTACCTGCTCACTGCTGAGCTTCACAGAGCACAGAGCTATTTCCATAGTGGCCAAAAGGGAGGGAGGTCAGCAGTTCACATCCAACATGGCTGCTCTAGCTAAATAGCTTCTTTATAAAGGGAATGGAAGATTCCAGCTCTGCCCATATTAAGGGTAGAGCTAGTTTCAGTTAGCTGTTTATTTATGGCAGATCTGAAATAAGGCAAGCTGAGACATGCAATTTTCTTACTTAAAACAAAATAACCTATCAGGCTTGCTCTTCCTGCCTCCATCTACAAATCACGATATAAGAAAAGATTACTGTCCGAAGTATGATGCAATTGTAATTTTAAGAAGTTGAGTATCATTATAGCAAAATCCCCATCAGCTGATTCTTTTAAAACCATTTCTTCATTTTTTTTGACACCACATCTGGCATATAGAATACAGATGATCATTTGTTTATATATCTGTCTAAATGCCTTTTCCAAACACAGCCAGATGGAGCCTTTCAAAATCAAATTAATTTCAGATTAATTCACTCTGGACCCACTCCAGTTTCATGACTCTATGCTTTGAGGCACCATCTAAATTGATTTAGAGTCATGAACTTAAAGAGCTCAAGTCCTTAGGTATAGAAGAAAAAGATCCTTCTTGCATACTGAAGGAGTCAGCAAATCAGGACTCTGCAATTCTAAGTTTTTGCTGCTTCAAGCAACCCCCCACATCAACCTCAGAACGCATTAGTCTATATAGTGTGAAAATCTCCTGAAACCATTCATATTTCACTCCCCCAAAAATCACACTAGAATTTATAGTGCCAATGCTCTAACTTCCCTTGATGAGCCCAATAAAATTTATTGCTCTAATTAAAAAGCAAAATAAAAAACGGTTTTGTTCTAAACCTTGCAGTAAGCAGCATAGAAAGACAGGAGACAGGTAATAAAAATCTCCACTGCAATAGATTTATCTGAGGAGTTATAAACAAATGTAGCCTGAAAAACACTGTGGGCTTGCATACTGTCAATCCTCCATGTATGCCTTTATTATCTCACTTGTTTCAATTGCAATTTGGGTTTCCATGGAGATGTAACAGTCAACTCAGGAAAATTATAAGATAAATGTCAGGCAGTGATAACGGTGTTAATGAAGCTTCATTGACAAGCAGAACTATGCTTCAAATAATGGGCATATTTCTATTAGCATATGTATAACCTGTCCGGAAGAAGAAGAAAAATTCACAACAACTGGGAAAGACAATATTAAAAAATTAAAATGAAATTGTGTGCATGTAAGACACATGACACACAATGAAACATTGCATCTATGTGAAATGATGAATTCCTAACCAACTGAAGAGATGTTGGTTTGAAATTTAATTGCCTGCTTCCTTTTGAAATGTTTTGCACATAACACACTGAAAAAGTGCGCAGCTCAGATGCGCTTCTGCATGGTGTGACACTTCTTTCCTTACCATGCAAAGATGGAACAATCTGCCTCACCAGGCACTTTAAAACATACGATTTCACAGTGCACAAATACAGCTGCAGTGAGCTCTTATAAAGATGCAGGCCTTGGTGGGAACACGAATGGCCTGTACACAAACAGCTCTTGGGTGCTGCAGGATGGCCTACCATGGTACCTAAGGTTTCACTTTGGCAATTTGCTAGAAGTCAGGAGGAGTGTGGCAGGAGTGTGGCAGTCCTGTCCTGGAGATCTCTAGGACAATTTCTGCAGATGGATGAGAGGTGCTAAGATGCCCACTGCCTATCCATTGCTGTTGGCTGGAAAGACAAGAGGTGGCAGAGATTGTTTTGTCTCTTCTTACAGTACTACCTGGCCTTTGAAACTCTTTCAGATGGAACCCATCCTGTTGTAAGAGTGAAGTGTCTCAGAAAACTGGGTTCTGGTATTAGCTGAGTATGAGAGAGGCAACAGATAAAACGGTGACATTGAAAATCAGGATCAGGCTTGGTTTAGTGGCAGAGAAGGGGGAAATCCTAAACCTACATGCAAACAAAGAAGAAAATCTTTATCCCTCTCAAAACTAAAGCACACAGGCAGGAAAAACTGTGCACATTGTGGAAAGTTCTCAACTATTACTCTTATTAATAAACTTGCGAAAATGTAGCTCTCCTAAACATGTATGCAGGGCAAGAAACAAGAAGATTTTACCATGCGCATGGAAAATACAGCAGGGGTCTGGTTCAGGGGCAGAGGGGCTCCTTGCCCTCTGATCCTTCCACCTCTTCCAAATTTTGTCTGTTTAGTAAAGGAGACCGTGAGTGCTGTCTTGGAAATACTTCCCAATTTTTCAAGGAGGAGTATGGAAATCTCTCCGTCTAGCCAGGCTGTGGGAGCAGAAAAGGAAGTTGGAGAACTACCCAGTCTTTCTGTAGAGCTGACCTCAGCTCTAATCAGACTGCTCGACAACCAAGTTAATGTATATATATATATATAAAATATATATATATATGTTTTTTTTTTTTCTTCATGTCATATTACTGAGAAGTTTAAAAAAATCCAAGCTTCTGAATCTTTTATAACCACTTCTCCATACTACATACTAGAAAAACCTAAGTACCTCATTAGGTTGCTGCTAAAATGTCAATAGTTAGAAAGTGTTTTTCCCCAATGATTTCCAACGTACTTACAACACACTTTATTGTAACTCACTTTAGTGCATTTTTTGTGTGAAAGAAAAAAAACAAAACCAACAACAAAAACCCACAAACGATCCAAAAACCCAAAATCTTCACTAAGACTGGTAGTTGATTGTATGTTACAGCCTGAGTGCTCATGATAACTTCACGGAAGTCAGAACAACAATATAAGCTGGAGTCTGGCTTCAGCTGCAGCTGGGAAAGTCTTATTCGGTACTGCTGGTGTCACATGTTCCCAGAACCAAGTCCCCCCAAATTCACCATTACCAACACATGCAACTGTGACGTGGAGATTACAATAGAGAAACTGGCTTCAAACACAGAATGCTAAGCAATTTTTTAATAGAAAAAACACTATGCATGCAGGACAAGAAGTGCTGCCCTGTACTTTCTTATGTGCCCTGTCACATAACAAAATGGGTCACGCTGCTTCCATTTCTCACTTGTTGAAAGGTTTACATCCCATTACAGTGTGTGCGCCACACTCTAAAACATTATTTGTTCTCTTGTGTATTTTGGGTTGCCAGAATATTCTTTAAAAGCTAAAGAGAGTGGTTATGTAAATGCACCAGTACACAAGTAGTCAACCGAGAATATTAAAGTGCAAGATATTATTTAGTTTCTTATATTTACCCTCATATTACCAAGTTATTTTGCTTCCCTGGTTTACATGGCTACAATGTTCTTTTGAGGCTTACAAAAAAATAAACTACATGTAATTCAGAAAAGATCCATTCCCCTTTTAAAGGCATCATTCAAAGTAATGAAAAGCCTCAGGAAAGCTGGTTTAACTGTTCCTAATAAACATATAAAAAATCCCAGCATAACCACACCCTAACACGCACACTTCCTAAGCCATGTGGCAGTCATTTATGGGGTCACTGCTGACTTCAAAGGCAGACCTTCATCTTCTACTTGTGAGCTGCCAGGGAGCTCTGCACAACCTCATGGTGAGAATCCATTCATGCACTGCCATTCCAAAACCTCTTGCCAAATCAAGAGGAAAACACATCCTGGTGAAAACTGCTGTAAGGTCATAGCAAATACTTGCCACAGGAGAAATGTAAAAGGATGAGATAACTTCTGTAATAGTGTGGTTTGGACAAAAGCTTATCCTTCTGGATATTTTTTTCCATGGAGGCTTTACTCACAAGTGAAAATTGAATCCAGGTCTTGTGGACTGGCTGGCAGCCTTCAGAAGACACAGGAAAGGAGATGGGAAAAATGGGAATTCCATCCCCATGCCTTTGGCCATCCTATGTACAAAGCCTCTTAACTCCAACAGTTTAGTGCAATAGAGATGGTAGTTAAAGACTTCTGGCTGTATTTTTAAGCTCTCTGTAGTGTTCTTGACCTTTGGAAATTGGGCCATCTCAGGTCTGGTTGGCTGTTAGCACCAGTCTGAAATACAGTATGATTTAGAGAAATCTCTGTCAGCACACCTCAGTGTTAATTTCTTTCTTTTTTCCTTTTTCCTTCTCCTCCTGAAAAAAGAAAAACTCTTATTTGTGATGACAAGTCTTCGGAAAGCCGAAGGACTTCTAAAGGTGTGTGGATGCCTAAGATCTCTAACCCTCTTCCAACTGTTTTTTCCATACAAGCCCTCTCTGCACAGACATTGGCACCTTTGTTCAGCAGATGGAACAAGGGAAGAAACCTGCCCCAGGGCAGGTGGAGGCACCTGGACACTGCCAAAGGGCGAAAACAGACCCAAAGCTCACAGGTCTCATCTGCTTGATACAGGAAACACAGGGGAATCCAAGCATCATAAATGGGATTTTAATATAGGAACATTTGCTTTAATAATTTGAAGGCTGAACCTGCTGAGCTTTGTCACTGTAAGCAAGGCAAATGGAGAAAAAACCTGAAGACTGGGTTTTTAGTCCAAATCCTGACAACAGAGAGCTGTGGCCTCGTGCTTGCTTTGAGGGAACACAGGATATCTGTGCCTCACGCCCTCGAGGATGGTCAGCTGCACTCAAACAATTTCAGATTCATCTAGAAGGATATTACTAACAGCTCAATATAAGGCACATCTGTTTCCAGGCTGTAACCACCTTCAGAGGAGACAAAATCTTTTAGAGAATGAAACTGGGAAGCATTTCTAATGGTACAGAACAGAGGACAACGCAGCAACAAATCTGGTTTGTCAGTCACACTCTTTCATAAGTCTCTTCTACTTGCTGTGCTCATTTCCCTCACCTTATAATGAGTGCATTATGTTCCCATGCCAATGAACTACTCTGAAGCATTCAGAGGAAAGCACTATATACATGTTTAACTGTTATATTATTAAAGACAAAAAAACCCAACCACCTAAAAACAACCTTCCATGATATGCTTTTCCTTTTAACTTCATGCAATTCTAATTTCTCTTTTAAAAGCAGTATTTGAAAATTACACAACACAGCAGAAGTGAATACTTTCCAAAGCCACTATTATTATTTGCATTACAGGAGTGTCTCCGAGGCCCCAAACAATGTTGGCTGCTTTTTAAGTAGCAGACCTAATATTATTTGTTAGCCCAGATGTTTTCCTACTACTTTCGTATGTTAGGAAACATGATGCACTCCCAGAGGACTTCAATAGGTGGTTAAGGAAAAAAGGGGAGAAGGAGACAAAGCGCATCTAAATTCACTTCTGCTATCCCTTTAAAGTCAGGGATATTTAATCTTCTATTTTATACCAAACAGTTTCATTATATAGCTCGACATACTGAATGCTTCTTACTTTCCTGTATTTCTGTCTCTCCACGACTGGACTGAATGCCAGCACAGTTGACTTAAGTAGTCAGTGCTTTACCAAAAATAGTCAGATGCTCTGGAGGTCAGTATCAAGAGTTTTCTGTCCAAATGGCATATATTCCATGAAGTTTGAAGGTGGACGGGAGCACAGATCGGATATGTCAGTTCACATCTGACATTACTCCCTGTTTTCCAGTCATTTATCCAGGACACCCTCTGCTATCCTTTGCTGTTTATTTTGATGATGCATTCTGGGACAGAGTTGTGTTAGGCTGAGATGCTAATTAAAAATACCTTGAAATATTAGCAGCTATATAACATTTGATTGGTGTAATAAAAATAGTTTGGATATGAAAACTGCTATCAGCTTTTACATACAATAAATTATTTAATAAATTCTAATTGCCCGGGGGATTTTTGCAAACAACAGGGATTAATGAATATAATGCATGCAATGCATTTCTCTGTTTAATAAACAGAAAAATCAACCTTGACAGTGCACTTTCATATATTTCAGAACAGATACACAGCTCACATGGAAAAGGAAGGAGATTACAAAAAGCTTTCCCTTATCCGCACGGAGCCGTGAGGAGCTCGGAGTCAGCAAAGGCAGCACACTCAAGGCTGCAGCAGCCGGGCCACTGACAGCTACATCCAAACTATGCATCCTCCAGGAGTCATTAAGCCTAAATCACAGCTTGTGATTCCTAATCTTACATGGTCAATGGGCTCGTGTTTCTTAAAAATGGGTATATCGGTAGAAGTGAGATTTGGACTTGAGGAGAAGCGCTTTACGAGCTCAGCCGTGTGAGCACTGCAGAAATGTACACAAAGCTTTACAAATGACCTCATTTTTACCAGGAAAGGACAGCTCAGTTGTGTTCTATATTTTCCTGAGCTGAAAAGAAGGCCCCACAGCCAAACTGTCATGTCTAATCACCGTGTTACTTCAGCGTGCTTAAAACAAACAATTTTTTTTCCCTTTGAAAAAACAAAAACACACAACAATACAAAAGCTGTGGAGCAATTGTGTTTGGGAGAGCAGGAACTGTGTTTTCCAGCAAATAACCAAGTCATCAGAGGAGCAGTTTTGCTTAGCTTGATGAACGAGGTTTACAGGGATATGCTTTGACCACATTAATTGTCTGAAATGATCATTCCTTCCCCCCACTTTTCCTCTTAGGTCATGGATCAAATGTGACCCATTTTCCTTGAATGCTTTCCCACCACCTATTTTCCCTTCAGAGTGGTAAGCCAGTTGCTAAGGACACATTACAAAGCCACCACACAACCACTATCTCCCCCCAAACACACACACACACTTTTCTTCTCCCTGCCTTTATGATATTTTCCCCCCTCTCAGCATCCTCTCTGAACAAGGTCCTGCTTTACATTCAGGAAAGCCAACAACTGCTTATAAGGACAAGCTTAGCACGAGAATAGGATTTTCTAATGACTACAGAGACTCCCGGGGCCCTTCATATTTAAAAAAATATAAAGGCAGCAGTCTTGGCTTTTAATTACTCCTAATTCTAAATCTCATGGCCTTAAACACAATAGCTCTTTCAACTCAGAAAAAAAATGACACTAATCAGTAAGAGTCCCCTGCGCAACCTGCTAGCCCTCTGATGGCACTGCAGTGTTTGCACTGTTCTGATTTTTCAAGGTTGACCAATGAATCAGCGAAGCCAAGATGACTTAAAAGCATTAAATCAAGCAACTAAAATGGCTTTTTTGATACAGTGCTGGATGGCTTGCAATTAGCAAGGGGAATCAGTACAAGGCAAATGTTATAAGAGTAGAGAGAGACAAATAGGGAATCAAGGGAGACGGTGTACATTTTGGAACAAGTAAGTCCCAGATGTTAAGGTATTTGTGGTTTAATACAACCCCTCTCACTAGCCAGGTTAAGGAATGCAATTTGAAAGCATTAAAGTTCAGTTGCTGAGCCTCAACAGAAACTAGATGAAGATTTCCTTCATCTGCTCTACTTCCCTTGAAGAAGCCAACAAGTATTCCTAGTTGGTGCAAAGGTCTGGGAAAGGGAAAACTGTTGTTCTGCAGTGTTTTCTAAGAAAATCCTTGTCCTTGGCATTCATAAATGATGTCATTCCAAGCGTCTCATTTAAAAGTTAAAGATGAGGATGTAACACAGCAGGTACTTGGATTTCCCTGAAGATTTCAGCTTTCTGTGTCATTTATTGCACGTCCCAGTAATGCACCACACTGGTGTGGACTTCCATAATCAATACCTCTGGTCTTCTGGCAATTAGATGTATACAGTAAAATAAATGTTCCCACTTTACAGATTCACATTTAAATTACCGTTACAGAATGGACAAGTGAGGCTTGTATCCTCGATGTAATCCTCAATCCAACGATCCACATATCTATAGCATGCAACTCATTATTTCTCATGGCACATCCAGAACATGCTTCCTCCTAACTCCTGTCCAGACGACATAAATCACACCTGCAATGGGATTTTCCAGACAACAGGATGGTGAATCCATACACTGGAGCTGAGTTGTACCACGGACACTATAGAATGATTAGTTTTCAGTATCTAAACAAAATGATCAATAAATACATCTACTGTTGAACTATCCATGAGC
The DNA here is from genome assembly GCA_035772895.1 of Perdix hodgsoniae. Classification (NCBI taxonomy): domain Eukaryota; kingdom Metazoa; phylum Chordata; class Aves; order Galliformes; family Phasianidae; genus Perdix; species Perdix hodgsoniae. The sequence continues at coordinate 27,969,352 of JAPSGF010000006.1, forward strand.
AAACTAAGTATGAGCTTCCAGAAGGAGTGGTCTAAGTAAAAGCTTCCTGAAAAAAGCACAACAATCCTGCTGAGACACAAAATCTCCACTTCTGAACTAAAGGAACGATGCCATTAGCTTTCACTGAACAGGTTTTTACTCTTGATATTAACTGAGATGCCCACAAGAAGACCCAACATAGGGCCTAAGCTGCCAAGCATCCCAAGGAGTGTCCCATGAACTCCTTATGTGTATACAGAAAGCACACATAGTATCCCTAGAGGGGACAAGGAACCCCTCCAAAGGAAAAGGCATGATTTGTCCACCTGAAACAGGTAACCAAACCTGTGCTTTCTGGACATAGAAATAACTGCCTGCAACCAAATTTTTTTGCAATTGTATACTCTATTCCTCTATTTCCCTTTGTACTCAGCCTTCTTCCTACTGCTCCTGTTTCCCTTTGTCCTTAAGGCACATTTTCTCTATGTTTAGCTTATCTGCTCTTGACTGAACACATTATTTCACTATACACATAAATAAAGACAGCAGCAAAGGTAGTTGGCCCTCATTACCGATTTGTTCCTGGACAGTATTCTAAAAGCAGAGTGAGCAACAACAACTTTGAAGTGTATGAATTCAGGACTCTTATCATCATATTCTATCATTTGTGAATAGTTTGGCTTCCCAGCAGCTCTCTTCCAGTCCACAAAAATAAACATGTTGTGTACATCGTTGACTTACTTTTCTCTTTACTGTTTTTGTCAACTTGCTTTCAAGCACCTGCGACATCCCATTCTCCAGCTACCACTGCCTGCTGCTCATGTGCTTAAATCAGTAAGAAACACACAAGTCAGATGTAGAAAAAATTCATCCTTTGGCTGTTCCAGTAGCCAAGGCAGTGCTGTCCTCTGGGGTGCGCTGGTTATCTGCTTACCTGACGATTTCTGAAAGACTCTCCACTTCCATTTCCCCTGTTCCCACCAGAGGCTGAGCTCCCAATAGAGCTCCCATGCAAACCAATATCTAGACAGACAGCCTGCAATTTTCTCCCTCCGTTATAACCTGAAGAAGGAATGTCAGGCAGCAGCATGCCACTGCTCCATTTTGGTGGTTAGTGCCTTGCATCATCCTTTTAGTGGCATACGTGAGCAGTGATTGCTTTCCAAAGGCAGACATGGGGAGCCAGGTTACAATGCAGCAAAGAATACCCATTACAGTAAATTAAAATCCTTAAACAAATTACCAACAGTGAAACAATCTCTGCTTCAATTATGTGGTTAGCTGGCACGTGGAGTCTTTTCTTGCTTTGGCCAGAAATACTGAAGCCATGATTGATCTAATCTGTAATCATGCTGTTTTTTTTTTTTTTTCTTTAAAATTGGAGATAATATAAAAAGCACAGCAACATGCATGTATATATTCATAGCACCATTGCAGACATCCAAAAGCAACTCATATATTTTATCTTTGCTGCTTTGCATTTTAACCTAATTTCTTCCCTTTTGCAGTCTACGGTAAATACAATATTTGCTTTTGGAGTTCTGACTCTCCAGGGGTTAGAAAGGAAAAGTACTTAACACAGAGATTATCTTTCCGGTGTTGCACTGTACGAATAAAAATTGTTACATTAATGGGAGTATGCAGTCATATTCAAACACCATTAAGTACCTCTCCAGAACACAGAAGGAAAGGGAGTGATGAACTACACGTAGTTCTGCTTGGACTTGCAAGCACATTTGTGCTTCTCCCCCCCTTCACCAAGCAAAAGATTCCCAGGGAAGGAATTTCCAGCCTTTCTTGTTCTTTCATTAACTCTTTCTAGCCTGTGCTGTGGGCAAGCCAGAATACTAATACCAGGGCACAGATGCATTCAACAGCTGATTCCCTGTAGTTGGAAGGTCAACAACTAGTATAAAATCTTGCAATGAAAATCTGCCAAACTGAACTAAAATATGGACCTTATATTATTGCGACCCCATTTCACTCTTACAAACCTACATCTTGTATGTGCCTGCTTTGGGCTTAAAAGCATGCAATAAAATGCTTTCAAAGAGACCAAGATTCAGTGCTTCATCGCATTATACATTCCTTTTCCTTTCTGGGTACAGGACTTATTTTTAGCTGGTTTAAATCAACATAGGTCAGATGTGTATCTGCTAATGAGTATTGGTAATTAAGTTTTTAAACCACACAGCAGCAATCCAACACTTTCATGTTGTTGATCTCTCTCTAAATTTGTGTATATTTTCAGAGCTGTTTCTGAGAGCCCTATTTGATTTAATTCCATTAAGATCTTCAAGGGTAAAGTTACTCGTAAGAGCTCAAAATATCTCTAAAAATGGATTTTTTTAATGTCAGATGTTGTTCTTTTTCTTTGAAAACCTTTGTAGTAGTTTTGTATAATAGATTTTCATTTATTACACAAAAGAACAGGAATGTACATCCTGAGACTGTAACTTCTGGGCTTCTGTATTTTGCCATGCATTAAAAAACGAGAAACGTAAAAGCTCAAATTCTTAGTCTTGTTTCAGTGTTTACAAACTCTACAGCAAGCATGTTTACCTGTGCTGAAGGGGCAGCCTGACTGTAAAGCTTTGCAGAACTTCTTGGAAAAGCTCTAATCGCAGTCTGGTTAACTTTTAGGAAAACTGGCATATTTCACTGTTCTCTCCTATAAAATGGAAACATCTGTCTGCATTTGTCAAGTACTTTAAAACAGCATGTAAGCAAACTGAGACTGGTGTAGGTACAGAGAATGTGAGGGAATACAGCAAGAAATCCACTCCTTTCCCATAGATTTCAATTTAAGCAGTTCACAGGAATCAGACAGGCCACTCTAAGTAGGTCTGTTCAAATATAATTTTATTCGTATGTGTCTGCTTTCCCCCTGCATAGCGTAAAAGCTAAAGAAAGAAAAAGAAAGCCTCAGCATGATCTTGAAATTAATTTTCATGATAGGAGCAATTGAGTCCACCTACTAAGGTACTTATAATTACATTATACTGTTACTTGGAAGAAAAACGGCCAGCTATATTCTAAGAAAATATTAACCCCATCAGCCCAATCACAAATCACTACATTTAATGTATTCTTCCTTTTATTAACACTCACAAGGTGCCCATTAGAAGTACCTTCACTGCTACTCTAAATCACTTCTAATTACGACGCTAACAAAAACACGACGGAACTGTTATTTCAGGTCTTTGAACAAAAGGCTCTTTGCTGTCCAAAAGACATATCAGCACTGGATGATTTAGCCCATGATTTTGTTTACTGCTTTCAACTTTCATTAGCGTTAAAAGCACTAAGACTGTTTCCCAGACAGCTGAGGTTTCTGAGGAGAGGAAAGAAATCAACACCCTGATGCTCAACTCTGCTCCACCTGCAGCTGGTCAGAGAAGCAAAAAGGAACCTGGGTGACAGGCAGGGTGCCATCACGTGTGCCTTTTTTTTTTTAGGTTGCATTATCACTGCTTTTGCTTTCTAGGGAAAGGAGGAAGGAAAGCAGCGATGCAGTGGTTGGTCCCCATGCAGAGCTTGCAGGGTCAGATACGTTTGGCTCATGCCCTGCCTTCGTGCCTGTCTCCTAAACCAGGTTTGGTTTGTCCCATGTCGGCCATCTCGCAGCAAAGTAAGCTGCCAATTTAAACACATTAAGTGCCTGAAGTGGTTACTTCACTCCTGCTAAGCAGCCTCACTGAAGCCTTGATGTTCTAAAAAACGGCTGGAATCAATGCTGGGTAAATTTTTAGTACAGCCTACATCACTCCCTGATTTTAGCTCTGAGCTTTTGAGAAAGCTTTCAAAAAATGCGAGATGCATTTCACAGGAGCCAAATTTTCCAGCTGAAGAAAACATTATTTCCTAAAACACTAGTCTCTCCAAGGCTTCTATAAGTTTAATTCCACTTAGACACATACTGATACTCTCTCAAACTGAAAAGTGAAGTACAACTAAAAAGAAGGAATTAAAATTATGCTGATGTTTCACTCTTAAGAATTCTGTATGCAAGGGCCCTGCTAAGCACCCTGACCCGATGGGATCTGCTTCAGGTACTGGGTGCAGCAGATGACCCCAGAGGTCCAAATGTAGCAGGAAGTCCTCTCTGGCCTGGACATCAGTACTCAGAAGAAAAACTGCTGGAACTGGAGAAAATGTTTTAGGAAATGCATTATATGTCCTTGGAGAAAACTCTGAAATACCAACCTAGGAGTCATTCCCCATCCTTTTTCAATAGGGCTCAATATCAATCTTTCTTTATAACATCAATTATTCCCTTAGAGGTGGCATTATGACTGTTCTGCCCACAAAAGGTGGTAAGGAAAAGATTCCCTTCATCCCAGCAACAATGCTCCAAACCCAAACTATCTATCCTTGTCACAATGTCACATACTCCTTCTGTTTAGAAGCTCTGTTCCTGTATCATGATCTTGTGCAGATAGATAGGAAATTACGTGGATTTATAATACAGCAACTCTACTATGGTATTGTATTTTACTAGTGAAAATGCAAACATTATTCTGCTAAAAATATCTTCATGCCATTTCACAATATTGTTATTAACATGCACACACAACAATAAAATCTTATGGGCATTCACAAGCAGTTGTTATATCATTTATGAGACAATGACAAAGCTGTACGCTATAATCGTAATTTGTTAAAATGGAAAAAAATGGTACAAATTAAACCAAAATCAATTATTTAAACTACGAGGTACCAAAAGAGAAGTAGTTTACTACTGAGATGATGCAACTGAGTAGCCGAACAAGAAAATCCTGAAATCCAACAGCCAGACACTAAAGATGATCAATCTACATCTCCTTGGCCTGTGTTGGAATAAAAGATTAAGAGGTTGTATTTGAGCTGACATACTGGAAAAACAAGTATAAGACAAAATATAGTCACGCTCCAGCTCTCACTGCCCTGAAATCAGTGGATCAGATAAAGGGGGAATCTAGATTCCCCAAAGCCTATGGTTTGATTGCAAGGTAAAAAACTTGACTTTCTCAACCTCCCTCAACCTTGGTCATTTGTCAGGATTTCACATGAAATGATGAACGATTTCTAGAGTGAAAGGACTGATATAGTAAGTAATAACTTATGCAACTTAGCAACTCTCTTTCACCTCCTTTTCTCTAGTGTTTGCCTTGAGCAGGAAAAACAATAAGCTGCCAGACAATCTACTCTACTGCAGCCTGCACTGTACAAGCAATTTAAAGGCCATCCTGTGTTTCAGACCAGAAACAGCAACATAAGGGAATACGTTCCGTGGCCTGATCTTCTATGAGAACATCTTGGGAGCCAGGAAAACAGCATACTGGCTGTATTCCTCCTGCACACAAGCAAAATAGACACCGCTTACGCATACACAAACAAAAGAAGGCTTTACAAAAAAATGTCTTCCAAATATCAGTTTTAATCTGGTTCCACTTAGAATATAAAGCACACTCCAAAAGGGAAAAGCTATACCTAATTTTTAAAAAATGAACTGTGCTGGAAACATATTTGCATTTAATCAACTGCATAAATTTTTGAATCCTTCTTAGCATGATATCCAAATAAATATTTATTACTGTAGTAAACCTTTCTCTTGTTGGCCAGCATGTAAACCCAAACCATACCTTACAAAGACTCAAACTGTATACTGCATCTCAGCAGTTTACTATGCACTGAAGCACGTCAAAAAAAAAACACCAATACAAGTATCTCCCACATGAAAATGGAAAGGCTGCTGTAATTCACTTTAAACATGCCTCTCTCTTGGCTTCTGGAACACTACTTTGCTGGTCCTCCCCTTGGTCCCTAGTTGCCTTTTGGCTGAATGCAAAATGCGTTTATAAGAATTTTAAAAAAGAAAGAAAACACTACCAACAACCTACTAGACAAGCAAATGCTGTGTAAGGGGGAGGACAAATAGTGGAGCTAGATGTAGCAGCTTGCTTTTACTGTCGCCTTGCTCTCGGGAAAATGCAATAGTTGCTTCTGAATATTAACTGAATAAAGAGCCGTGCAAAATCCAGCTGTTGCCCATGTGACTGGGTCTGGAAGAAGGGCGCTTTCTCTGCCCTTCATTTCATTTCTGGACTTCCAGAGACTCTGCACATATGTAGCCCTGTAAGCGCACGATTTAATTCTGCAATCCATCTGTGAGACTCCAACTTCTCTGACTCCAGTGGCACATCAACATTCTGGAAGCTATAACTAGGATAAGAAACATTTAATGAGGCTCTCCTCCATGTGCTATGGTTACATAGGGCAATAAGGAGACCAGGTTGTCAGTAGAAGAACATATGCTTCATACCCCATTTTTGGGGGGATACATTTAACCAAGTTAAAAGGCCATGAGGTTAAGCATACCGGGCAAACACACTTCCTTTTAGGTTTATCTACAGAGTTGTGTATTTAAACACACACTACAGACTTCAGCACATCTCCGCAGATGGCAGCCCTGTGCTATCTGCGTCCTGCAGCAGATGTCCCACATTAGGCTCTCTTGGAAGAACAGGGAAGAGCATCATATGTGGGGACTGCTTACACCTAAGCTCTTGGAAAACTACCAAATGATGACCTGCACCTCAGCTTCAGGTGTTGAACTTGAGTGAGCACAAATCTGGAAGAAGTACTCTCTAACTGTTTTATGGGGGAAAAAAAATAATAAAATCCTTCTAGTTGTCCCATGCTGAGTCCTCACATCACTGCCTGGTTTTGACCATACAGGACATGTCGAAGTATCAATAAGTGCAATCAGGGAGGTCTTTACAAAGACTTTTTAAATGACTGGGATCTTTATCCTGTCACATCTTCTGGGCCCTAGTACAATTTAATTTGATTTTAAACTATACTGTTTGATGAAATGTCCTGTTCTTTAGTTCAGTGAAGTCAAGACACAATAAATGGATTTTTAATGGACGAAAGTTCAATTTTTCTGGCAGCAAAGGCACATAAGGAAAAGAGACACAATGTACAAATGATGCACTCTGTGCTGACTTTCGACCTCAACCATTTCATGACAGGTATAAAAATGAAATACTGGGGGGAGGAGGAGAGAGAAGGAAAGGAAGAGATCCTTGAGTGGCAGCAATGCTAATAGCCAAGTAGCACACAAGTCAAGTAGAAATAAAGGTTGGTTTTGATGCTACGACAACAGTACAGCCTAAAGCGAGCTAAAAATATTCTTCTTATTCTTTTCTTATTCCTCTTTTTACATATTAACTATTATTATGTTCAGCATTACACTTTCTATTGTAAGATATGTTGCTTGGTAAAGTCAAGTCAGATGCTTTAGGGGGGATAAATATAGTGCAATGATTTATCTCTGTATCATGTGATGGAATCCTTAGTAGAATAGATGCAAATAATGTTTTTCTTCAGTGTATTTGTTCAGCAGGAAATTAGTTCACCATTAAAGACACAGTTCATAGCAGTGTCTCCTCAGCCCTGATCGAGTAATGAATCAGGAAATAAAAATAACTCTGATGGTGCCCATATTTATCAGGACTTGACCAAGCCGCATTAATTAAATAAGGATTATTTAATTGAAAATATGATGCAGTTTCTAAAGCTCTGGCAGACCATTACAAATTATATGGAAGCTTCAAAAATACCTCAGAATCAATTAAACGATATTAAAATTGAATACAAATTAAAGACCAAAGCATCCATTCTTGTATATTTACCTCAGCTAGTTCAATAATATCCAACTTAAAATCTCTAGTCATCTGCCTGATACAGATTATATCTTTTAACATAAAATAGCAATAGATTGCAACTGCTTACATCTGCTTAGTGGTTCTGAGCTAGAAAATGGCATTTTCAGTCTTTTCCCAGAGAGCAGGAAAGCATCGGCACTTAAATATATCCCCACAAACGTTTGGATTTGAAGTACTCTCACTGGATCTGCCAACAGAAGCTTTCACACAGCCTTATTGCAGAGCAAAATTTATCTCCCACCTTCACCTAGCAGGAGGGACAGTGCTGTTTCTGTCTTTGAATAGCACTTGTCAGGTTAATCAATTAATTTCCCATTGCTCTGGCCTGTTGCTCTTCCTGATTCTTAGCCCTGGTGAGGCTGTACCTCAGTACTGCGTTCAGTTCTGGGACCCTCACTACAAGAAAGACACTGAGGCCGTGAAGAGAAGGGCAACAAAACTGTGAACAGTCTGGAGCACAAGGCTTATAGGGAGCAGTTGAGGGAACTGGGACTGTTTAATCTGAAGAAGAGGCTCAGGGAAGACCTTATTGCTCTCTGTAGCTGTGTGAAAGGAGGCTGTGGTGAGGTGGGGGTTGTCCTCTCCTCCAGCATATCTAGTGATAGGACAAGAGGGAATGGCCTCTAGTTGTGCCAGTGGAAGTTTGGGTTGGATATTAGGAAAAATTACATTCCAAAAGAGTGGTGAGGCATGGGAGCTGTCGAGGGAAGTGGTTGAGTCACTGTCCCTGGAGGTGTTCAACAAATGCACAGATATGGTACTATGGCATGTGGTCTAGTGAAGAAATACTGGTGGTAGACGGATGGTTGGACTAGACAGTCTTTTCCAACCTTGGTGATTCTATGATTCTATGGTCTTTTTGATTTCATCTGCTGTGGGTGGCACTTCCGAAGGGTTTTTAGATTCACTGGTCTGTTCAGCAGCTCTGCAGGCAATTGGTGCCATTTCTGCCCCTCAAACAATGGTAATTTTTTCTCAGCAAACAAGGTATAGGGTGTATAGTGCCTCTGGAAGGACAACCTCAGAGCCTGCTTTGGGTCTTGCATTGGTTAGGTCATGTTGGCATCTCTTTCCCATGGATGCTGATGGCTTGTAAGGCACATTTTAATCTTTTTTTTCATTAGCTTATCAAAAAGTTTGGGGGTTTTCAAGAAAAAGATACATATTTAGCCTTAAACTTTTACTTCCCTTCTAAAAACTCCTTCAAATACATATTGCACTCAGTAGCAATATACCAACAGATATAATGTTCCCTTTCCAGATGCAGTCATTAGCATCTTACATTAAATAGTTTATAATGGAGCCACGTTGTTCAAATGTTAACTGAAAATTATCATTCTTAATTATCTCTTACCTTTATAAATTTTTCAGGTCACCTCTCTTCTACTATGAAATGCAATCCTGGTGCCTTGAATTTGTTTATAATGAAAATGGTTTAGAAGAGCTATGCCTAAGCTCAGTCAATATTTTTATGAAGCTTGTTGCCTCCCCTTAGAGAAATTACTGAAGCTTTTCTAATGTTTACAACTAACTTCTTCACAGAAACACTAATGCCTTTTCGCCCGCAGTCTTAGCCAACGGCAACCTTTAAATTGCTGAGAGAAAGACATTTTGAGGTTCGAGAAACATTCTGCAGAAGGCACAAATCACAGCCATTTTTCGAATATCTTAGTGCATCCCAACCATGCAGAGCTCAGTCTTGTATTACTACAAAAATACTATTTCAGGAGCTTGCTCTGAACCACAGTCTAAAAATAAGTATTGATCTTGTACTGTGCACCTGAGAGTTCACACATAGGGATGCTATGAGTGTCTGGAGGAATGGTGACTTTCTCAGAGATGCTCTTGCAGTGCTTCAGGCAGAAAGGGAGGGCTGCACAATATGAAATAAAAAGAATCATTAGCCTAAATTATGCAGCAGGTCCTAAGGCAGTTGAAGCCAGCATCACGCCAAACCAGTGGTATTTCATGTAAGTAACAAGTCTAAATGGATCCAAATAAACCACACTTTCCAGCAAATGCTAAACTAGTCATGAGACAACAGAACATTCAAGTGAGCTGTTATACTAATGAGAGAGGGAACCTCCAATTTTTGCTTAACTCCAACAGTCCTAAGTGTTCTGGTCTCGAGCAAAGTTATCATCATGGGCTAAAAGGAGACAGAAGAAACTCAAGAACGTTAGAGGAGTTTCTCAGAGGAACATAGTCTTTGGTGTCATCCTTAATGAAAGGATCACCTGAAAGTAAAACCATGCACATTTTTGGGTTCAGAATAAGATTGTAGTGGATGGCGTCTCACTTCACAACTACTTGTGTCATTTCAGTTGAAAGATGCTATCTATATTACTTAATTTTCAAAGCGAAAAAGTGCAACAATATGCACTAAATATTTAATCACCTTTAAAAATTAATGCATGAAGGAAAACCTGCACATCATTTTTGACTTCAACGAGAAACAACTCTTTAAGAGCTTTAAACATCTTTTGTAATGTTATTACGTTTTGCTGTATTTCTCATATGTATCATCTCTGAGAGGAGTGTGGGAATTGCATATCCAGGAAAAAGTAAAAGGAAAAATGTACATAGATTCCACAATTGGATTCAGTACTTTCTTTTCATGTGGGGAAGCATTTCTCTTAACATTAGCAAAAATATCAAATTCTACAAAAATTCAGCCAATGACTACTTTCCCTCCAAGTAAAAAAGGAAAAAGAAAAAAAGGAAATATTGATGAATATAAAGTGCATCTCTCTCCTAGTTTTAGGCTGCAAGCGTTCAAATCTTTAACATCTGCATTTCCCCAAAGAAATCATTTTCTCTCGAATGTCAGATTTTTGTTACATGCTGTGCCATCTTAAACATTCAAAGCACAGTGCTGGATATATTCCACCAGTGGATTCTCCATGTGGCCAGATGTAGTTCAGAGCTGCTCTCTCCCAATTCTAAATGAATATGTTTAACCCAACAGTGTTGACACAGTTAACCGCTTAAAGAATAACCTGAGATCCCAACCCACCCAGTCTTCAGAGTGAACAGGGAACAAGCTAAACTAGCATACTGTCATGGACTGGACAGAGATAAAAAATAATCTTAGGATTTCAGTCCATGTTCATTCTAAATCTTGCTAGACATAGATGTCCAAGGAAGGAAATCAAATAGACAGATCCCCTCCTAAGCTGAAGCTCAATGGCTATCCTAAATGAAATCTCTATCTAAATTTTGCCCAGTTGTCTTACTCCTGGCTCTGACAATCCCCAAAGGTAGCTGAGTCAGTCTTCCCTACACTCACATATTACAGCTCAGATAGTAGACCTCTGAACACAAGCTGACAGCCTTCCATGCATGAAAAACATTAAAAGTTTTAGCTCTGGAGATGATGGACAGAGCTTCTTAGAGATACTGAAAACTGGCTTTGGAGTTACGACCAGGAGTAATGGAAAAGCAGGTGCAAATGGGAACCTTGATCAAGAGATACAAACCAAACCCACGAAACCTGGGATGCCACAAATACCAGAATTCCTCTTTGTCTGCAATGCAAGAAAGGACTGAGTAGTTCAGATTCAACAGCTAATACATAAGACTGCATGCAAAACCACATGTTCCAAAAGCCAACCGTCTACAGGTAAGTGCCTTTTGGAATTACAGCACTGAAGACTGTGATTGATCACATATTCTCCCATCACAATGTCTGCCAACAAATTACTGAGATAAAAAAGTTGGAAAAAAATGTATGGAGGAATTGCTTTCTGGAGTCAACTTGAATTTATAAATAGCAGGCACCTTTCTGACATAGCTGTTTTAGAGCAATGTACAGCTGGATGAAAAGTAGCTCCATGGTTCAATTTATTTACCATTCGTTTCTTTCTGTTTCTCTCTTCTCTTTTTAAACTCTAACACACAATTTCAGACTACTGTGAAAGCCTCCTTAATTTGCCTCTGTATTGTGTAAAGCAGATGTCCTGCCTTCACAAACTGATTAGTAAGTGGTTTATATTATTCCAGTGGTTGTCATCATTACTGCAGAAATGTTGAGCAAGGCTGCTGCAGGCTGCGTTTGAAAATGTCTAAAATGACAGACTGCTTCAGAAGAGATACAGGTGTGCAAAATACACTTTCTGAAGAAAACAGACCAACTAATGTTCTGTGAAATAGCACAATATGTTTCAGGCGGAGGGATATCTTCAGGATCATGGTAGACTGAAAATAAAAATAACACATACTGCACTGTGAGACTCAGAAGATGACATGGGTCTTTTTCCATGCCCTGGTACTGTACGAGAAGTCTAGTCTTTAGCAAGTACTTTTCTGGGGTAGAATCTCAGATGTGTTATCCTAAGAGAGGGTGGATCTTCTCAAGAGACACATGGGCAGCTTCTTATGTGTCCGTACACCTAGCAACTGACCTCCACTGAGCTCTCTTAATACTGCTGCAAGAGTAATTAATGCTAGTTGTAGCTTTAAGAGACTAGATATGTTAAATCTAACATTCTAGATGTTCTGGCAGTCATAAAAGAAGGAAAAGATGTGGGCATTTAGTTGATTCTGAAGTCATACATAGCCCCTGGATCATTCCATGCCTTACGGGATCCAAGAAGCTCCTCCTTGTCAATAGCCAACAACTCTTCAACAAAATCAAAGTCCAGTGGAGGTGAACTGTAAATACTAATTTGGCACAAGAACTCTGAATTACTACTGCAATCACTGGAGAAAACATTGTTATGCAGTTTCTGTTTCTGCAGAAAGTAACATAAAAAGCTCTAGCTATCTTAAATCTGGTCAAAACTTGTACACAATGCTTTTTTGTTTGTTTTTTAAGCTTCAGATGAATGGTTCTCAAAGCTTCTTCGCTTCTGTCAGCATTAAATTTTCATGACTACAGTGTTAAAGAGTGAGCTTGTGTAAGATTCACAGCGTAATTTTGGTTGGAAGGGACATCTTGAGGTCACCTGGTCAAACCACCCTCAAAGCAGGGCCAACTAGACCAGGTTGTTTAGGGTTGTGCTGATTTTTCAGTATCTCCAAGAATGGAGACCACACAGTCCCTCTGGGTGAGTGCTACACTGTTCGACCACCACCACAGTGAAAATCTTTAAATCTAATCAGTATGTGCATTTCCTTCCTTACAGCATGTGCTAACTGCGTGCCCTTGCAATAGCACTCCTCAAAGAAGGGTGCCCTTCTTTGCTGCAGGGCCTACTGCCGACTCCTATGCAATGCGCTGTCCAGCAAGACCCCCCCCCCCCAATCCTATTTCTGCAAAGTGAATGGCATTGAAATCCCATGAAAAGACATGCATGCACATGAGGTTAGACTAACTGCTGTCACTGTTAGAATCAAAGCAAACCTACAGGACTAGTGGCTAAATAGGGTTATAGATAAATAATTTTTAAAAAGCACATCATTTTTGAAACAAACACCCTATCCTCACCCAGAACAAACACTACACATTTACCTTGTCTTCAGCATCAATTCGACTCAGAAATACACAAAATCTTTTTTTTCCCCCATCCTGCTGAGGACAAAGCATCAGAGCAAATTATTCTTTTTTAAGACAAAACAAAAGACACTCCATCTCTTACACAAAAGTGAATCAAAGGCCCAGATTCTGACAAACTCCATCTCTGCAGATTTTCAAAGGACAAACATAGATCCAAGCTCAGCTTTTACAATGAGTCACTCAAACCCAGCCAACTGTTAGCAGAATTTTCATCTTAAGGCCTTTCAAAACTATCTTAAAATAAAGACAAAGTTTTTTTTGTTATCTTTTCCTTAAATAATTCAAAAGACTTTTTATCTTGGAATTCTAAGGAAGCTTCACAATTTTTGTGCCACTACAGGCAAATTTTTTCCACCTTGTAGCTATAAAAAAATTTTCTAGTTACAGACAAATCTGAAAGCAACTCTAGTTGCTAAATCCAATTTCTGATTGAAAGGAAAATGGTCAAAATGGGCCAAAGCAAGCCAAATGAGCAACCTGCTGCCCGGGAAGCACTACAAAACTTCAAAAGAAATGTTATTTACTTCATATTATAATATTTTAGGAAATCATCTTCTCAGTGAGAGGACAAATCTATGAATGAACCCAATAAGCATAAATATATACTTCGAAATATTCTTTTCTCAATGGAAATTTTTTACTGTTTTGTACTTTGATGCCCATTACAAAATTAGATCCAGGAACCATTTCTGCTTTTCACTTCTGTTGCCAGCAGCTAACCTGAGCTAAGTCACAGGATTGAAAATAACAGAAAGCTGCTCCTTATACTTCTATTCTAATTTGTTTCAAGATCAGCTTCTCTGCAGATACACATATGCATATGTGTGTGTGTGTGTTATAAAATATACACAAAAACCACTTTCACAAAGAACATTTACCTTCTTGGCAGCCCGAATTCTTATCCTTTTCATTCAGGACTAGCAGTAACTGGCTTTTTTTTCTAGACATCTTTCAATCTTTAAACATCATACCTTTAATAAAAAACCTTGAAATTTAAAGTCTACTATAAAAAAGAATTCAACATTTTCATTACCCTTTTGTTCCAAAAAGCACAAGCACTGAGACTAGACATTTCAGTGTAGCCATTAAAGCAGAATGCCTTTTGAGGCAGAATTCTATGAATGCACTCTGGCTTATAAAAAATGTATTAGATGATAGCTCTGAAAAAGGCTCTGAGGCGTAACATGGTCTATCATGTTGTGCATGCATGAGTTAGCTTTTACAAGATCAGAACCAGAAGCGAAGATGAATGCTATTCATTGTAAGCCCAAAGCTTTGGAAGTTCAGTATCACAGTGCTTGGGGGTCAGAACTAAAGCTAGTCAAAAAAAGTACATTCTTGAGAGAATTGCCCATTTTTTAAAGTATTTGCCACAAATGCCCACCCTCAGTTCTGGATGGAGTGGATCTGGGGCTGCAGCAAAACAACCACGTGCTGCTGGTTTCCCAACCTCACTCACCTTCCTTTGGATTTGTTACAAGAAGGTCAGTGCTGATCTTGTTACAGGGTTTTAAAAAGTCAAATATCACTTAATGAAAAAAGCAATGATTTTACAATGGGTGTAAAGAGGAACAATTCTGGCAAGGACTCATCCACTTACTGTCAAAGAAAATTACATACAATTTACTATTTTGACATTCTGGAGTGCGTTCAACGCATTATTAGGATTTGGAGGTCTTAAAGAGAAGCAATTCAAATGAATATTAAACTAAATGGACTTTCTTTGATGAAATAATGATAAATAATAACACAGAGAACTTTGGTTGTTTGCAAAATAGCTTATTCGTAGTCTGTTGCCCATATTATTTTGGAAATATCCCAAAGCTCAGGACAAACCTGTTTCAATGTTAGCACCCCTCAGCTAACATTTGTTATTATTACTGAATCTATTACATCTGTTATGTCAAAGCACACCTGGGCACTGCGGTGCCGAATCCTGAGAAAATGTAAATTTCAGAAATAATCTAGTGTCTTCTTCGTGTCTTCAAGCAATACAACACAGCAGCTGACGAGAACCACTGGGGCAGCTTCCCCAGCAAAGTGCTCGCTTTGGACATCTCTGTGTTTTGCCTTCTGAACGAATTGCTCTTCTTTGCCACCAACCCAAAGTGTCAGCTGTGACTTCAGCTGATCCCATTACTCAGAGCTGCTCAGAATGTTCGGCACATGAAGAAATTCCATATCCTTCTCTCTAAAAATACCGCGGGCTGCCGCTGGAGCCACTCAGCGGTGACGAATAGCTGAAGGGACAAGCAGGTCTCTAAATTTGCTTCGTATCTGACAGCACTTCAGTAGATATGGGTAATGGATCCTACTTACTCCAAACTACTGTATACTGCAAGGCGCTTTCCCACCATGTGGATATATAAGCTCAGTATGGGCTTCTTAATGATCGTGATTTTTTTCTTCTCCATTAAGTCAAGCTGATTACACATTAAAAAGCTGTTAGTAAATTTTGAAACATGTTACTAATTCCAGTAAAAAAAAGGCATGTTTGGTCTTCAAATGCACCTCCAAGCCTCTATCAGAGAAGGTCTCAATTGACTTCTAGGGATTTGCCTCAAGTGCTGAAAGTGCGCACATCTTATAAATGCACACAGCTAATTATCTTCAATGACTTCGGCTGATTCACGCACTTAATACGGCTCTGTCATTTCTGGGTATAAAGCATTACAGAATTTTATTTCCTGAAGGTCATTTGATGACTTTATGCAATTTTTTGTGTGTGCATTTTTAATAGAGCCCCATTTCTGAATCTAGGAAAAGAGCGTTCAATGAGACAAAGGGTATTTACTGCATATCTGGGGATCTCCAGACAGGCAATTATATCATAATTGTTTTTAAATTCTAAAATAGGGGGTGGAGTGGGGAGGTAAGAGATAATTAAGTCACATGAACAGGACCCAAATTGCATTTGCTCTCAGTTTTGTTGTGCACAACATCAGTTTAATTGAATCATCTGTAATTCTTCTCACTTCTTTTTCCAGCCTGCAGGAATAGACACAAGACACTATGAATGAGAGGCTGGCTGGTGAATTTCTTGAGAACAGAGATTCCAAGTATCCATAGGATCTGCCAGAAAAACAGCAGAGGAGATGATACATACACATGTGTATGTGAGCACCCGAATCTGCCAGGGAGGGTGGAGAAGAGGGAAGGCCTCTGGCAAATTGATGTCTGTCAGCTAGTGAACCTTGATTTCACTATTAATATGTCATGGTTCACTGCACAGAAGCTTTCAGCGAGCATCAGCTGTTCCGCGCACA
Source organism: Perdix hodgsoniae (assembly GCA_035772895.1). Classification (NCBI taxonomy): domain Eukaryota; kingdom Metazoa; phylum Chordata; class Aves; order Galliformes; family Phasianidae; genus Perdix; species Perdix hodgsoniae. The sequence continues at coordinate 27,985,806 of JAPSGF010000006.1, forward strand.
CGCGGGCGCACACACACAGGGGCTGACTTCAGTCAAAGCAGCCTGTCATCTTCAATGAATTACCGAAACAATGGAATGGGCAGAGCTCGTCCTAACTCAATTAGCAAAGCATTTCTTTCGGTAATAATTGATTCGAGTAACATTCCTTTCTGTGTTTTTAAAAAGAGAATATCTTTGCAATTTAACTGGCTTTGGTGAATGGAAAAGAACCTTGGCTGACGTGAAATCAAATGATGTTTGTGCAGTTAGTAGAGAAATTATGGGAGAAAGATAGGGAAATAATAGCAGCCCCTAATCCGTATTCCTCTGAGAGCACAATGAAGGATTCCAGCATATCTGGGGGGTTCCCTGGCTGAAACACCATCCCTAAAAGAACTGCAGCACTCACTTTTTGCCCTACTTTTTGTTCTCTGTTACTTCTTCTTCCTTTGGTGTTCACATTCCTGAAACATTTGCACATATCTATACCAAATGGCCTTCATTAGCTGAGTACTGGTGCCTCATGAGCTTGATTTGTTCATCTTGGTGTTACCCTTAGAGAAGAGTAAGTATAATTCTCGCTTTACAGATGAAGTGACCTGACCAAGGTAATAACGTAGGTCTGTGGCAGAGGAAAGGAATTAATCTGGGTCTGCTGAGTCTCTTAATAGCCCTGTAACCACAAAACACTCTGACCCTATATCTTTCTATTACAGCTAATCTAAAGTGCATGTGTTTGGCTTTGGATTGTGGCATTTTCCATTCCCCAGACAGTAAGCAGGATCCCACTGAAATCCTTAAAACAAAAAGTGCAGTTCCTTCCTTTCCCTTGAAGAACACTAAAGATTCATGGAAACATCATCTGAAACATTCTTACTGTTAATTTTCAAGTTATTGGACTGTTCTCCATTTTGATATAAAACTATGTGGCCACATTTTGGTCTCCTTTACACCTGGATGAATTTTTCATTACACCACAGGTTTGAGAAAATTTAACCCAGATTCAGTACCACGCACAGGAAAAGAGCTCTGCCAGCCTCAGTGCCACAGGTAGATTAACACTGCTTCTGGCACCCCTGGAAAACAGTGCAGAACCAAAGCCCACACCACAAATAGCTTCTGGACAAGGGCTTATTGTAAGTGACATCTTTAATGATCAGCCTATTTATAGGCTTCAGACGCAAGACAAATGATAGATTCCTTGCCAGCTGCTTATACTTAGCTTTGCTTAGCATATGAAGAGGGAGGAGAAGGTCTAAGCATATTTTCACCTTTAGCCTCTGCTATCAGTTACTGAGCCAAGAGTACCCGCTGAGCAGGCTGACGGTGAGCAGGATGATGTGCAAAGCCCAGAAGCCTGCCAGGCATGCTGACAGCAGCATCGACAAGCTGCATTTGGAAAACAGAGATCCTGGAATGGCTTTTCTTGGTGATAAGCACTCCTAGCCCAGGCTAGCTCCAGAGCACTGAGCTCCCAATTAGCCATCTGAAAGATGCAGTCGGGTTATCAGAAGTGTTCACCACAAACAATCCCAACAAGATCAATCGAATCTGCAATGCTAGGTTGCTTATTTGGATGCCTAAATGCAAACTATCAAATGGCAGGCTCTTTTGAAGTCGAGCCCTTTGAGTCTCATTCTCTAACCCTTAGAGAAATGATGTGACATTTCTGTAGTTGTAACAAGGGAGCTCGAGATGCAAAGAGTAAACTCATGAATGCTTCTGCACTCTAAACACCTTGAGGGCTGATTTGCACAAATAATAAAATCTATCAAACCTTGGTGTAAAAATGCTGATGATCTCTTAAGTTCATGTGCAGAAAATATTTATCAGCTGGAGAAATACTAGCAAATATCCAATTGTTTCATTAGACATGTCAGAAGCCAGCAAAATCTCCAATGATTTTACTGCAGATACTCTTAAACCAACCCATGGCATTGGGAAAACTGGTGTTCTCAAGGAAAGGAGTGAGCGTTAGTTAGAGAACAGCTGCAAAATAGGCCATTAAGTCAGTTCCATTGCAGTCAAAATGAACAAAGGCTTTTTGCTACACTCTAATACACACACAGAGTATGACTTGCTGTATTAGTCTTTTGAAATCACGACCCTTCTAATATGAGGCAATGCTGCTCAGTAAGAAACAAGAGCCAATATCAAACACATACACTTCTATATCTTTAAACTACGGCAAATAATTCATCATTTTTACTTTGCTTAATGTTTTTGACATTGCATAGGTGAATGGAAATGATGGGTTCTGAACTAAGGATATATCCCCAGATCCAGTTAGAATGGGAGACATGGAATACTGAGTGTATTTCTATATATATTCATTCATATATTACATGTGTATGTATATACCTTTACACCAGGACCCAGGTTCTAAATTATGGCAATATAACCATCCTTTAAAAATGAGTCATAAATTTATCAGGAGGATCAAAGGAAAAAGAAAAAGATAAAAATCCATTAGAACTGGCTACAGTGATAACGTGTGTGTGTGTGTGTGTGTGTGTTTATACAAATGCAAACAACCCCTAAACCCTACAAAAGTTGAACAGAATTATTTATGTTGCAACATTTAACAAAGAATTGAAGTCTAAATAGACTTGGTACAACAACAGTGAACAGTCATATTGAGCCACAGAACACCAAAATAAAGTGAAACAGGAAAAGAATTCAGCTTGCAACACACTATGTTAATATTTGCTTTTGGCTTTTTTTCAGCAGGCTGATGAAAAAGCTGATACAGATCATTACTGCTTTTAAATTGTCATCATGTTAATGTCAGTAGTCGTGTAGGAGCTTGTTTGATCATATCACTGCAAACCATTACCAAGATGCTTCACCTTTATTCATTTTGGATGCCTGGCTCCATTCACCCATGGCCACCTTTGTTCTTTTTGTAAATCATGACAAAGACGGATTGAAGGAGAATGAAACAAAGTCCATAGATGCACCTGCTGCATAGGAACCTGGAAAAGTGTCAAACAGACACGAGGAAAAGGGCCCTTACTGAAAAATGATGCACAAATCAAAGCCATATAAATACCCCCTTGCTCCCCTTTTCTGTCCGAAAATGAAGTACTCCCTGAAAAGCATTTTCATCTGTAGTAACAGAGTTTCCTGTGACTTACAGGCTTTACAGAATTCTGCAAACACTCAAAATCTCACCCAAGAAAAGGGCCAAGTCAGAGGGTGATCACTGGCTGGAGTACCTGGAGGTGGCACTGTGGCAGGAACAGAACAAGCCTGGCCATGTTCAGGGATAAAAGAGCACAGTTCCCAGCAGGGAGAATGGTTCATCTCTTCAGCAGCTGACATCGCTGCTGCTGCACACAGGAGCTACTCCCAGCTACTCTGGGAGAACAAGAGCATGTCTGGATACCACAGAGATGAGACACAACAGTCATAGAATCATAGACTATCCCAAGTTGGAAGGGACCCGCAAAGATCATCGAGTCCAACTCCTGGCTCCACGCAGGAGGACCCAAAAGTCAAACTCCATATCTGAGAGCACTGTCCAAATCCTTGAATATACATTCTAATAAAACCATCTTTTTCTGTATATAAAACTCAATGTTTTAGAAATGCTTGGTCTAAACAGACAACTAGCAGATCCTGATTGACTTGGGCTCACATTAGCGAGGCGTTAGCTCAGTACTGAACTCACTATGAGTCTATTGGCTGCCATCAACAGATGCATTTCACAGGTGTTTGGTTTTGCTCACCCATATCTAAGCAATTTCACAATTTAAAATCAAAGCTGATTGACTGAAACAAAAAGTCTGAAAAGGTCTCATTTTTCAAGCCTATTGCAGAAAAATATGTTGTCTTTTACAAAGCAACTGGTAATATGCATAAATGATCTCCTCATTTCAGGAAGAGGTGAAATTTCAAAGTGCTAAGAATTGCTTTTGATGGTCTAGAAGACATCCCTTGTAACTCCATACTCAATCATATCTGCAAAAGCCTTAATGAGTAAAGAATCACAGTTCTGAGTTTTAACCTGTTTTTCATCATGTCCAAGTAGGGAATGCAAAAGGAGTATCAGCTGGTTTCACCCAATGTCTAGGGATGCTTCATCTCTGCAGTGTGGTGCACTGCATTTCATCCTCATGCTCATTCACCATTTTCAAGCTCAAAGGTGAGTTACCTTCATCAATGTTAGCGGCACCTATATTCCCCCAAACACCATTACAATCCACTCTGAGAATCCCACCTACATCTTAACTGTGGTACCTCATTCTACTTAAGTGAAATGATATATTTTTATAAATGCAATTGCTATGCCTTTCAGCATTTTCAGCATCTCAAGAACTGATATAGTCTACATAACCATGGAGTTCCAAAGCAGGAGGAATAACTTCAAAGATCCCATCAGAAGAACACTCAGCCATTACTCAAAAACCAGGCAGTCTCTGCTCGATGGGTAGAAGCTGTCATCTCAAAATTCACCACCAGCGATGACACTACCTGGCATTCAGCACAAAATTTTATGGGGTGTAGAAGATGAATCTGAAGGAAAGAATAGAAACAACACCAAATTTCTATTTTCAAATTGTTTCTTTCTAACTGGCCATGGAGAAGTAAGTGAAGCTGGCAGTTAGCAGCAGCACAACCACTGTTTCATTATTAGTATGTAGGTGATTTGCCAGTATTCTTTACTTCTGTTGTAAAATTTTGCATGCAAATTGCTCCTGTGATGTTGATTCTGACTGGGACTGTTCTAGAAAGTTTGTTGGCCTTTTTTTTTTTTTTTCTTTTGGCTTGAAGAGAGCAAATGAACGAGAGATCTTGAATGAGAGATCAAAGGCTAACACTAATAATAAATAATTTTTCATTGCAGCCACCTCTCCTACTCCTGTCTACCTTGGAGCAGGGCAAACCATATGCACACAACAGTCAGGAAACCTCTTGTTTAGGCCCTACTTTGCCTCCTTGCCTCTTGGAGCTTAAATTTGTCAAGATAAAATACAGAAACTTGTCTTGACTCTGCTAAATAAAATAATAGGGGATCCTGTAGCTACAGCCAACTACAGAAGAAGTAAACAAAAATTACAGCTCTGTGGATGATGGTGTGAGAAAAACAGAAAAATGGTTTAATTTGGATGGAACTACTTTTCTCTAGTTAGTTTGCTCCATCATAATTTTGAAGCAGCCAATTACTAACTCATAGCATGCAGAAGTTCCTGGTTGCAGTGGAGCAAAAAGCTTCACCCTTGATCTGGTTTAAGTGTCTGTAGCAAAGCTGAAAACCACCATGCTTGGCATGAAAGCTCCCAATTGTCTCAGCCTTTCAAAGGCCAAGTTGCTGATTTTACAGAACAGAAGCAAAGATTTTGTTCACACATTATATTCTGCTGGACCCAGCAGAAAAAGGTAAAGGAAAATGAAGTGGGAAAACTTTCTGACACAAGTCTCTCAGCAAATGTGCTTTGTTGTGATATCACTATTATTTTGAGAAGCTATGAATTTAACTTGTCCAGCTCCACCAAATTGACAGAAGCAATAAAGGCATTTCTCTTAAAGATTTATTCTTTAACCAGTTTACTTGATACCGTGTGTACACCCAGGAACAATATTCCCACTCCTGACAGTCAAAGAGTGAGTGTGCTATATTATCATTTACTGTACACTATTGCTCAGTAAAAGAACTGGAAATCTTGAGATTTAGAGTAAGTGCAGATTATAGCACACTGTTTTCCTGACTGACTGGCAAAAGGTTATAATGGATTATAGTAATATAAAAGATGCAATCAAATAAATGCGGGCAGATGCTTGAATTAACCCCTTATTTACCTTAAGTTTTTGCCATCATTTGTAAGACACTGACCAGAACATTATCTGAACATAAACATAGCATCAGTATACTTTGTTGGCAGTGACAGGCAAGATCAATATTGGAGACCAAATGCCAACAGTAAAAGGGTATGTCAGTCAGTATTTCACTGACTAACTGCCCTTATCTGAAGCTCTCATGCTTCACTGGGTGAAAATACAGCCATTGATCTTAGTGTCACAACTCAAATTCTTCATATATCAACTAGTTTTTTTCCTCCTTTTCAGCTGAATTTCTGGGCCACTATTTATTTTTATGATCAATACTTCTATCACTCTCACATGAACTACACTTTTATTATATTAACCTTTAAGTACAATTTTTAACATATCTGTTTGGTGTAATGTCACATTTTTTAACTCAACATCTCTTTTACAACAGTGTCAAAGCTACACCTGAAGTTCAGGCTTCTAAAGCATTCCTGGCAAAACTATTCTGACTCCAGGTACCCAAGGTAGCATGCCCGAGGAATTCTCCTGGGCTGTGCTGCTGCTCTCTCAACAACTGTTTATTTTTCCAGAAATTCACAGTTGAGCTATAATAATTTTATTTTTTTTTCCTTTGGAAAAGCAAAAAGGGTTTTGTTAGAAAGTGATCAGTCTGCTTTATCTTAAAGAAGATGTTAGAAATTAGCATGGCAAAATCCATCCATGCAAACAGTCCTATTTTATCCTGTTTGTAATTGAAAGAGATTGGCTGTTCTACTAAAGCAAAGCCAACTGGTTATAGTTTAATGCATACCGCAAGTGTAGATCATGTTCTTGACTTGTTTTATGGTCTTGGCTGATGCACTTGAGCTCTCAGAAATTTCTCTTTTCCTGTTTGCAAAGTGGAGCTATGAAGAACAACATATTTTGTTGGTCTTATGGACCTACAAATGAATGAAGTTGGGATTGTTCAGCCTGGAGAAGAGGAGGCTCAGGGGAGACCTTATAGCTCTCTATAACTTCCTGAAGGGAGGTTGTGGTGAGCTAGGGGTCGGCCTTTTCTCTCGTGTAGACAGTGATAGAACTAGAGGCAATGGTTTCAAACTGTGCCAGGGGAGATTCAGGCTGGACATTAGGAAATATTACTTCTCGGAAAGGGTGGTCAGGCACTGGAATGCACTGCCCAAGGAGGTGGTGGAGTCACCGAACATGGATGTGTTCAAGAGACGTTTGGATGTTGTGTTGAGGGATAGGATTTAGCTGGGGAGTATTGGTGATGGTTGGAATGGATGATCTTTTAGGTCTTCTCCAACCTTGATAATTCTGTGATACTGTGATTCTGAAACCATATTCCAGAAACTGCATGTGTCACTGTCATCTATATTAAGAGCTTGGTGAGACTAATCGCTAAAGCAACTGAAGTTGAATGTTTTGAGATCTTTAAATAAAAGGCATTAGATGGACAATTAAAAAAGCATACAGACATTGTAAAATGTTAATATCCTAGGGAATAAGTTTTAAATTAAGAATTTGGGGAAAATTATTAAAAAACAATAAAACTCTCTCCTTCTCTGTTAGAATAATGTAAACCTGTCTCACCAAGCTAATTTATTTGGCTTAGTGAAAATCCCAGAAAACTATTAGTCATGTTATTAATGTCCATCTTGGAACTAATAGAAAGGAGGTAATTCCTTGATCGTTTGATTAGCAGAGAGAAAATTCTGTAACTATGTGACTTTTACTGATCCAGAGCAATTTTCAATTTTCCTTTAAGTACTATCAGAAATCAAAATCAGTGAGAGACACTAAGTAAGGCAGTCAAAGACTTTTCCATTTTATTTTTTTAATTATTATTATTTAAAGTTTCAGCGTATTACATTAGGACTGTAATTTTAACACAAAAGCTGATGGTTCCCAAAGGAAATTTTTCTGCCCCAAAGTGTTTCATCAGTTATTGTGTTGCTCTGTCGTTATCCAAATTGTCAAAGCAATTTCATTATAAATCCCACATAAAGTAGCACTAAGGGGTAATGGCAAAGTGGCTTTGGTCCCTGTAGGACTATCTCAAGAAAATAATTTCAGGCAAAGAGGAAACAATGCTTTGTTCTTGTTCTGTAGGAGGGAGGTTTGTCTTTCTTGGTTATGGCTCCAAAAGAGAAAAAAAAAACACAAATGGGACTGTTTAATGCTGAGAAAACAACATGTTATACACAAGCTAGTTTGCTTAGGTATCCCATAACAAGAGTTTAATGATAACAGGATTTACTAGAACTATGTAAGGTAATGAGGCTTAATTTCTGAGCTACAGAGAGCTCTTCAAAGGAAGAATGCAGTGGGAGGACAGGAGGGTAAAGGAGCCTGTGCCCACGTGCCTGCATGCACGGACAGGTATGAGAGAGGGATCTGCTTGTACATAAATTACCCGTCTATTACAGTCAAACTGTTTCTCTGGCTGTCAAAAAATGGTGTATGTAGCACCAATATATAGACTTCAGATAGCTATCTGTCAGGTCTGCATCTTGTGAGTGATGATAAAAAGGTGTAGGTTAGGGGACAGCCTAGTCACAAAAATATTTTGTCTTGAATGAATTCTGCCAAATTAAAGTCCTTGTATAAATGTCAAGAGGACAAACATATGGACATGACTTCTGTTTAGAATAAGGGAGAAGGAAAAGGGAGCAGGAAAAAGGAAGAATAAACAAATGAAAAGGGAAGAAGCATTCCACAAATCAAGAAATACTCACATATAACTATAGTATGCAGCAGAAAATTAAATCCTTAGAGAGCAAGCAGTTCAGGAGAAACTTAAAACATTTAGAATACACAAAGGCAATACACAATCATATTTTAGCTGATGGAACACATCAGTAAAATGGTTGGTGGCTGGAGAATCCTACTTCTATTTCTGGCTCTTAGGAAGGGAAAATTACTTCATTTCCCTGTGCCACAACAGAATAATGTGAAAAATGACTACAAAACCACATTAGGGAATTTTTGAGGTTTAGTTAATATTTAATGAAGGGCTTCAGATTCTTGTGCGAACAGCATCACAACAGCAACTAGTATTATTAAAATTAATTAAAGAACAATTGTATGTAGTTGAACTATGAACATCATGCAACTACAGTTACTATAATTTATTAAAAATGTATCTATTGCTAAGTTTACAAGTTACTCAAGTGCGCACATCTAAAATGTAAGGTTCTATTAAAATGCACTAATTCAATTTGTCAGATTTTAGGTCATTATTACCAGTTATTTGCTGCTTCTAAAAATTCATTTTCTGGCAATGTTCCAAGCTGCAGAAAGCCTCAAGACAAAATGAAATTCAAAGTGATTGGATCAATGAACACTACATTCCTAAATGTGTTCTGCATTTCTGAAATCTCTGTGCACTACCAGATCTGTCCATGTCCTGAATCCACAGCCCACAATGCAGTGATAACATTTAAACCTATGACTGGGAATAGTAGTGATTTGAGATGTTGTGTACATCATCAGTGATCATGTCAGTACACAGGGCCAGAATTACATACAGTGCAATCTTTTTTTCTGTGTAAATGAATTACCTATAAACATTAGACTTTTTTTTCTCCTTTCATATAAAAAAAAAGAGGCCTAAAATGGAGAGCAGAAAAAAAGAAGTTTAATCTAGGAAGCTCTAAAATTTTCTCTTCTGTTCTGTCATCACTGGATGAAAGAGGAAACACAAAGATACTGATCATAATGTCCCTCTGAGTCCCTTGTCTCGCCAAAGACAGAATCACCCCAATTGAAAGAGGCTTACAAAAGCTCTCACGGTGTTAACGAAAGCATGGCTAAAGTCTGCAAGAGTCTGAGGGTGTAGGGCTGCTGGAAAATTTCTGATCTTCCACCCAAGGAAGACAGGCATTTCATTACAGCATGGAGGAAAACAGAGAGCAAAACACTTCTCTGGCCCATTTCTTTTGTTCCACATGCCACCACATGTGCAGGCCAACCTTCATGCACCCTCACTTTCCTTTCAAGATAGATTTCCTGTTTACAGACAGCATGAGCATGAAAGTACCTCATAGATACAGATCTTTTTCTGGATCCCCATACCAGACCTGCATTCAACATTTTGCATACCAACTTCAATTTGGCTCTGTTTGTTTGCTTTTTTTCATGAAGAATTTCTCTTATTGTGCTAGAGACCTTGGTGCTTGGTATGGCCATCTGCCAAAAAGAGGAATACAAAATAAAGTTGCACATTGTAGCCATTATAGATTCCTCACTGCTGATAGAGGATTACCATGGCTTCCTATGTGGCTACAGATACATTATAGCATATCTCCATACCCTCTGTCATTCACACTGCAGCAACTGCAAGCCCCAGCTGTCCAATTCCCATCATTTATAGAAACCAGAGAGCAGCAGCACGATGACCACAGTTCAAACACAGGGCTTCACTAAGAGAGCAAGGAAAATATGCCTTTTATCTAACCAAGTAACATACGGCAGGTTACTAACCAAGAAGGGATTGCAGAGGACCAGGGAGACAAAGGAAAGACAGATTACAAAATATCAATCAGACTAACACGACTGTCGTTATTGATGGGATTAACTCTCTCAGCCCAACAGCAGCAGCAAAAGGGGAAGTCGATATTTACTGTCAACTCCCCATCTGTAGCTGTCATATGGAACTGTCGTTTTGCCAATCTTTTTTTTTCCCAGGGAAAAAATATTTTGAAGTAGTGAGAAACTGTACTTCAAAAAGAAGAAAAGTTCTGATGGTGGGGAGAAACCTCTGCCACACGTTATAAGGAAAAGGACATTAAAAATCCTAGAAATTTATACCATATGACACAGAACAGGTTTGCACAGACACAGCTATTGTGAGTTACTTTACTGCACAGTTAAGGTGAGGGCACATGTTACCATTTCTGCTGAAGAGAAGATACTTACATTTAGGCCTGTGAAATAAACAGTCATCAAAGTTAGAAGGAAATGTACTCAACTTCTATGACTACACTTTCACGAATCTGCATTTCATGCACTCTAAGCCAAGTGTGAGCACACTGCATTTGAGGGATTTCACTTCTCTGGTTACAGGCTCTTAGGTTCATTGAAAAGAAGCCTACAATGCTAGTGACAACTTTTTGTCAAGGGGTTCATTGCATTTATTTAATTTTCCTCTTAAAATAAAGTATTAAACCTACCCTCTTGCTTATACTTGGAATCTGGGAGTTTAGAGAATATATTCTGTACACCTATTTCTAAATGCAGAGCATGCAAAGGTATCAGAAATCCCTTTAACGAGTTCTTACTTGCTTTTTGAGTAACACATGTGCAGGGTTTTCAATGGTATTTTAATTATTTTATTATTATTATTATTTTCTCTTATTTTTAGCACTTGTGCACACTCGTGGTTCATTGACAGAGCCATTACCCCTGGAGACTGTTCATCTGTTTGTCAGATTTAATTACTGGAGCACAACCACTGACATAGGAACATTCACACAAGAGCCTAGTATTTTTCTCTTCTCCTGAACCTACAGTAGTAGTAGGTAGCTTTATTTTCTCTTTAGAAAATTGCTCTTAATCAGCTCATTTCAACACATTTCGTAACAAAGAAAAGGGCTTTTGCAGACACAAGTACTATGCAAGATCCACCTCTAAAAATCTGCCTTCTCGATGAAGACCCAATCAACTCATGACCTGCTTGTTGGGCAGCAGAAAGCCCATGGCTGTACTGCACTCACTGATTACAAAACGTGTTGAGTGGCTGCATCACTAAAACAACAAAAAATCCAAATCCCGTAAAATGCAAAGCGACACTGGAGAAAGGAATCACAAACATCCTGGAAAGAAAAGGAGCATCCAATGGTTCTTCATCATTAGTCTCCGCCCTTCGTCCCCAAAGTACAAAGTTCAGTTACAGGACACACTTTGTGCAAATCTACAGTTGGAAATACCATCTCTGAATGATGCACCTGCATCTACATATTCAAACAACCATGAAAGTGGAGGCTTGCTGCTTCACTATTTTTTTTTTTTTAAATCCTGGGGAGAAAACCACAGGCACACATTTCATCTAGCTGTCACACGGCTTAAGTCATTACTTGTAAAATATAAATCACAAAAATGAGAGCAAAATGTGTAAGGACTTGCATAATGTGCTTCAACCAGAGGAATGTGTTTAAGGCCCAAATTTCCACAGATGAAACTATAAATTTCAAGAACCTCGAGAAGCTATCCTCTTTCATAAGAACACGATATAAAATATCAGTGTTAACATTCTTCCCCCAAACATGGTCTCAGTCAACACATCCCGCCAATCTTGAAGTCAACTGCTAAAGAATTAATGATATTTCATGAAGACAACATGCTTTTTTAGCCAAAATTCTGTCTGTCTCTGAGGTATGAAGATCCATTTTTACCACTTGCTAACACATACTCAAGCTTAACATCAGAAAGCCAGCTACAGAATATCACACGTCGACAGGGCAAAGGGAAACTAGGTAACATGAGACACAATACTTCATCTATCTATACCATATCTATATTATATACTTTATCTAACGTTTGTTGTGGAAATATGTCTTGAACTGAATAAAAACCAGCATCTCATCCCTATTTTACAATCTCCATAAATGAGAATGGTCTCCTCGTATTGCTGTTTTAATGGCACTATTTAACAGCATTCAAGGGTGTAGAGTAGGACTCAAGAGGCAGAGAACCCTATTTGAATGTGTAATAAAGAAGCAGCTGAAGTTTTACCAGGTTTATTAAATTGTTTATGGCTATTTCAATAGTAGCTGTTAAATTAACCATCCTAAAAAAGAGAGCAAAGAATGGGTAATGCTGGTGATTATCACACTTTTAATATGAATCTAACAATAAGCCTACGCTTTATTTTAAAAGCCCTGATTTCTTGCAGTCATAGTTATATGGACATCTTCTGCTTTCATTTTCATAGGAAATGCCTGTTGAATTTAGGCTTGGAGACATGAACTGTTAGAGTTCAGATATCAATAGGTAACTAAAAAGGATGCAACTATAAAAAAAGCCCCTCAATTTCTAAGCTTCTGAAAATCTTGTGAAGGCTCATTCATGAATTTCAGAGCTGCTACACTGACATCACCACTTCAAAGCTTTCTTTTCTGCCATAAATCCAGACGACAAAAATTAATTTCCTGCATCTTCTGAGTCATTTCATTTAACAACTTAGGAAGACAAACAACACAGACAGACCTTCCACTGCCCGCTGCAGAGCGCAAAACTGTTCTGATAAACAAAACAATTATCAGGGCATGCGGGAGGGATGGATTCAAAGAGCTGCCTTTACTAGGGTGTTAAAAAACACAATCAAGCTAATGATGGAGTGGCCGTCCGCATTACCTGCTCTCGCTGGCCATGGGCAAAGATGAGAATTCAACACAATTGTCTGCAACTGGTCCAACCCATCGATCCCTCTGGTGACAGGTGAAGGACGGGGAGCACACACTGTGCAATGGGTGAGGGAGAGAGGAAATAGGAAGGGGATGTGGCGGGGATATTCCGGATCTACTTTCTGACACACAGGCAATATAATCATGGATGAGCAAAGGTTCACTGCAGTAGTGCACACGTGATCACTCTGTAAGAGCTTTTTAGGCCTCATTTGTTTTCTTAATAATTCAACCCTCATAGTTGTGTTTCTTCCCAAACAAAACAGTATAAACTGGAAACATTAAAAAAAAATCCTCATCCACAGCTAATTACTGATGCTGAAGATTAACATTCTGTGGCACTTCAGCTTTAGTTACTTTTCTTAATTAATGTCATATTTGCAAAGATCTGTAAAAACACTGTTTAGGTAAATGATGTGTGTTCATTAACTATTTAAACCCCATGTCTTTTTTTGTTTGTTTGCTTTAATAAAGCCTTTGGAATGCCTACTGCAATTCCTAGGAAGGTTGTTTAAAGCTTCAAGGGATCTGTAGGTGCTTAACAAAAAGGCCAAAATTTCACTCATGGTTAGGATGAAGGGTGCTGGTGTCAGCCATGGTAAGACACGAATATGTGCATGCATTTATAAATACTGCTATGCATGCAAGGATCACATTTTTCAAAGAAAAAATGACACACAGTAGTAACAGCTAAGTTGCACCGTGTAGTAACAACATCTAAGCTGCTCTTCTTAGGACTGTGTGGCTAAGAGAAGTTTCCTCACTCTGGGTAGGCAGATAAACCATTTCTGATATTTTTTCCTGCACTGCAGAGCATGGTTTTTAAACTGAAGACAACTTTTCTGGGTAAGCTGTGCAACACAGAGCAACGTATTTACTGGTATAAGCTTTTCTGATGTAAAGCTGAGGGATAAAGACACCACTGACATAAGATATACTTTGATGTATCCATCTAATTGCAGTCCCAGAGTAGGCTTGTCTGATGTACTTTAAGCATGTCTCTAAGGCAGAAAAATCACAGGCAGCCCTCTGTATTTCTCCTGGTCCGCTCTCAACTTTCTCCCATCCAATATTTCAAGTAATATTTTGCTTGAGAGTATTAATAACAGGTATCTCTGTGGTCCCATCCAGGATAAGATGTCATTAACTCTTTACCTCCCTTTATATATAGGTATCAAAACCATCCTTTCTTGGCTCGGATTGATTTAGCAATGTTGCTTTTACCACTGTCATAGTACACAAAGCTGCTTAAATGGTTGCAAAGGGAGAGAATGTGCTGGGCACATGGAAGCTTTAGCAGATGGGCCAGACCTAATGATCTCCAGACGTCCCTCCCAACCCCTACGATTCTGCAATTCTCTGATGAGGTGACAGTAGCGTGGAAACATGACGTGAAGGAGGCTGGTATGGAAGGCTGTATTTGTTGCATTTGGGTCACGGAGCTGGGCTATGATGCAAATGTGTGCATAGTGGACTGATGGGGCTGCCCAAGCTGTGCACCCAACAGTTTATAACTTGCCTATACAACAAGTATCTTTTATTTTGAGGAAATGGAGAAGCTGCTGGGACAGAGAAGGGGATAGAGGAAAGAAGTAGAACTGGACAGATCCCTGAGTTTCCATCAGCCCTCCAGAATTTCTCCCCAATTACAGAAAATCAACTATTTTGAAGATAAAATTCTAGGGTCAGATTCTCAGTCTAGTTAGAGCCTGGCTCCTAGAGCAAACAAATCTACTTATCCTCTTACAGTACCACCAAGGAGACCACAATAAGATATAATTTCATAATCCACCTGCTAGAAATATATTGAACAATAGCTTATAAAAGAAGTATCACCACAGAGAACCCTAGGAGCACACACTATGCCCCGTGCCCTCACTATCTTTGCCTCCAATGCACTGCAACTTGCTCTGTTCCTCTGGAGCTGCCTGGCCATGGAATTGGCTTCCACCAAGCAGCTCTGACAGTATGCTTGTGGTACCTGCAAGCTCAAGAGCTACTTGCAGATCAGCAGAGAAGCATCTCCTCAGACTCCTGAGAGCTTCATGTGCGCTGGCCCTTGTGTCAGTAGGCATCCACCTGCTCTTCCAAACAGTTCAGCTACAAAGCAGTTACAAACCAATCAATGTGAGGAGATGACAGCCAATTTCCTCTCTCATCCTTTAGCACCCTATGCTGCGACTGTGCACCAACTTTCGTCCTGCAGAGCATACTGCTGCATGCAGTATATGTTGGAAAGTGAATCCTGCAAAGCTTGCAAAAAGCAACAACAATGACAATAATTCTGGCAAGCAGAATTAATTGTATGCTTATTTGTAGGACTGGGTCCATACAGTATAAGCTGTAGCTAAAAATGAAAGAAAATTAGTGAAAATCTGAATTAATAGAAGCATGCATAATTAAGAACAAACAGGCTGTCATAATTTTCAACCTCTGGAATATGTGGAAAATGCTCTATAGAGAATGGGGCAATTGAGCACATCATTTACAATCTTAAATGCTTTCCTAAATAGAAACAAAGGGACAGCAATCACACTGAAATCCTTTGTAGAAGAAAGTAGAGCCTGTGTACTTAGTCCAAGGAAGCAGGCAACCCCACGCTGCCTGCAAATCAATGGTGAACAAATGAGAGAAAAGATAACTATAGGAATAAGGGACAGATGCAATGAGTAGCTCGAAAGATCAAAAGCAGGTAAATTCAATTATTACTTTTGCAGAAATATCCAAGAATCATTATGCTGTTTTTACGTAACATCATTTGACTCTAGGAATTCAAATGAAAATAATTAATAAATAAAAAGTATCCAGTTAGCAGAGAAGTACATTCCTACAGCTGCAGTTAAAATGTTGCAGTTCTTTCTGCACCCTCATATATCATTTGTATCTTGAATATATTAGTTTTGAGTCAGGCACAAAGAATCACATTATTACCCGTCACATTATAAAAGCAGACTGTGCAAACATGTTGGATCACTCTGGCAGATAAATACAAGATAAGCTGCAAAAATTCAAGTGCAGGACACAAAATAGTACAAGGAATCTCCATATAACATGCTTTTCTTGAACAGCATTTAATTACAGTGTCTGCTTCTTTTCATTTCCCTTTCTCCTACCATGTCTTGTAGTCAAGGCCTTGGTGTCACAGAGGGATGCAGAGGCTACAGCAGGATGTAATGTGTTCAGGCCCATTCTAACCAAGTGCTGAGCACATTGAGGGACAGCCTCGTCACACTCGAGAGGCAATGGGCACTCAGAAAGATGCTTCAATCAAGTGCCAGCACCGTCCCAGCCGTGCAAATAATGAGCTGCACATGATCACATGCCCTGATCCTCTACTTGTACTGAAAAAAGCAAACAACACATCTGACCACAAAGTAATACATCTGGAAATCAAAAATGGAAGACTTTAAAAAAAACAACAAAAACCACCGTCGTGTTTCCTACAACCATCTCAACCATGTATCATCCAGATGCCCCCTTCTATGTTGCAACTGCTGTTCTCTTGAAAATCACTGAGTGGTCACTTAGACAACTGCAAACACACTTATTTCTTAAAATGACTCATGGTGGGGGAAGGAAAAAGAGGAAGAAATAAAAAAAGTTAGGCTAACTTTGTCTAAACTCTTTGCAAATTTCTAAATGCATTTTCTTCTGCTTATTGGCTCTACTTTCAATAAAGCCATCCTACTTCCTACATTACAGTAATACTCTCTTCTTGCTGTTAATATTGTGTTCAGTGAAATGCTAATATTTTTCAGTTCACTGTCAGAGAGAACTAAATCTACAGCAAGCTAATCTGCCATAAAGTCGTGTTTTATACACATGACTACAAATTGAGTTTCACACTCCATGGAAAGCAATCTTCCATCTTTAAGGGTATCATGAGACACAGAATTAGATCTATTCTTCTGGCATTACTAAATCATAAGATGAAATATAATTTGACGTGTAAATGATATTGTAAACCCAAGGCAATGAAGCACTGAGAATGTTTTTAGTACCATACTTACTTGTTTGCTTAATATTAAGAGTCTTTTTGAGAAAATTAGTCTCTATTTATAATGGAAACAGCATTACATAAACTTTTTTTCCATAACACAGGTCTTAGCCTAGAGATTGAGAGACTGTATGCACTTATTTCTAAATTGGACATCTAGGTTTAAACACATGTTTCTCATCTCTCAAGCTCCAGCTATGTGAGCACTGGGAGTCTGTCACAACTAAAAGTTCTATTTCAGACACTCAAAGCCACGTTTTTGAAACTGGATGTCATTTAGAACTGTTTTCACTAGTCAAGTTTCCAAACAACTTAAAAATAAACTAGCTAATTTGTTTTTTTTTGATTTACACTGGGAACAGATTTTGGTCACTCGATCTTGCAGAAACAAGAATAGTAGTACTGACTCACGACATATTTCACTGTCTCATGGAGATATCTGCTCCAGTAGAAGCAGACCAGCGTTGCCTGCTAACAATACTAGATGTTACCCTGGAAGATGGAAATGATCCCTCCAGCAAGGCCTTGCCACTTACCTGTCTGTATTTACCATCCCACTGCAGCAAAGTCTGGGGGGCATAAGGAGGGAAGGGGATGTGGATGATCAGCTTCTCCTTGTAAACCTTCAACTCAAAATGCCTTAACACAGTGCTGTCCTCTCTTTCTGCCATCAGTGAAAATGTCCCAACAGTCATATTCCATCATTGACTAGCTCCATTTCCTACCAATCTAACTCAGCAATTCCAGTTCAAGCCAGAAGGGTTAATATCCCTTAACATCCCTCCAATACCTCAAAGGAAAAACAAGTTTCTAATGTCTTTCCAAGTACATATTGCACAAAGACAAGAGTATCAATGTCAGATGTGTTGCTGTTCAAAGCAACACAAGTGCTGTCCCTCTGGACTCATATTGCCCAAGGTTACTACAAACCCTCTTTGGTGTTTCTATTTACTTCTTTTTAACCCAGAGGTGCATGTTCCACCAGGGCCAACTTCTCTGCTTATCAGTAGTCTTTCATCCTCTTCTGCATCTCTAGGAGAAGCAATCAGACTTGGAGTGTGTCTACAAGACAAAGGGGCACGGTCCCTTCTCCCAGCAGAGCAGGCTCCACACTCAAACGCTGAGCACCTCTGAGTGTAATGGGGATACCGTGTCAGTCATGCCTTGTAAGCCACCCTCCTGTCTGGTTGCACTTTAACTTCCCAGTGCAGGACGTCCTCCAATTGCCTTCTAAAAAACCACTACCTTGCAGTCTGCTGTGCTGGGTAATCACAGGAAGGGGACAGACCAATGTCACTCTGCAGTTTATGAAACAGATGAGGGAGAAGCAACCAAGATCGCAAGGCTCAGAACTGAGATTTGCCAGGAAAAAAAAAAAAAAAGCTAGAAAAAGGAAAACAAATATAAAAATGACGGTTAAACCACTTAAGGATATATCATATTTTCCACCTGGTTAAACTCTTTTTGTTAGTGGCTGACTAAAGCGTCAATCATCATCTGGAAAGGTGCCTTTTTGCATTAACTCCCAAAGAAAGGAGTTACTGCAAGGGCATGTACTGATAATGGCTTTAAACTGAAAAAAGAGAGATTTAGATTAGATGTTAGGCAGAAATTCTTTACTCAGAAGGCAATGAGGCACTGGCACAGCTGCTCAGAGAAGCTGCAGATGCCTCATCCCTGGAGATGTTTGAGGCCTGGTGGGATGGGGCTTTAAGCAAACTGATTTAGTGAGAGAGAGCCCTGCCCACGGCAGAGGGTTAGGACCAGATAATCTTTAAGGCCTCCTCTAGTCTAAACCAGTCTGTAATGGGACCAAAAAGTTGATGGGGTTGGACTAGATTATCTCTAGAGGCTCCTTCCAGCCCCAACAACTCTTTTATTCTATTCTATGACTCTATTCTAAGAAACACACCTTCAGTTTGATAACTTCTCCAACAAAATGTAAGGATGCCCCTACTTTTGGAGATTATTCCAAGACTAAACAAAAAATCAGCCAGGAACCCTTTTGGTTGCAAACTGAACTGTGAAACTCAAGCTGCTCTCTAGGATTGGCTCCTTGATTCTTGGAGAAATCAGCCCACACGCCAAGCAGGGCTGATGCCAATCGCTGTAGGTACTTCAATTCACACATTTCCATTGACGGAATTGTATGTCATGGCATCCATATCACCATGTACATTCTTTTACATGGAAAAGTAAAAGAGAAAATGTTGCTAATTGAGACAGAGAAGCACCTTGTGGCAGACTACCACACGGTGCAAACAGCTCTTTGATGTTTATATAATGTATTTCTTCAAGAATAAGCAAGTTCAATCTTTCATTAAGAGAAACACTTTGAACTTAAAATAATTCCTTTCATCAAAAGACTGTGGAACATTTTACAAAGACGGTGAAGTAATAATAGTATAGTTTTATACAGTGAGAAACTGAGTCCAAGAGAGATTAAGGGAGTTACTTGAATTTCTGTCAGACAGCTAGAAATAGAGTTCAGTTATTCTGTTATTCCAAAACCATGCTTCAATCTACCAGACTGTGCAGATATCAAAGAACATTTTCAAGCCACAAGGCACTGTTGTTTGACACTCAGTGAGTTCTTTGTAGAAGTCTGAAGACAAATGTGTCTAAACACAAATGTCTGAACAGGATCCTGAATCCATCCAATCAAACTTAAAAGAAGTTGAAGACACTCAATTTTTTTCTAAAATTTCTTAGGGTTAAAACTCATTCTTCACCTCTGAGCAAGAATATATTTTGCCTGTGGATGTTATTAATGTGCACGTATTTAGGAACAGAGACAGAGCACTGGAGTGCAATGTTCTCTGTTAAATGTGTGTGATACTTTATAGACAAGTCTTGCATTCACATGCTAGAGAATTAAAGAAGCAGAACTGTTGGAGCGGCATGCAAAGCAGGTCTTGGAAAAGCAAGTGGATCCAAAATTCAAATTGTTCCAAATCTGAAAGACGATGCACGTGCTCTCTTTTCTACTAGATTTTAAAGAAAATATAAACTCAGGACTCGTTAGAAGGAGTGGAATGAGGGCTGTGAACAAGAAGAGGAAACCCTCCCTAAAGCAGCTCAGCTGTTAGTCTTTGAAATTCTTTCTGCTCACACAGAATTGCTATTTTGGTGCCCCAGATCACAGAACAAAATCCTGGGTTTTGAGAGCATGTGGACATGAGGGGACAGAAAAGGAGGCAAAATGAGGTTGCAGGCAAAGATGAGGGCAATCACATCAGATGCTTTATCCAGGATAAGAGAAAGAAACACCTGTGAGTATGGCTTTACAACTGCAAAACTGTAATCAGCAGAACTTACTCTTAAGCAACAAGTTCAGATCACTGTGATTATGAAGATATAAAAGTATTAGTCTTCTATGAAAGAAAGTTCATCTATTCCCTCCGACAACCTTGTTTATCTTTTTCTCATATCAACTGCATTCAAAACAGCATATTTTACACATTTTTTAGAGTTAAAATATCTCCTTCTGTTCATCTTCTTTGCACAACTGGCTTCAAGGTAACTGCAGTATTTTGATCAGTGAGCTGAAGCACAGCCTGCAGTCCAGCACCCACTATGGGTATCAGAGCAGCTCTGCTACCTTACCGAGGATCACATACGTTCTTCTTCCAAATACAAAATCTTTCACAGATGTATTACGATTTGATAGCATATTTAAGGTGCAGGAAAGAATAACAGATAAACAGATCAGATCAGAACTGTGGTTTCCTCTGATGATTTTGGCACTTTTCAAAGGAAATTTCTGGGAAGACTACAAGAAAAAGAGGGAATTAGTAGCATAAATTATGAATACCAAGATGTCTGGGATTCAGGATATTTCTCAGCTGCTTCTATTTTCTCCTGTCTATGTTCTTTACAGAGCATGCACGAAGGCTGCAGCTGCAGCCTCCTTTATCTCCCTGGTCAAAACTCTCAGGAAGAAAATCCCATCTACTTCAGGCTATAAATAAATAAATTTCTTGATTCAAATAGAGACATCATAATGCTGAGAAACACAGCAAAACAAAAACGCAATCAGAAAAGATGCCACCTTCTTTTCACAAGTCTCTATTCTACTTGTTTCAGTCCAGTTCATTTTTATTCATGCCCATCCCTTTTCTATAAATATTTGTCTTGCATTTGTCAAGACTTATATTTAAAAAATGAAATTCTATTTGGGGTTTTACAGTACGGGAGGCTATTATATATACATTATCCTTATGTGCATGATTGGGGAGAATAGCTGATTTGTGAAGTTATCTATTATGGGGAATAATCAAGATTAATGAGCCCTATGGCACTTGCTGAATGCCTCCAGAGATTTATTACTCAGGTTGTTCGTTTTTCTTGTTATGTTGGTCCTGTCAAGAATCCTATAACAAATGCAAACACAGACGTGTATTAATTGCAAATGCGGAACAAGGCTGCTGTGATGTTACTAAATACTTGCAACGCTGCTGTTCCTACAGCCGTGAGATTCCTTATCTGCCTGGTTTCTGATGAACTTTCTATTTTGGCATACATTGCAAGTTTTTTTCATGCCTAAAAAGATAAAGGGGGTGGGAGGGATTAAAGAGGAATGGGAATTCTGTGTCATCTTACTCTTAAGAATGAAAGTTATGGACAGAATGGCCTGAGAAATCCCTGGGCTTTTCGAGCAAGGCTGTGTAGTCAACTCCAGAAGACCTCATTTTATTATAGATGCATTACAAAACAAGACTTTTAAAACCTCCTGTTACTGTGAAATGAGATAAGTTTCTTAGGAAACATGTGAGCTCTGTTTTGCTATCAGACCTGTCTGAATGCCATTACGACACACATCTGTCAGGATGATAGTTCTGCACTGGCTGACATTCCTGTTTATCCAGAGAGGCATTCACTGCCAAACTCCATGGTATCAATAGGAGGATCACTGTGACCCCTGAGCCTATTAAGCTATCCAGTAGAAGTTCAGTGTATTCTCTACTGTATCACTCCACCAATTTCTTCAAGCTGATTCCAATCAGGTATCACCACACTTAGCAAATACCACTCATCCTAAATGCATACATTTGAATTATTTCAAAAATCCAAGAAAGACTTCTGGGAAACAAACAAACAACACATCTTGCAGTATTACCTTAAATATTCCCCGCACTGAGTCTTGAGTTCAAGCACTGCAACACTGACCTAAATTAATGACAAAACAGTTTGTGGATGCCAACGAAATACACAGCGTGTGCATCTCCGTGTCACAGAGTCCGCAGCTTTACTCCTGAGGGAAGCGATCACTGTGCCAGCTTTCTTCATTACCACTGATGTGGACAGGCACCTTCGACATCTGAGCTTTCTCCTGTGGGATTTGCACAAGGGCCAGTTTCTAACCGCAGACATTCACCAGTTTCTTCCACGTTCTCCAGTGTGAGCTCAGAGCAGAAGTTGTAGAGTTTCTGTGTTGATGCGTTCATACATTAAAACGCATTTCTACCTTCCAGGCAGATGTTTTTCTGATTCACTACACTGGCATAAACACAGTATGTGTGGGATGTTGCTAATAGCTCAGCTCTATTAATGTACAGGAGGGTATAATAATGGAAATAACATAGCAGCAAACAGTGATATCATCAAAGTAAATGGAGCTTTTCTCTCTCAAACAAGCATAGTATGTGAGGACCTGGAATGACCCACCAAATTCTTCGCAGGTGGGAAAGAAATCCAATAAAAGCTATTAGTTAAGACAAATTGGATACAACTTCAGGTTCAGAAGTCACCATGCTAGAATTCAACAAAATCTGGGAGAGCCAACAGAGAAAAAGAAATCCCTGAGCTCTTTCACCATACTTGCACTTATTTTTACATACATATTTTCCATGGGCTTCTGTGGAAGACTGGATACTGGCTTAGATGGGCATTCAGCCTGGTTCCGTTAAGCTGTTCATACCCCTTTACGTAGCTAGCCTTGAAGTTTAAATACCTTTAAACGAGATTTGATCCTCTTTTTAAAGCCATATCCTAAGTTATAAGGGATCATAGCTTGTCTAGTCAGCATTGCGCTTGAACCCCACTGTCTCTTACCATAAAAACTCAAGTCCCCACACCCTCTGCCTATTCCCCACTTCTTACTTCCATGATTCTCCGTATTCAGAAGGCACACCAACTTTTTCTTGATGAGAAGCTGCTCTGTCTTAGCAAAGTCTTCAAGTATGTTTTTGAGGCACTGCAGTAGTACTGGCAATAGTAACAGCCACCCCAAAATGATAAATGTAGCAGGTTCAGACTGAAAAGGATGTTTTTACATTAAATAACTACATGCACCTGCTTTTTCTCTGATGAGAAATCAAATACAGAAGTTTGTTTCATTTAGGTCTGCAGCTTGTGCTCAAGTAATTTGCCATTCTTGGGGGAACGGAGTCGTGAAAGACTTAGAAATACAAATTAGAGATTCAATCCTGACTAGTAATCTGCTTTTATTTCTCTCAACATTATGGAAAAAAATGCAAAAACCTGCAGATATGCAACAAAGAAATAACAGCACAGTCCCAAATGTTTTTTTCAGAAGTCAACTCAAATAGATGTGTATTTATTGGCAGACTTTTTTTTTAAACAAGAAAATGTGTTATTAAGCAGGTAGAGAACACGGACGCAATTCTTTGCCTTTGGGTGTTACTCTATTTTGCAATGAAATAAGTTTTTGTATACCTGCTAGTCAGACTGATAGGTGCTGTCTGAACAACAATTTCCCCATTTCCTTAAGTGTTAACCATTTGTAGCAGTAATTCATATAACTTCAGGGAATAAGTTAATGTGAGACAGCTATTGGAGAGAATATTCAGACATGTGCAAAAACTGAGACAATCAGCTCTTATTTTTGTGTACATGTTAGCAAGTTGGGGAAAAAAATATTATTATATTTGTTAAGGAAAACTGGAGCACAGCAAATCTCCCTACATCTGTTAGCAGACTACCGAAGGATTACAGATGTCCAAAAGACCAAGGCAATATCACACAATCACACAGGCAACACCAAAAGGGGAAGATGTCATGCAATGCCAGATGCCCCAAGTCAAAGGCTAAAAGGAGGGCAAGAATTCCTTCAATTCCCACATAACAGCAATGACTATAGCTGTTTTCTTTAAAACATCTTCTTTCAAACATTTTTCAGAGATAATTCCAAACCAACCATCCTTGATAAAATGGGGAGGGAGTATCTGGCATGCAAAGAGCTGAGCTCTGCATTCTCAAGAGTCTCCCATAGGCATTGTAAGCGTTCCTGGGAGGAGCTTTCCCTTCTCCAGGCTGAAAAAGCCTAGGTCCCTCACACAGCCCAACACTGAGAAGACAACAAACAATCTGAATAACTTAAAATAAGTGTATTTTACTGTTAAAAGAAGGACATTTTACTGGGTAGAAGGAGAAACTCTTCTCTGTGAGGACAGTCAACCACTGGAACAGGCTGTCCAGAAAGATTCCCCTCTTTGTCTTAGGAGGCTTTCAAGGGCTGGCTAGACCAAGCCCTGAACAACCTGATCTCAACTTCCAGCTGACCCATCTCTGAGCAGCACATTGGACTCTAGACCTCCTGAAAGACCTTCCAACCTGAGTTATCACCTGATCTCATTACTACTGGCTGCAGGAGCACTTAGTAATACTTTCCAAAGATGAGATCTGACAATGGAGAGTCTTAACATCACAATGGGAAGAAAATGAAATATCAGAGCATATGTAAACAGTCAATTCAGGGTCAGCATAACCTTACCTGTTCAGCACAGCAGCAGCTTAGTCTCACGTGACTTGATAGAGAGCATCAAGGTCTTTTGGTTCTGATAAATTATGAACCATCTAATAGTAAGCAAAGAGCAACTTCCACGCAGAGACAAAATGTCACTGATAGGTCTGATATTTCATTCAGAAAAACTGTCCTGCTTCACTACAACTGGTGATTTACATCAATTAGGAACTGAAGTTTTTGCTTTGTGCATTTGGCAACATACGGGATATAGAAATGAGTGACGGACAGTTTATAATGGCTAATGACCTAGACGTCCTAAAAAAGCAGATACTTGACTTCTCTGCACCAGAAAACAGAATAAAAAAGGAATGTATAATTTACACCAAATTGCAAACTCAGCTCATATTTTAAATACATGGAAATTATTTCTGCATTTCATATAAGAGTTGGTATTACATATGCACAGTAAAGACCATAAAAACGAGGCAGCATGAATTTGAGAAGAAAGATCCTGCACAATAGCACTCCCCACCCTCTGAGATAGGGAATGAAACATAAATGTATAAAGTGTAAGTTTTCTGGAAAATCTGCAAGTGCCATTGAAGTCAGCCATTCACAGACCCCTTAAACTCTACTTCTGTAAAGGAAATTACTGCAGACAGAGAAAGAAAAACTCCAGGAGTGAATGTTAAATGTAGTTAGGAAGCACTTCCTGCCCTATCACAACTTGAAAGACTGAGACCAAATTAAAAACAACCTGGAACAAAAAATACAAGTTAGTAGCTGTTTGGCAGTTTAATTCCAAAGTTTTCTCCATATTTTCAGGACTATGGTGAGATGATCAGACATCATGAGACAACTGATACAATAAACGATGTGCTTTAAAATCCAGAAACCTTCAGTGAATATCTCAAAATTACAGCTAATCTCCAGGTATGTGAGTCAATAGAGTTAAAAAACAAACAACAGAAAACAAACAAACAAACAAAAAAATTATTGGATTTCTTCAAAGAAATTTCCCAGAAATCTGACCATCATAATACAGTCCATCTATTTGACTATTTTAATGCTTTCTCTACAATTCATACCTGAAGGTGATACTATAGAGCTGGCAAGATGGACAAAGGAAAATGTAAAACACGTGGCACTAAAAGTGTAGAAAGGCTATATTCATCAGAAGGGAGTGTAATGTAACTCCAGAAGAAGACAAATAGCTGACATGAAGATTATTCATGTTATTTTCATGGGTTATTCAAACTGACTGAATGTCGTTCTAAGCTCTAGAGGCTGGAAAGTTCTCATTTGTTATCATTTTTTAAGAACAACTGATGACCAGTTTGGCAGGCTGGCTAACTGCTGATGGCTTCTGTCTGTTTGACAAAGCTTAATCAATACCTCTAAATATTTTTAACATGTTACTGTAACAATAAAAATGAGAAATTAGAACCAGAGAATGGTGAGCCAACAGATACAGAGGGAACAGACATAGAGCCTTGACTGCTTGCAAACAGTCACATCCTAAACAATGGTCCCCTTACCTTAACAATACACATTGAAAAATGGGTATTTCCAAGATCAACTGGATGCTCCAAAAGTAATGTCTCCCACTTATTTCCATGAAAACTACAACAGATACAAAGAGCACGATAACACTACTTGATAGATTGAAGTCTCAGCTACGAAACACCACTTTTTAACATGGGCACTACTGCTAGTTATGCATTTTTGCCAATGATGAACAAGAAACTGCATGCTGCACTTGTAAAAATCTGCACCACTGGAGGTGACCCACTGCAGAAACACACTGAAAAATCATCCATCACACACCACCTCACTGTGTTCACATCCTCTGTTTTGCCTCCACAAATGTTTAGCAAGTGTAAAATATCAATGGGTGCACTTTTTTCCCTACAAAGGAATTCAGTGACACAACTTTGCCTCATTCTATGTCAGATGCCATTCTGTTAGGCTACCCCTGTGCCACCACTTGTCACATGGGAACAAAATGTAACACCATATAGGTGGGAAAGTTCAACCTGTACTGCATGCCACCAACATCTGTCTCTAGGCCAATGTCATGGGTCAACATAACAAAATATGAGTAATTACTAGGCATCATAGAGTCATTAAGGTTGGAAAAGACCTCTAAGACCATCTAGTCCAACCATCAACTCATCACCACCGTGCCCCATGTCCTTTTGGAACAGCCCCCATATTTCACTGCTTTCCTGAGACGCTTAAGAACAATACCTAAAAGTGTCACTGCACAGATAAATATGGCTCACAAGACATCTAGTACTCCTTTTTTAAAAGACTTTATGATCCACGCTCATACTACACATATATCCATATGCATGTATGTATTTGTGCTCCTGTTTCATGCTGTATATTTCAGTTTTTAGAGCAAACACCACACTGATCAGAATACAGCCTTCTCTTTTAACTTTGCCTTCTTTCTTCAGGCAGATTGAACACAGAAGCGTTATGTATTGTGAGTCCTCTGTGAGCCCTCAGCTGTGCTTCACAAATGGGAAAATTAAGGCACTAAAGCTCAGGCTGGTTTCATTGAGCCCACGGTAAATGTCCCATTAGTAATCCAACCACTTTTTCTTCCTCCTACCATCAAGAATGAGAAACAAGGGGACCAAATTGCACTGTCAAGGATGCCATCCTCTCCTATGATATCTGCATGACATTAGGGTAAACTTTTCAGTATCTTTGAGGCATGGAGGGCACAAACCCTATCTTCTGCCCTCAGTGTATACACAGATGCCTCTGTGGAGAGAGGTAGCATCACCCAGGCAGCTCTTTCACCCTCTGAAAATCTCACTCTGACCTTGCAGAACTTTTTCCACTGCCATACACTGAGGCAAAAAGACTATTAAATCTGGAAATATACCCGTAAGAGGCAAAGTGCTAGGTCACCAGCAGATAAAGGAATAAAAGCAGGACTCAGCTGCCAGCCCTCTGTTTCAAATGCCAGATCATGTATTTTTTAAATCCTCTTTAGCTTCTATATTCATCTTCATGCCAAATGGTACCATCTGACTGACATTTTTGACCTTTTCTGTATAGGAAGCTATGCAGAGAGAAATGGTGGGGACAGTCATTTCAGTACACGCTGAACTCCTAGTTTTTAAAATCATGGCAAGAAGTGAGATCCACTATGAAGGTGTTAAATAGTTAAACAAGAAAGAATGGAAAACTAATATCCATTGAAAATCAAGCCTTTTGTTTCAGTTGTTGGAAGCAGAAATTTTCTTATCTAATCTTGCCCATTACTTAAAGGCAGTAAACATAATTCTCAATTTTCTCAGCAAAATTTATGATCTCTGTCACACTGCGGACAATAGACATTTGTTCTTTCTTTCAGGTGGCTTGACAGGCAAAGAAAAGAAAAAATTCCTAGAAAATGTCTGCCATTACTGAAGGAGGACAAAGAATAAAAAAGCGGGGAACCCAAAAGGAAAGAGAACATTGTAAAAATGCAGCTGGAGATTCCGAGTGAGAGTTCTGAGCCTGGCACACACAGGTCAGTCGGCACTTCCAGAGCCTGATGTGTGTTCTTCTGGGGAGATGAAATAACTGCACAAGGACACAGTGCCAGTCACTAGCTGAAACAGTTTCTCAAACAAAATGTTAGAGAAAGAGCTGAAAAATGTTTTGATCAAAGTTGTTTTCTCTACACTTGCTATAGCGCAGACTGCGAGTGGAAATAACCCTGGCTTTGCAAACCTGCAGTAGTACAAAATTGGCTGGAAGCAGTAAATAAATTTGAGGGCTTGGGGTGCTTTCCTATCATTTTGGTGTGTTTTTTTCTTTCTTTCTTTCTTTTCTTTTTTTTTTTTTTTCTTAAGTAAAATACAACCTACACCCGTAGGCTGTGCTCAGCTTGAATGCAATTCAACTAAATTCAGTGGGGTGCTAATATTTCTTCCTTGTTTTAGGATTATGACAATATCCACTAACAAAACCCAAAAACACACAGTCAATAATCTTCAGAGGACCCTCGGGGCATTTCCTTCATCCACTGGTAAACTGAGGCACGGATTTAAACTAATAACATAAAAAGGCTTTCCTACAGCTTTGTATAACCTGCAGACAGAGCTGCAGTTAGGGCAATCAGGCAGCGCTCTGCCATTCATTATCCTGCAGGCTTCACATCACAGACAGCTTCCCAAAGAGTCACACTTGGAAAGATAAACTTTCATAGCTTTTATTCATTTTCAGGACTGGGGTCTTTGTACACAGTGACCAAAGTAAAAGATTTCTAGCCTAGCAGATGAGCAACCTATGAAGTATTCATATAAATGGAATAACTTTAATGTGTATCTCTTGTTGCAGACCTGGGACAGAGCGTTTGTCCTGAGGTGAAGTGGAATAGGCACAAAGAGCTGGAGATGCTGGTCTGAGTTTTCAGTGCTACATATGGCATGGTTATCACAGTCTTCCTACTCACTCTATCCTTTAAATACATTCAGCTCAATTTATTCACTGCTCTGAACTCTACAGACAAGGACTTTATTCTTTTTGTCTATGTTGCCCAACTCTATATGACATAAATCCCTTGCTGGAGCCCCTTAGAGTTATCATAAAACAACAGCTTTAATCTGCCTTATCCAGTCCTTGTGAATGAAGCTTTAGAGGGTATTTTTTTTACCAGCTCTGCCAACTAGATACTTCATAAAGTGAAACAGAATTTCTGCTTCCTTCAGGGCACCTGCTTTCAATTACAGGAAACATACGGCACCTTCAGATTTTCAGCTTTCAACATCTGTGCTTTCCAGGTACAATTTGTTGCATTCAAATTACTGCTAAACCTCCAGAATGGTGCCTGGCTTTCAGGGGCATGCTTGAGAAACACTATAGATGGACCGAAAGGAATGGCATTTGCAATCACTTTCTAATGACAGATTAATGACTGTTCTGAACAAATCCTTTAAGCTGTTCAGCAACCTCAGTCCACCCCTCTCGGAAGACCCATTCCAACCGAGCTCACTTAGAAATTTTATCCTTCCCATATAGCAGATGTACCCACTGACACTCCTATCCACTAAATACACCAGCTCACACCCCACTCTAAAAGGCACGGTATCACTAATTCCTTTAATAAGGAAAACTAACAGCCTATTATAAACTATCAGTCACAGTCATGCTGGGATGAGCCAGTGACCACTACAGATTTGATTTCTTTTTCTGCCTCTGCAGAATTAATACATAAGTGAAGTCTATACGGGGTACCTTTTGCCCTCCCATGCTTTCACAGAATCATTAAGGTTGGAAAAGACCTCTAAGATGATCTAGTCCAATGATCAACCCATCACCACCATGCCCACTAACGCATGTCCCTCAGTGCCACACCTGCCCTTTTCTTCAACACTTCCAGGGATGGTGACTTTACCACTTCTCTAGGCAGCCTCTTCAGAACATTGCAGCATCCCCCAGTATTTTGGTAGGCTGACAATGAGTAACAGGACCTTGAATGCCCATTTCCTGGCCCACTGATTGCTGGAATTTCAGTTCAACCACAGTCCATCGTGCTCTTTATGGGTTACAAGTGCACAGCTAGCCCATGGCTCCTTATTTTAGCTGCCACCACATCTCAGCTGTTGTCTGCCAAAACATGATAACTAAAATGTAGCTTGCTGACTTGCTATACCTAGGGAACGCAAACCCACAGATTCAAAGCTCTACCCACAAGATAGAAAGAGATAAGGAGAAGTAGCAGAGCGAAAGATGCACACTGCTGCTAAAGGGAAAAACAACAACAACAACAAAAAACAAGAGGGACAACATACTTTCTAACTAGACCTGCAAGAACTGATCTTTATCGATGAAAAAGAGAAATGCACCAGCACAGGACTCATAGGAACACAATCTAGAAGATCACTTCCAGTCAGATATTACCAGGATCAAATCTAGTAGTTTTACTAATGAAGTGGTGGTCACAATGTAGAATGTAGGTTTTTAATTATTTGTGTTTGTATTCTTTATTAAGTAATCACAACTAAATTGTATTATTTCCAATAACACAAGACAAGGACTATCCTTCTGCTTAATGTAAGGAAGTAGATTCAACTCCACTGGAATTTCACTGAACTAGACTTAGAAGAGGAAACTGGGAAGCAACTGATATTGCTTACCTAATGTAAGGAAATTTCCCTAAATTAGTACCATGCCAACCTCTCTAAGGCCTACAGTCTTATCTTTTAGAGCATGCCATTTTGCGCAAGCTTGTGTCACAATACTGAGAATGTTATCAATCCACAGCATGGCAACCACTAGGTTGGTTCACTCAAGCTCTGGACTTCTGTCTCCTACAGCTGTGTTTCAGAAGACTGAAGCAGTAGGATGGGAGTCAGACTCTTCTTTGCATTCTAAGCAGGCCGCATCTACATTTGGTTCAGGACTTCTTCTAATTTAATTATGTTTGCACTTGGATGTAAGTTAAGTCACAGCTTAACCATTAACAGTGTTCTGCTATGGCATCCACTACTCTGTATTTGACTTCACTAAATGCCTAATGTTTTGTAGTGAGTTTTTGATAAGTGTGTGTTTGCGGATTTTCAAGACAGACTAATAACACCAAAGGAGGATCCAGGAATGTTTTAAGTAAATATTATGTGTATATTTTCTCAACAGTGCCTGCCGACCAGCACCTTCAGAGCTGCATAATCTCACCTAAAATACATTTGCATTGTTTGCACTAACTGGCGTGGTCCACACTACTCTAAGCAAACTGTTATTTGATTACAATATTATGCAGAGCATAATTCCAGGACACACAGTCATGCAGCTCCGAAGAAGCAGCAGCTTCTATTTCTGTCCTGCAAAATTCTGCTTGCCATCATTAGATATTTCTTCATCAATCATAATGAAGACTGAGTAGATAAAGACTGCTACCTGAGCCAGGAACATTCTGGGATATTTTAAGAAACTCTTTGTTTTTCTCCCTCCACCTTCACTCTTTTCTACTGTTATTCCCTATTTTGTCCTAAAATTTACAAAAAGATGGATGCCTGGAATGCAGGTCCACCTGCAAGTGATTTGAATGTGCAAGAACTTCAGAGCAGGCATCTTCTTTGACTGTGTTACAAGATGACAGAACATCAATACAGGGATGATGGTTGAGCTTGGTGGTGAGCAGATGTTAGGCATTTTAACTTTTTCTAGTAATTTATTATATTGTCATCTTTTCGGCTGCCACCAGCAGATGGCTTAACAGTTTGGAGTGATAGCCAAATTGAAAAGAATTTAGTAGTGCCATTGACATCACATTACATGGATGAGAACTGATTAGGGCATTATCTTCTCATCTAAAATACGAGTATTGAATTCTAGACTCAGCCATAGACTTCCTGTGGACACATCTCATTTGGGGTATAATAACACTACAATCTAAACTAAGTCAGCTGCCTATATAGAACATACATGAAACAAATTTAAGCTAAGCCAGTTACTTATAACAGCTGTGAAAGCACAGGCTCTGAAACTCATCTGCTGTAGACAAATCTCTAATCTCTTTGGCTCAGATTTATTAAATCTGTGTGTCCAGGATTTCCTATTTAGCCTGTGAAAAGAAATAATCAATTTAGATGGCAATTCAGACTTCAGGTGGACTAAAATGGAGGCAGCAATGTCTCTCCATTGACTACAGTGGCATCCTAGGGCAACTGCAGATAAATACCATCTATCTGCAAAGGAGGATAACAGCTTTTTCACAGCAATATCATGAAGACAAATGGAATACATATGGCTTAGAAGAATGGCAGCAATTACCTACCTCAGTTAGATCAACTTTCTTGTTTTCTGTTCAACCTGTCTACTACTGGTAAGGCAATATAAAATGGCTCTGTAAAGTGTTCCTTCTCTATTTCAGCAGTTCAAGGTGTCGATAAGATCCTAAGACCAAAAAGGACATTCTGTGTCACCAAGCTTGGTCCCTGGCCAAAAACGGGTAAACCCAAATAATGATCTCATTCATCAAGTTCAAGCCCTGTAGCCCAGTAAATACTGTATTGCCACTGCCAGAAATAGCCCCAGGCTTTGTGCTGAGCCTGCACAGCCTTGGGATCAGGCTTGTCTACACTCGTGCAGCCCAGCCTGGAGCTTTGCTTTAGCCATAGCAGCAATTTTTCTAATGACCAGGTGGCTGGTGCCTAATTTATTTTGCTTATCTTCACATAATCATGTGGTTTCAGTGCGATTTTGATACCAACAGTAGTAACAAGTAGTTAGCCTGTGAAGGATGAAATATTTACCAAGCCATATAACTACAGAGCACAGAGGAGCACAGACATAGTATAGCTGCCTCAGAAAGGTGACATGCAATGCAGCATAGAAGAGCTGAGGCATGGAATGGGATCAGATGGAGCACAGAGTGATGGCAATAAAAATTCACCCCCAGACAGCTAAACAAGCCCATGGTTTTAGGGATAAGAAAGAGAAAGTATGTAAGGCATTGCATCCACACTGTATTCAGGAGTAAGGCAGTGTTACAATCCAACACAGAAAACAAGCTGTAAAAGCATGTTAGAAAAAAAAAAACAAAACAAAACACAGCAGCCTGAGTAGAGCCCAGACTGAGGAAGAAGAAAGCGTCAACATCACTATCATGCTCGTTATAGCACAGAGGAAGAAGCTCTGACATCAACACACCATTCCCAGTGCGGGCCTCGGTGCCTGAGACCTCGCTGTGACAGCTCCTGAGCTCCAAAATTAAAGCCACTGCCCGTGGAGTGCAGGTGAGCAAAACATGACAAAAAGAAGTGGAAACTCAGACATGAGTATAAAATGTTTTTAAACCTATTATTATTACTACACCTGTAAAAATATTCTGTTTTTTTTAGAAGTAAATCTGGACTGATAATAATTCTTTGATTAAAATGTTAACATTTTAATTACATTTACAGTAGGTTTTTGCTTCTAGACAGATAGCCTATTTCATCTGGCCTGTAAGAAGACGGTGAGTGTACCAAAGCTAAGCTCAACATTAAAGCTAGCTACACCTCTTGCTTTCACTTCTCACACAAGACAACCATTCCAAAAACTGATCTCCTTCAGAGAGATATACTGCTTTTCAGCATAAACACAGCCATTTTATATCCATCACTGCCTTATGTTCCTCTGCACACCTTCCTATGTCCCTGCAGAGAGCTCACACTCCTGTTGGGCATGGTAGGGCCCAATCAAGACAAAATCTTTTTAGCCTCATCGTGTGGGATGGACACTGCTCCTCTCACCTCTTCTCACTGCAGAAACTCCAACACGGAAATACAAATTATTCAATAAGTTTACAATTACCTTTTCCCTCAGTTAAGATGAGAAGTGCAGATATGACAATTTTATGCTAATTGCAAGCATTTGGGTTTGCTAGAGTAGTTTTTGAGTAGTAACAGAGCGAGATGTAATAATATAACAATTATGATAATATGTTAATAGTTTTAATTGAAGTAATTTCTGTAGACAATAAGAATTATACCCTAATGTGTTAATTAATCTGATTAGGAAATGTTGTGAAAATGAGTATGTAAAATGATATCAGAGGATAGCAGGAAAGGCATGTTTTACAGGGAGAGTGTTCCTCGGGGTAAGATTTATAGATGTTAGCTCACAAGGCTTCGGCAAGGTAAACAGCTGTTTTGGTTTTAGTTATAATGAACATTAACTCTACTTCCCCATTTCTGCTTAATTAAACCGCTGACTCTGCAGCCAATCAAGAGAAAACAGAAAATGGGTACTAATTGGGTCCTGTGCACTTTCAGTCTAATCTTACATCAAGTGGTCTGGCTACACCACCAAAACTGCCTCAAAAAACATGAGTTTCCCTCCCACTTTCCTCCGCCAGCTTACCCAATGGGTAAGCCAAAGCCAAACTACATATATTCAGCACAAAAAGACTGGGCCAAGCAAAAGCCCTGCAGAATGTACAAAGTGAAAATTTAAATTAAACCCATTTTTACTCTCGTTCAGGTAACCACTTCCTTATTTTTTGTTAACAGTTCAAGGCAAAGAACATTAAAAACAAAGAAATAAACTCACAAAAGACTCTCACCGACACTCCTGAAGTAGGAACCAACAGCAAGTTCCTCTGCTTTTTGATTAGTTTTACCTTTTGCAAAGCAGGATCAGAATGGCACTGGCACGAAGCTAAAAACCAAATGAAAGCACACCGATCAGAAGGAAAGAAAATGGCATGCAATGTGCACAGTGGTAAGAAAACCACTGGAGATAATGGAGAAAACCTTCAATCTAGGCTTACGGAGCTCTGTAAGAGCAAGCTGTCTCCTGCACAAAATGTCCCCTCTTCCTCCCTGTGACATGCGCCGTCAGCTCCGGAGTGCCTTCATCTGAGAGGAACTGGGGACTCGTGTGACAGAGAGCAAGCTTCTCCTAGCACACTTACAGGGCAAAAAAAGAGGAACTTATGCCCTAGAGGACAAAAGATAATTTTGCATTATTCCGTAAATAAATCTTTAAGACAATACGATAAAAAAAAGGATTGAAATACCTCACAGTCCCTTGGGTCTGGAAGAGACAGCCGTGCTCTCTCTTGAACCGTCTTACTTTGTGAGCATGCGTAGGAAGGTTTTTGTCAGACCTACAACCTTTATCTGAGCTTCCTTTGTGGTTATTAGCAATACCAAGAGCATCACTTCACCATTACACTTCAACCATTTCCTTGCCAGTGAACTTACTTCCGCAGCAAGCTCTCCCTTTTGTAAACATAATAGGCAAAAACTGGGTAAAATGCCCTGTAGATTTTACTACAGACAATCAATAACCTTTAGTATAAATATGCATAGTAACTTGTGCTGTGGCAGCAGCCAATTGGGATACGCTCACAAGCAGGTTCAACTAGCAAAAACACCATTTTGTGGCTCTCCGAAGGAAGTGGTAAAGACTGGTAAATGCTCGATCTCTCCTCTTCATGGGAGGCTGCCTACCTAAGCCCTGAATCAAGAGCAGACCTTAAGTATAAATCACTTAATTGCTCATTTTATTTGATGCCCAAGTACTTCATGCTAATGAAGTTAAGCATTAAAAGATTACAATGTGACAAATTATACGCCCATCTCATAAAAGAAATATTACCGAAACAGAGTCAGATCTGAAAGGCTCTCAATAACGCACAGTGTAAGTCTAATTTTAGATGATTCCTCAATCACTGGAGAGCTTGCAGTATACACAGCCAGCCCAGCTCAATCAACTGACTTTTATCTCTATGACTGCAGGTCACATTATCTCATGAATGAACTGTTATATAGGTCAGTCAAGAGTCATCTTCTAATTGAATGCACGTTTCAGCCTTGGCATTTATGCTCCAGATATCAGGACTGTGGACAATCGGTGAAGTCAGAAGAAAACGTTGAAGAAGGATCTGTGATAATTAGCCTTTGTATCAGACAACAAGCATGCAAACAGATGTTAGCTGAACCTCAGAGACAGCTGTTTGCATTTTAACTGGATTTAACACAGGTGGAAAGTGTGGGAGCAACAACTTGCTGAGGAGAGGTATTTTGGGTTGCAGATCAGATTTTAGCCACAAATCAAGCCCCATCTTTCTAATGAAGATCAGCACAGCCAAGAGGTATATTGGGCTATGCTGAGATGTGCCAAATATATGCCTGCTTACTTGCAGTAACTGATACGCCAGCTCCTCTCACTCCTTCCCACTGAGCAGCCATCAGCAAGGGTGAGTCGTGGTTGCTCCCAAAAGAAGATGGATTTGAGACAATGGAAGAGAAAGTTTCTGCTCTAGCTCCAGACTCCTGTGTAATACTTGTACTTGCATCTTTTAAAGAGAGAAGGCTTTGGAGAGACATTCTTATATGGTTTGTGGACTGTTTATTTAACTTCACAATCAGGGGACTGACATAAAATACATTTGAGTTACAGCCCCTGTAACATCTGGACAAAATAAGGAGTGTCAGACTGGAGATGCTCCATGAAACGAAAGCAAGAAATTTACTGCTCTACAGAAACACTTTGAAGCAGACATTTCATTTCCTGTTCAGTCCAAGTTATTCTAATTTAGATGTAAAGGTAAAATTGCAACTGATTAAAATTGGGTCGGCATCAGTTCCCATCTGAGGAAGCTCACAATCAGATAACAGCCAAGCTGCCAAAATGCAGAGCTGCTCATACTTCGCAACTGTGACCCACACAGCTATTACCAGTTGCTTTATCTATTTCCAGAAATAGTCTCTGACTTTGTGCTCCCCCAACTTTAAAAATCATTTGCAGCACACGAAGGGTTACCAGTAGCGAAGTGAAAGCAAAACGCCCAAGGCCAAGCTTTCCCCTAGCCTGCATACATGGTTGCATTTTCAGCTTCTGTGTCCTGACAGCTGCTATCTTCAAGTATGCTGCGACATGCCTATTGCTGTACCAGCAGTCCTTTTGTTCAACTCTGAGCTTGCTTTTTAAGGCTTTAAAACCTTGGTGCATGGAAGGCGGAGAAAGGAAGACATGAAGTAACAGCTATTATATGGAAGATAGTTTCGGTTGGTTTTCTTTGCTATCTTACGCCCCACCCACTTCAAAACAAGGAGTTATAAAGAAGTACAGAAGTAGCTAAAAAAAAAAAAAAAAGCACCCAGAAAACTCTCTCCCCACCTCCAGCAAAGCCTTCCCCTCAGTGTTGTTCTTATCTCCCAGCAACAACTGCTTCGCACTCACGTAGTGTGATTCTTAGGAGGATGTGAAAGCAGTTACAAACATCTGTTAATTAAGGCTCAATTTGCACATGAGATGGGTAATATACTGATTTTACAAATGGGTATGTTGAACTACACAACACTGGAGAAAGCCGGCCAAGAAGAGCACTTGAATACACACCAGAACGAGGGAGACTCCCTTATTCTTCCTTATTCTGGCTACTGCTCTTCTAAATAAAATAAAGGCCATGTAAGCGTGCTTCATATGTTGATGGCTTTTATTTTGCAAAAGACAAAGTCAGAATAATTTTCCAGAAAATAAACAGATATTCATAAATAAAACAACAACAACAAAAAAAACCACAAAACAGTTACTGATGAATAAATTGCATTAGGTTCAACTTGCAAGAAAGCATATTAATGTATTTTTAATGGCTGAACTAAAGGAAGGTCATTATACAATGTTTTAATTCTAATACATTAGTGTTGCATTTATACATCAGCAGTTAATGTGATAATGTCAAACTCACCACAAGTGCGGCATCATAAAAATAAAGACTGTTTTAGTATTCTTTTCGAAAAAAAAAAAGAGAGAGAAAAAATACAATCAGAAATGTTACCATCTCCTACTCCAGATTAGGAGAATGTCTTCTGTACCAATTCAGCATGCAGGATCAAAACTATAAAGGCAAGTCAGCAGATGTGAAAAATGTAAATCTTTGGTAAAGTACACAATCAACAAAGGCAGAGAGGTGTTTGCTGCTGTTGTTTGTGGTGTGTGTTTGTTTTGCTTTGCTTTCCAAATGAAACCTTTTTAATGCTCCCTGACCTGTAAGCACCACTTTTAACAGAATGCAAGAAATAAATTAATAGTAGAAGTAAAAAAATAAATCTGAAAGTAAACTTGAGGAAACAGCCTCTTCAGCAGAGATATTATTTTTTGATTCTTCAAAAGACACAGGCAATAATCTGGCAAGCAGCACAGTAAGCCAATGCTCTTCAGAGCTAATTTTGGGTAGTGCAGTGTGTCAGGTCTCTTATTTGGACATTGTGTATATCCTCCAAAGGGAAGGTATCCTCCTAGGATTAACGCTTACACAAATGAAATATTTCCCTGAAGATCACACTTAGAGCTTCCTTTATAAGGCTTCTAAATAGGAATGGTTGTTTATCATGTTATCTTTCCCACCTTTTCTTCCTCTCTCTCTCTCTGGATTAACATTTAGCAAAATGAAAACTTCCTTTATGTAATTACCTGGCTGCAATTCAAAGCATTCATAAATCTCACAGCTCCCTTTGGTGGGGGAAGGAGCCACCAGCCCAGGACAGCAAATTCAAGATGCCCAACATCCCAAGGAACAGCCCTGGTGGGCTCCACCACACCCCTCCCTCAGGCTTCCACCCGCTCCCGCTTCAGTGCTTGCCTCGTTTTGTATGAATTTGCATTTGACCTATTTTGTTTGCCCTCCTGAGGCCACAGGAGTCTGGCGTAGGCCCTGTGTTTCACAGTAGTTACACACTGCTTCTTGCATTGATTCCCCCCCCCCCCACCAATGTTACTGCATATCGTCTTCTGTGTAGATGATAACATGCTTGGTGCAGCTGGACTGTTTGCAAGTGCTGCAGTGTGCAGGGGCTCATCACCTCTGCAGACACATGGTGGCAAAGGTTGAGCAATTTTGCAGAACCCCATCCTTGTAAAGAGGGGTAGCAAATCCTCCAGCTTGGTTTCCATTAGGAAGCAACCAAGTTTTTTTTTTGTTCCACCTCCAAAATTTTGTCTTCTCTGCAACTCTTTCATCTCTTTTCAGGAATGGATGTGAATAACTGCTGCACCCATTAGGCTGAGCTCTGCTGTTTTTAAACTAAGCCACTTAGAGCATTCTAAACACCACGCTCAGGGCAATATGGAGCTGATTTGAGCCAAGAGTCTCAAACATTCCTATTGTACCCATATCAGTAAAACAGTCTCTGTGAAAACTGGGAAATAGTGGATCACACCTTATTATCCTCATCTGAAACTGTAACTTTGGACTTACCTTACCACTAATTTTTGCTTTCTTGTAAGGCTTGAAGCTCAAGAAGTTCAAGAAAAACACAACAAGTTTTTATTTAAGTTTACATTAGCTTCTGTTTGATTTTCTTGTTCAATTTGCTTTCTCCACGCCATTATGAAATTGCCTTACGTTCAGTAAGGTAACTGCCTATCTAACATGCTAACTCTAAATGCTTAGAGCTGTTTCACATCTTCAAATACCTCCAAAATCTCTTCTAAAACTTGTAAACTTTCTCCTTCCCTCCACCTCTGTTTTGGTGGCAGGTGCTCATAGACTGACAGATGATAATATAAAATGGCACCTGTGTTTGGAGGACTGTTTGTGCCTATGGCCAGTATACACGCATAAGTGGATGGAGTATTTCTAGGTTTTCTTCTTTTTCAAAAGATAAATAATGTTGGTATCCTTTCTTTAAGCATTAAACCCATGT
The DNA here is from genome assembly GCA_035772895.1 of Perdix hodgsoniae. Lineage (NCBI taxonomy): Eukaryota > Metazoa > Chordata > Aves > Galliformes > Phasianidae > Perdix > Perdix hodgsoniae. The sequence goes on from JAPSGF010000006.1 coordinate 28,025,817, forward strand.
CCCTTATTACACAGAAAAGATTACGCTTACACTCTCGTCTGGAAAAAAAAACACAACAGCTGCCATCTTCACGGTGCCCAGTCAACTATTAACTAAGCATGTAAACGGACAATGTATGATAGGAGACCTTCTTTTGGGATAATGTATGCAATTATGAATATGTAAGTTCAGTTCTTATGTTGTGTTCTGACCTCTACTTACTGAAACGCTGACAAGGACTCTTGCCTTCTGACTGCAAGTCATGCTTTTGATGCATCCAAAACATTAACTACAAATCTAAATCAAAACTGAAAGAATATAAAACAGTTTGAGGACGAGGAATCCTCACCTTCTACTTAAACAGAAAAATAGAAAATTGTCAAGTTTTCAGAGTTAAAATTTTAAAACATGAAATAAGTATGCTAATGATTTGTGGATCTTGAGATAAACAAATATGCATCTTCTTAGGTTTTTATGTATTTCACAGAAATCTTAGGTTTTCCCAATCAATTTAAAGACTTTTACAGGTACAAAATTGTTTTAGTGACCTGAACATAGCAGTACAATGGTGCAACTTACTGTACTCTATAAGGCCTACAAATATTTTTTTTTGCTTCACTCACTGTAAGCTTGATAAAACACAAAGATTAATGACAAGACCCGTTCAGTGCCAGAGTTCATGAAGAGGAAAGTGGGATTTACAACGGAAAAAGCATGCATGTCTTGCCTAGATTTTAAAGAATTAGCTTCAAGGAAATGCAGAACTTTCCCCTGTGATTTCCCCAAAAGAAAGCCTGAGATGCTGCAGGCAGTGTCCCAGAGCATTCACATGCCGATGAAGAAATATGCAGACAACAGGATACGCTCATACAAGCCTGGCTGCCACTGCTGGCTTCCTCCAGTATTCAGATAACCAAGATAGCTAACATTATGTACAGGCAAACAGAAAACAAGAGTCTGAAGAGTAGGAGGACAAAAGAAAAATCCACTTTTGTCCCACCCAAATCCAAGCTGCCTACACTGAGTGCTGGCTCCACTTTGCAAGCTTTGCATCTGAGTTATTTCTTGAACTGGCAGCTAGAAAAGAAAGGTCTTATGACAGCCTGGTTTGTCTTTGTATGACGATCACGTTACACTGGATAAATTGAGTGTAATGGTATGCGATAGGGGCAGGTAAAGGTGGGAGTGGTGTGGAGTACAGTTGGGGTTTTAATGCTCTCCTTCGCATGCTGGCAGCAGGGTTTCATTATCAACCTCCATTTGCTGACTATCAGAAATCTAAGCCAAACAACAAAAATTTCCATCAAAGAATATTTATAGGGCAAAAGGTTAACTAATTTGGAAAGGTGGTACTGAACTCACTGCAGAACATGACTGGGAAAGGAAATCTGGAAAAGCTGAGAAGGCTGAATTTTGATGCAGACCAAATCCTGGAATCAAGCAAAAAACAACAACAACAAAAAAGCCCACACCTCTCAGACTTCTATTATTTTTTGTCTTTAAATAAAGGCTCATAATCTTACAATGAAATGAATATGTGAAAACACATTTTCACAGTGATAAAAATTTTGAATGATGAGCCCATACAAATATTTACATTCATACTGTGCGTTGAATCTAGCAGCTCAAAATCATGGAAGCAACTGAAAATTCAAGTTGATTGTATTTTTAATATCACATTGCTAAGCCTGATGGCTTGTCATTGCCTAGCAATTCCTGGAGTGCAATGACTGGTACTCCATGTTTCCTAAATACTGAGAGAAGAATACAAGTTCCAATACTAATTTTAAACTTTCTGGATTTTCAAGTACTTGGCCACAGTGTCTAAATGCTATTATATTGTTACTCCATACATTAAAACAAGATTTAGGTTCGTATGGGAATGAAAGTGATAGACTTGTAAATGAAGATAACTGTTAATAGGAAAAAGTTGTGTTTCTAACAATAGCAAAGGATTTCTAGGAAGGATGAGAGAAGACAAGTTTTCAGGTTCCCAAGATTTTGCTGCAAAATTTTGCAGAGGTTCTGCAAGAAGACCTCCACCCAACACCAACTGAAGCGCTCTTTTGCCATTTTTGCCAAGCTATGCAGACCTTACAGCTTAAAACTGGAATACATACACAGCTACAAACACTCACACCATGGTGTGCTCGATCTCCATGCTGTAATGGAGTTTCCCATGCAAAGGTCATGGGCTGCAGCAGCATGAGACTCACATGACTCACCACCGTAAAAGCACTCTCCTTTCTCCTCATCAAGAGTTATGTTTGTGGGCAAGAGCAGTGCCCAATGTACAGTACCTAACAGGCCTTCTCTGTAAGCTCATAAGACATGCTTTGTACAAGGTTTTCACCAGGAAAATACTAATGGGTTGAAATCTAAAATTGTCTGGAGATATGCATCAGGTCTTCCCTTCATCTGACAGCAAGCTGGGAAGGTCTTTGTAAGGGGATGGTGCAGGTGTTTAGTTCTGGCTATTTTCCTGTTCTTCCATTGGGATTTTGAAATAATGTGCCTTTGACTATTTGCAAGAACAAGCAACTCCGGCTTGCTTTACAGGGAAAAGGAGGTTTGCCACTCGCTGAGGTCAAGGTGTATGATCTTAATTAGTCTTAGTCTTTTCCAGCCTCGATGATCCTACAATTCTGAAGTGTGAGCAGGGCTGTCTCTCTCCGTACCTTCCTTACCACACACGTGGTAGTGTACAGAACCATGTCCTAGAAAGAAAATGCTGAAAAGGTCTGATAAACAGAGAGCCACCACTGCATCGCCTGGCATCACCAACTTTGAAAGAGACTCAAAAGATATGAAGAGAACCAAAGCCCAGGAGACGGAAAGAATCAGGAACGTATTGTAACCAGCTCGTGTCCTCTCTAGGTGATGAAGTCAGGCAATTTGTCAGCCTTCAGACAGAGAGGCCTCTCTATCCCCACCTCCAGGGCCAGTGAAAGCACAGAGACCAGTCCCGTGACTGGCCGTGCTTCCTCTTCACAATCATTTTGCTGAGACCTGGGTCCTAATCATGAAGCAAGGAGAAACAGTGATCGGGAAGGAAAGCCATGGGATTTTGCAAAGAAGGAGGCATTGGGCCTGGTACAGCAACCCTTCTGGAAGGGAAAAACACCCATGGTAAAACCTAAAGCAGGCCTGAGAAGTTTAACACACTTCAATCTGTCCTGTCCCACTACATGCTGTCTTCTGGGACTACCCTTCACTCATGCAGTAGCCATGAATTATAAAATACCTCTGACTAGGAAGCCTAGCTCACATTAGCAGTCAATTTTGCCTCATCTTCACAAAAAACACCTAAAACATATGGATATGAATGTTTTTTTGACATTCATACTTTCACAAACACCAATCTCATACCTACTATGACTCCAACAGATCTGTTCTGAGCAGGGAGCTTTGTGCAAGCACAGCCTAATGCACTGTGTGGCAACACATTTACAACAGGAGCAAAGCTTATCTCCAGATCTGATCCTTCCAAGAGTCTTTCCTCTCAAAACTAAACCAAGATGCACACCCTCCAATGGATACAATCCTCTGACAGAAGGTGAATGCTACTGCATTAAGTTCCTTCGCACAGCACCTAATGTTCAGAGTGGTCAATAAACAACAATGTGCTGCACGTGATCCAACAGCATGGCCGGCACGGCAGGAGACACAGACGTAGCATGAAAAGCAAAAAAGTTTATATCATGAACAGCATTTAGAATGCCCATTTTAGAGAAATTGCATTCTTTGGTGATGTAACAAAGCACATAAAGCAAAACCACCACCCCCAAGTGACTCACCAAGTGCTTATTTCACCAGCCTGGGACAACAGCACCTGAGCCTGACAGCAGCCTCAGGCCAGCCCACTCACCCCGTCTCTACCTTCAGGCAGCAGAGAAGGCACACAGCAACCAGCTGCTCAGTTGCAGTCCATATCACTTGCTTTCAGCCTTCCTGAACTTCCCACTTACTCACATAGGAAAGCAGAAGTATGACACTCACTCTCTGTATTCTTTTTCCCCCCAGTAGCAAAGTTCAGCACTTCTGAGAAACAGCCAGAGTAACGCTGTTTCAGAAAGTGCAAGTGATCTGTGGTGTCTTCCAGTCAGCCTGGTAATATGTTACACCCAGAATCCTATTTAGCAGTTTACATAATTCACAGTTTCTCTGGTTACATACTTTGTAAAATATGACATCCAGCTGGGAAAGCTGGTCTACTTTATTGTCGTATACTTGCTTTATATCATCCAAATATCAATTAAAGCAACAACGACAAAACAACTATAAGGCAGATATCTTCACATTTTCACTTGTATATATACACACACAAAATGCCTGCTGTCATTCAAAGGGGAAAAATATCCTTGTCTGAAGTGTAAACTGACTGCACAGTGCTAGGAATCAAGTATAATTTAAAACAAACAACAACAAAAACAAACAAACTTGAAGAGTGAACCGACATACTTAAATTCTACATCAGCTGTTTTAATGGTGCAGTTCTTTTGAGAAGTGAAATTTAATCAGAACATGTTGTCAAATAACAGAACTATATCCCACAAAGTCAACACGGTGGCATTTTAAAAATACAGCAGATACAGAGCCTTTACTGGCAGATATGCACTTAGCAAATATTAGAGAAATCAATCAGAAACAAAATGCAAACTCTGAAATGAGCGCATGCCTTGTGTTATTCATTTCCGATCCTAATTGTTTGATTTCATTCATCGGGATTTATATATGCACCAGTACACTACTGAAGCAGCTAAAATTAAATACATCCCATTTTTTTCCCCCAGAAAAGTAATGGACTTTAACAGTCATTTTATTGCAGTGAGAGATATTAACAAACAATTCTGCTCCTAACTCCAGGTTATAACGTAAGTGGATCAATTGATCACTTGCAAAAGGCAAAATTTTGCTTGATGCTGAGGGCAAACCACATCAATAAAGTTCTGACCAGACCGTTCATTATTTTCAGTAGAAATCCAGTCACAGTCTAAATACCACCCAAAGTATTTGCTCTGATTTGTGGTCCATGAAAAAGGAAAAAAAAAAAAAAAAAAAAAAGACAAGTAACATTTTACCATACAGTAGGAAAGGCCATGGAATGAACCTATTCCTGTGCTGCACCTAAACCATGCTGATCTATACAAACACACCAAACCTGCTATGGAAGATTTTACCACTCACAAAATAAGACACAGAGAGAGAATGAAAACAGAGGAAAATGCATGTGCCACAAGAGTTACCTGCTTGGTATATGCTATTTTTCATGCCTAGCTCTCATGGCTCTCAACAGGTTACAAGAATAAGCAAAGTGATCTGTAACTGGAATAAGGTTAAGTAGGGCAACAGAGAAAGTCAGCAGGTTATTCCACTGGAAGAAACTGCCTATAACATGCACTGCATTAACAAACAGTACTATTGCTTCAGGAAAAAGTAAATTTGATACCCAAGGGGGAAAAAGAAAAAAAAAAGTGTAATTAATTAGTAATTAATTAGTAGGGTCTACCACCATACATTTAATGCATACAAAACCCTAAGGTCTGTATTTAAAGTTACATACATGTATTATATACAAACAAGGCAGTTTAGAGAATAAAAACTGAAATCAGATCAGGGAGAAAAACTGTGCTCCATTACCTAGGTGCTAAAATCACTACAGAAGAGTAACAGCTTAATGAAATATTTACAATCAACATTAATATCATTAGACTTCAAAGGACATCACCTTCTCAGCACCAGCTTCTCACACTGATCATCTGCAGTGAGCACTCACACCATGTTGTTTTCAGGAGCTTCTTTCCAACCACACCAGCTCAAATCGAAACCAATCCTCAAAAAGCCATGAACTGCCCTTACAAAGATCTGTTCTGCACCTTCTCGAGTCCACTCCTGGATTTCTCATGAACTTTGTCAACGATTTACTATTTCCTTGGGAAGAACAGAAAAGCTCTTAAGAACAAGACAGTAAACACTTGAAAGGAGACAAGAGGCTTTGGAACATGGATGTTATATTATTCGCAAGGCCTTCTTCCAGTTTTTACATATCCTGTTCATTTACGTGACAGCAAATGGTAGAACTACAGTAAACATTTTAATTGTGTTGCATTATTTTGTATAATAAGAGCTTGACATTTTTATTTTCTCCAAGGAGAAGCACTGCCTATATGCTCTCTAGTGGATGAACAGGGTTTTTACAAGGTCCCTCCTTCTCTCTCCTTTCAGTGTGATCAAATATGAATTACTTTTATTCTGCCAGCATCCCAGTCCAAGATTTTGTGTTTCTCTAGCAACAACGACACACAACTGAAGCAGGACAGAGAGCAGCTCCTCCTCAATTTCCCTAATGCCTCAGGTGCTATCTGTGCCGGGGAAGTGAAAACACCACAGAAATTCTTATCTGAGCATTGGCAAAGGACCACGGGTGAATGGATTAGCATGAAATTCTTTTCATCCACATTTTGAAACTGACGTTCCTGTAATTGATATCCACATATGAAGTCTTTCTGAGGCAATGCCACAATTTCTTCCAGTATTTGAAAGGAGCATATAAACAGGAGAGAGAACAACTGCTTGCGAGGGTGGATAGCAATAGGAGAAGGGGGAATGGTTTTAAACTAAGACAGGGGAAGTTTAGAGCAGATATTAAAAGGAACTTTCTCCACACAGAGAGTGGTGACACACTGGAACAGGTTGCCCAAGGAGGCTGTGGATGCCCCATCCCTGGAGGCATTCAAGGCCAGGCAGGATGTGGCTTTGGGCAGCCTGGCCCACTGGTTGGTGACCCTGCACATAGCAGGGAGGTTGAAACAAGATGACCACTGTTCTCCTTCTCAATCAAGGCTATTCCATGATTCTATGAAATTCATGAGTAACTGTACCATTTTGGAAATCAATATCCTGTCCTTGCATTTCAGGATACCAAACTCCCACGGTACGAATGCACCCAGCAGCATTCCATCCCTGACTCACTGCTGCCCAGAAGTCCCAGCTGGAAGGAAAGAGGCTATTGGCAGATTGTTTCCTAGAATTACTTTGTTTTTCCAGGCTGAAAGGGTGTTGGGGAGGGATGCAAGACAACTCAAAAGTTTAGTATAACTAAAACCTACCATGATTTCAGAACAAATTTTGCATCCCTGTGCAGATAGAGATTTATCCCTCTGCAGGAAGAAAATGAACCAGCATTCAGCATGCTCAGATTTAGAGGTCAATGCTAAGCACTCTTACAAAATCCTTACCTTTGCTTTCACCAATTTTTGAATAAATCAAGTGCAATTGGCAGTTGGGGTGATGACCTCTCATCAACACTAGCTTAAAATGAGCTGCCCTAGAAGGCAGACAGTTTTGATAATGGAATCATGAGCAAGTCGTGATCCAGCACTGTCCCTGCCCAGACAGCAGGTGCACAAGTTGAAAGAGCCCATACTCCTTTAGGTATATTCACCACTTCTTAATAATTTATAAATCACTTAGCTTTCCAATTACAGTCATGCTAGCCATAAAGGAGAGGAGAGTTTGTTAGAGTCGGTAAAATACAGAGAAGCATATTATAAATTACTCTGGGAAAAGGCTTTGATGCCCAGTTTTGGGGGGCTTGGTAGATATCACTACTCAAACGTCCACTTTTGCAGAAATTAAAGAAATTTACTCATTTGAATAGAGGATATAGGCTTCTATTCATCAGAAAGTACTCTTTCCTAGCTTGAGGGCATAATCACCGTTCACATCTAGACAATATACATTTAATTATTTTTATTGGCTAATAGAGTCTCTATCAACAAGGAAAGAAAACACTTTCAGAACTATCATCAGAAATTAGCACGCCCACAAACAGTTCATCCCTGTGAGATAAGCCACGTTATGGGACGGTGTCATAACGGCTGGGAATGGGTATGTCCTGAATGAAACTTCGACCACTGGAATGAAAACAAAACAAAGAACATCCTGAAGTCCCTCTGTTTCTTCTCTGCTTATCTTCTTTTTCTTTTTTCTTTTTTTTTTTTTTTGACTCTGATTTCTGATTTTTTTAAAAAGTCTTAAAAAAACAACAACTATACTTTTATACATTGCCTTTTTTGTATGCAGACAACCATTCATCTCCTTCTAAGCTTTTGAAAGCCAGCATCTTCATGGATCACCTTATGCAGGGACTTCAATTTTAGTTTGCCTTGAAACCTTTCATTAAAGCAGCACACTTTAAAACTGCCTCTCTTTTCTGGTGCCTACTCATGGCATTAGAAATCTCCACACACCACCTTGTCCTGTCTCAGATGTCTGAAGTCCCAGTGCCACAGACTATATAAGTCTCATCATAATAGGTCTCCATAATAAATGAACAGAAACAGACACCTCAGGGCCATTTGTTTGATCTCACATCTGCATCTCAAAGAGTTGGATAGCCCCAATAACTCCCCTGGTGCCCCTTTACCCTCCAGAGGAAACAAACATGCAAGGGTGCAACCTCAGATTTCTGAGGATGCTTGAGTCAAGGCAGATAATGCCCGATTTAATTCTCTCTCTCAAAAAAAAAAAGATATTTAGGGACCCAGGGATTGAAACCCACAGCTGTAGCATAACTGAAAACTACACAGAGTGAATACTGATACTACTGTAGGAATTGGCGTTTTGGCTGGGAAAGGCACTTAGTTCTGCTAATTAACACCACAATGTCAACTGCAACAGCAGAAGGATGGCAATACTGGCATTCACCTTGCATGCGGGCAGCTTATTCTGCAGTCTCTGCCACCCTACCTGTTCTGTTAGCATGACCTGTGGCAGAAGGGAAGAAAGTCTGTAAGTACATCCATGCGGGAGCCTTACTTCAAAAACAGTGTCTATTAAGTGCCAGGTACGAACTGTTTCACATTCCATCCTCTTGCAAATACAGCCATCCATCAAGCTTGTCTTTTCCCTGCAAGCTTCTCTAAGGGAGAGGCAGAAACACAGATGCTGCAGGGTGACTTTCCTCAAGCTCCAGCTCTTCCTGTCTCTTCTGCTTTCCCAGCTCTGCCCAGGAGAGGAGTTCAGTGCTGTCCAATCTGAGAGCATCAATGAAAGCTGCACTGCTGTACTTGTGTGTGCAGGGTGTATCAGCAGCTCTCCCCTGAAAAATGGCTGGGGTAGTAACACGAAGTTGCAGCAGCCCAAGAAAGTTGACATCAGAGTGAAACAATGCAAGAGCAGCATTGGAAAGCTCATCATGGGCATGGATGCCTCTTGCAGAGGACCTGCTCCATGATCCTGAGCAGGGAAATGCCCACCTGGTACTGAAGGGTTGGTTACACACATCTGTTTTCTCTACAGTGGAGGCCAAATGGCTGCTGGCCCTACCCAAGGTGCTGGAGCTCCCTCCCTGTGCCCAGGAGCAACTGCTAATTGTCTATCACCTCTGGGAAGTTCAGGGGAATATGTATGCTGGGGAGGCTGACAGTCCCTCTGAGGCATGTCCTCAGCTGCTCTGCACACCACCAAAACAGAGGAGATGAAGGAAAGCAGGCTGCACCTTGCTATAGGAGCCATGTTCCTCCTTAAGCATCCCTGAAGGCATCATTATATTTGCAGTCATTAGGGCTCTCCCTGCTCTACAGATAAGGAAGAGGTGGCTAACGACTACTATAGGAGGACATCCAAATAAATGCTGCAGCTCACCACTGCACTCCAAGCAATAGCACGATCATTTGAAAACATGCAGGCTGTCAGTTCCCTATCACTTATCATTTTAATTGACTGCCATTTCACAAACTTCTTCCAACCTGGGAGCCTGTATCCTACTTCCACTCTGCAAACCCATCACAAATCCTCTTGAGCATTCTCCTTTTTTTATTTTCTTCATTTTGCACTTACTTTTCCAAAACACCTCTCATGAGGAGCTGAATTTGCTAGTCAGAAGCACTGCATGCGTATTTGCACAGTACCGACCACTTTCACAAGGGCCTGCTTGTGCACAGCAAAACAAGAGAACAGCCAGGAAGGTTTTCCATTACTTTCTTTTTTTGTCTTGGGTTTCAGAGGAGTTCCTTTTTCATCACAACACAGCAATGGCAAACCCTGACAGGAGATTTATTTTCTCATCTACATTAGGTTCTGACAGCACCCTCTTTTGCACCCTCAAACACATTCAGAACATCCATTCTTCACTCCGTAACACTTTCCTTGTGCTTAATCACTTCTAAAATGTTCCTTTTTCTATCACTCCTTCCCTTTCCACTCATTTCTTGTAGTGCTTATTTCCCAGGACTCTGCAAATTTTCAAACTGTTCCTTTTGGAGGGCAGCACCTCCTTGACTATGCTAAAATCCCTCCTGAAAACACACCTGCTGAGTGGCTCACCAGAAATTAGTCCCGTGGATTGTGCTTCTCATTGGCCTCTGCCTGCCTGTTCTCAAAGCCCAGGTTCACCTACCCGGGAGCACAGACTTCAGCTGGGAACAATGCAGAGAGAGGGAGGGAGGAACACCTCCAGAGGATCGTTCTGAGCACCTAAGATTTAATGTAATAGAACTATTAATAATACATAAGAAAAGAATTATCCAGAGCTTTTTAGTCAGAAAAATCTACAGCCCAAGCCCCGTCTGAATTGAAGAGATTTTTTTTCTGCTCGCTGGGACATGAATTAGTACCAAGTACATAACCTACATTTCCAGTCAAACGTGCAGCGTTGCATACAGCTCTCTCTCTGTGCTTTAGTTCCTTATTCCATGTATAATTCCAAGTATTTCAGTCTTGCACCAAAATGCACTTGTCATTTACTGCCCATCACATCAGCTGTCAACACTTCTTAAAATCCTGATCCATTGTTCCCAGTCATTAACTCTGTCTCCAGTATCAGTATTTATAGCTCTGAGTTAGATAGATGGCTTGTTTGCAGTGCAGGCACCCAAACTGCAGTTGCTGGTTTCTCTCCCTCGCCTCTTTTTGCACACTAAATTCACTGAGCTGAATTCCCCGAGTAATTAGAGACAAAGTACTTAATGTAGAAACTGGGCAACACTCTTAGTTGTGGAGACAGCACTTTTATCATGAAAACGAGCATACAGTTAAATGCTTTGCTGAATTAATGCCTAATGTCCAGAGCGTTAAAATTCTGAGCTCCTTCTTTAGAAACTGATGTTAGCCCCACTCTTACTTCAGTACAACCTGAAAGTTTGCACTGAGCACCAACTCATCTGTGCTCTCTCAAATAATGTCTAATTCAAGTTTCTAATCTGTGGCTTTTTATCTTATTCATTGCTCCCTGAATGTGGAATTCACTATCTATTTTCAAAGGGGAAGTAAGTACTACCACTGTTTCCTAGACAACAGGAGAGCAAAATTAACTCTACTCCCACCCCTTCCAAAACAGGCGCTGATATTGAATTTTGCTAACAGAAACATATTAAAGACAAGCTATAGCTAAATATATATATATAAAACAATGCATGGCAAAACACATTTCATGCTGCTGTGTCATGAAAACATACTCTGCATTACACTCAGTGTCCCTTCGAAAACAAAACACAACTCGTTTCAGCTACTGAGCCTACAAGCTCATCTTGTGATAATTAGAGAAAAAGAAATCTGAAAAATTTCACTCATTTAGCGTGGGTAAAAATCCCTCTTCCTCAGCAGGGCACACAAACAGAATTTTGCAGTGTATCAGCTTCACATGACATTTTAGTAGGGGTGGGGAAGACTTTACAAATAGGAGAGTTTGCAGGAAAACAGAGTGCAAATTAAACTGAATCTGCTGCACTGGGTTTTGGCATACTGCAGCACACTTGGCATGCTAACAATACACCGAAGGATATTCATCCAGGGGGATGAATTTGAACTGCCTGAACCTTTTCTCCTAATCTGGAGCTCACGGATGCCACATGCTGCAAAACTAGTATCTACTTCTACATCATTTCACTGTAAAGCTGCTGGACCGCTCAATTTTAAGGTGACACAAAAGAGAAGAGAGCATTCTTAGACACCAATAAAACAAAACTATTTCTCCTTGTTTTATATTTCAGTTCTTTACGATTAGTTTTATGGAGCCCTGAGGATCCGGGGGTCTTTTTGTAGTTGTGTTTAGTAGCCTTTTGCCTGGGTTATGCCCAGGCAATTTGAGTGCAGTCCTACAACCCAGAACCAGAGTAATTCAAGAGAATTTACAATACAAACAGAAGTGATTTGGAGCACCATATATATTTACAAGAGATGTGAAGATAGAGATTTTTTTTCTCTCCAAGGGAAGACTCCAAAGCACCATAGTAGCCCTGTGCATGTGTGTATGACAGAACAGTACAGTCTGCAAACCTGGATCATAGCATGGCTTTTATAGCTCCTGGAAGTTTTTAGTGTAAAGTGTCTTTAGGATAAGAACATCTTGCAGAGACGCTGGAACTACCAACAGGAGAACACTAGGAGAACACTCTGAATGGTTACCAGCATCTCAGGTATACAATTATGAGAGGTATCTCCTTGCCTTTCCAGCAGTCAGTACCACATCATGTTCAATATGATATATGTCAATATGTTCCTTTAATACAGAGATGCATCTTTGTTTTTTCATTCCCTTCCCCCTTTGCCAGTGTACATTGCAGCAATCCATCATGCCTTGAAGCCTTTTTCCCTTCACCAAAAACGTCCTTGCTTATGTAGAGTTGCATTGGCAAGGGAGGGAAAAAAACAAAAAACAAACAAACAAAAAAACAAGAAAGGAAAATAACAAACATGCATCGTAGAGGCAGGGAGAAACAAGGAATTCTTGATAGTTTGTGACTCATGCAGTTATGAAGAAATGCTTGGACACAGCACAATAACTCACAGTAAACTGTAATGTGCTACTTGTACCTATCTGCTTATGCTTTCCTGCTTTCCAGGCCATGCAGCTCTTCTGCTGCCCTGAATTTCACAGACATCCAGGGAGAACTGCAGATAAGAATTTTAGACTTAAGAGTACAAGTCACAAAATGCATTATTTGGCTGTCAAACCAGGACTTGCTAAATTAATGAAGCATTTTAATTCCCAGATCAACAGAAGCAAAGTTAATTTTGTGAAAGTGTGCTAGATTCCAAACCTATTACTATTAAGACTAACTTAAACCTCATCTACATTCTTCAGGGAACAGGAGGAGAGAATAAACAGAGGTGAAATTAAGCGCAAATGTGAAGTGGGTTTTTTTAGTTTTTTTAGTTTTTTCTTTTCTTTTTTCTTTTCTTTTCGACTGCAGTAATTTTGATGAAAGAAACTTAGAGGCCAGTTAGCTCTAATTCCTAATAGACTGGTCCGTTTTCCAGCAGCCTACCACATCCATTTTCTTCATGCACACTTTCTCCCCCCCCTTCTGCCTTTCAACAACCAGCAAATACATTTGTTTTTGTAGGAGTTAAATCAGTATTTCCCAAATGATTACTTGCACTGTAGAAGCAGTTTGGAACTTTCATGGATCAGGGTCTCCAGAATTAGGTTTTGTAAGAACACTGTACAAGGAAAAGGTCTTTTCTCTAAAGATCTTGCACAGACTACAGTCTGAAATAAGAAGCAAATTCATTCAATAACAGAAGTTCAAGACAGAGACGAACTCTTGACTGTAAGCAGTTGTTCTATAGACCATCTTCTGTGGCTATGTTTGAGCACTGCAAAGCAGCCTCTGATCTGTATAGCATGTAAATAAACAGTAAGATAACTACTAATCACCACAGAAGAGCAGACCTGGATCTACAGCATGCCTTTAATGGAGCAGTATTTAAGTTAGTCAAGATATGAACAGAACAGCAGGACATCCTAGGACAGTTAATATTCTGGGGTGAGGGTTAATGGGAACTGCATGGGATAAGAATTAAACACATAAGAATTACTGCGAGCTCTACAGGCTGGGAAACATTTAATGTGAAAGGTCTGACTGTGTGCTGTCCTTGCAAGTCTTAAGTTCAGTTTCAGGAGAGATGGAAGGGTTATGGTTTTTCAACACCCCATGGGAAACCACTAACCAAGTTGGCTGGTGGAGAACTCAGTTGAGTAAATGGTGGCCCAGCTGTAGCTTTTTAATTCATCCCTTCTACTGCTCAGCAAAAGCCTATTCCTTGATAGAAACCTGACATCCTTCTATTAAATCAACCAAAATAACAAAAATGTGACATTTTGCAAATAAAAAGATTTTGACTGGAAATTTCCAAAACCACACACATCTAAATCTCTGTCTTCACTTTCAGCTTTTGATGAAGAGCTTTTGAGATGGGCTTATGCTTGGAATGCCTCTTTTGCTTTCTCTCAACCTATTGCTTTCAACTGGTTGGCTTGGATGGAGTTGCTGAAAGCAGCTCTAGGGCTCAGCCTGGACAAATGGGTCACATGGGACCAGATAATAAACAAATCATTCTTCACCTAACTTGACTCAAATCAAGACAGACTACGTGAAGACAAATGGAAAAATAACACCTTTTTTTTGTGCAATGGAAGGATCTCCCACCCGGCCCTTCAGTAGGAAAAGTTCAGTTCTAGGTGAATAAATACTTGACAAGATCAAGACTAAGCAGCCCCATCAAGAGACTTCAGAGTTTGATTCAATAATTCAGTTAAAAGAGGGGAAAAATTAAAAGAAAGCAGGACCTGAAAGGAGGAAAGTCCTCAAGGTTGCAACCATGAAGGAATCCTCTTACACGTCATTAATCCCTCAAACGAAGGTACTGAGAACACTCTATGCTCTCACTATGCGCACCGAAGAAAAAACTGCTCATGCCTTTTATATGAGGCATCAACATTTGGTTCCAACAGCACATCTCAAAATGAGCTGCTTGCTCTCCATGAAGCCAAGAAAAATAATCCTCCTTGCAAATATCACCAAAGACTCCATGCTGTATTGAAAGGACAGTTATACATTAAGATGGGAACAGAGATTCAACCTCCCTTTGTCTCAAAAATCAATTTTTCTTCCTTTACCAAGACATTGACACACTTCACAAAAATATTCAGAGCTCCTCAGAGAAAAAGCACAAAGTTAAAACTAAATTTTCATTACTTCCATAGAAAATGAGTACGAGGCTTTACAATACATTTCTGTGCTTGCAAAAAATGGGTAAGAAGACTAAAATAATTGGCCTGATTTTCTGTGTCTAACTTTAGTACAGATTGTCACATGACCTAAATTTTCAATTTTGGGTATCTATTCAAATCCCATATCCTGGCTTGCTGCAACAAAAAGCTGCCTTCTTTTGCTTCTCTAGTTGTGGTTTTAAAATGAAAACTGTTCAGGGTAAGAAGTAGATCTTCTCTGTATTAGCATATTTCCAAAACCATATCATGGTATTCATCAGCAGTTGAACCAATGCAGCTTTAAACTTGGTGCATTTTGTTTTAAGGAATTAATCATCAAGACGGGTTTCTGTTCTCCTGGAAACGCAGAGCCTCTGCCAAGTTTATCAATACACAGAGGCAAAATTGCTGTCAACCTGACCTGGACAATTGCAAAGGGTTCATTATTCATGCTCATTCAATTTCTGGCCATTTTGCTGAGACAAGGATGGCACTCAGTGCCAACTGAGATGGCGGTTTTGACATGGACACTTTCCCACTATAAACTGGACCACATCCACTAGCCTATTTCATGCACTGAACAGCTGTTGCAAGGAAAAAAAAATAATTGATCCAAGCCAGTGTCCCAGAGGTAAAAGATCCTGTAAAGCAAAATGGTACTCAGATGTAGTGTTTATAAAATTATGTTTCAATTTAAATACTGTTTTGGGAATAGAGAAATATAAAGTCTCCTTTTCATCCTTTGTTTGCTAGCTTTGAAAACAGCAAAACTAAGACTACTTGGGCCACAAAAAGAAACTTAACAAAGTACTTTCATTTCATTTTGGTAAACAACATTTTAAGAAACGAGAAAATTTTCTGGGTGTGCAAGACATGAGGGAATGGGGAAAAGGTTCTTAAAAACACCCCTTATTATAATGAGTTTCAGTGGTACTCTTAAAACCGTGCTTATGTTCAACTATAGCATTTCAGTAGGGTGTGACATTTGCATTTGAACATATTCTCAACTGTTTGGTTTGATTATATAATAAAGATATGCGACAGATTCTTGCAAACTTCAACATTCGTTACTTTCCGTTACTTTCCGCTATTATTCAAGTCAAGCTTCTTTATCACTACAGCTGTAAAATAAACCTTATTTATTTTAGTTCATCTGTTTGCTCCCTAGGGAGAAAATTGCAAATGCAGTTAGAAATTTTAAAAAACATTTTGCTTGCATTTTCTATGCATATTTAGAGAACTTCCCAAGAATATAGCAGCCTGAAAATGGAAGAATGCACATTTCCTTTGAATTATTTATACAATCCTAATCCTTGAACACAAACACTTTCTTCCTTACCTATTTTATTTATACAGTAAACCACCTGTTAAATTACACCAGCATCACAATGCTTTCCAGACATCCAGGAATGTCAGAGACACCAGAGTAAAACTATTCACAGCTTGACTATTTACCTCCATTTCAGAAAGCTAAATACACACAACAGTAGTGGAAAACACCCTAAAAGAGTAATGTCATGTTTGAAGATGCCTGCTCGATTGCATACAGCCTTCTTACTGTTCCTGTTTTTGTACACTTAGGTGGTCACACCTAAACAACTGCCACAATAATATCATCTTTAAAATCACAACTGAAGTTTTGCCCTTCCTATAGGCTTTTAGGGATAAAGAACACTTGCACAGCTGCATACTAGGGAATCACGACTTGCTGAAAGTAACTGGGACTTGAAAAATGTGCACTTCGTAAATGGGACTGGGTCTTTTGAAGCACAACCTTTACCTAGCTCACACATGAGAGGTTCAGAATTGCTGTAGGAATTCATACCCCTGCATCAACCTAGCATCAACACTGATTTCTGAATAAACCAAGCATCGTGTCCCCAAAAAACACTGTGCTTCCTTCTTGGTGGCACCCAAACCTAATCTAAAAGGCTGCAACCTCTTCTAAATTCAAAGATCAAAATGGAGAAAGAAATCCAACAGTGTTTGGCAGAGAGCACATGAAAAATACGTGCCACAAAGCAAATGCTACTGAAAACCTAAATCTGAGTTTGAGACGGTGCAGGACCAGAAGAAAGGGAACCAGGCATTTCCTGGTGTACTTCCAGTTTGCTTTTCACATCCCAATGTAGGTTTTGGGCAAAGAACAATAAAGACAGAGAGCTGCTGGAGAGGGTCCAGAGGAGAGCCACGAAGATGATCAGAGGGCTGGAGCACCTCCGCTACAAAGACAGACTGAGGAAAAAAAAAAGGAAGGCTGCAGGGTAACCTCATTGCAGCCTTTCAGTACCTAAAGGGAGCCTACAAACAGGAGGGAAATCAACTCTTTGAACGGAGAGATAACTGCAGGACAAGGGGAAATGGTTTTAAGTTGAGGAAGGGAAGATTTACGTTGCATACCAGGGGGAAGTTCTTTACAGAGAGAGTGGTGAGGTTGTGGATGCCCCATCCCTGGAAGTGTTCAAGGCCAGGTTGGATGGGGCTCTGGGCAGCCTGGTCTAGTATTAAATGGGGAGGTTGGTGGCCCTGCATGTGGCAGGGGGGTTGGAGATTCATGATGCTTGAGGTCCATTCCAACCCTGGCCATTCTGTGATTCTGTGAAAGTCTGTTTTTTTTTGTTTTGGTTTAGTTTGTTTTTTGGATTTTCGATTGTGGTTTTTTCTTTTTGTTTGTTTGCTTGGTTTTTTTTTTTTTTTTTACTTTTTTCTTTTTTTTTTTTTTTTTAGGTCTTTTGATTAGTATATGGGATGTAAAGGAAAAGGAATACATAGACAACATCTGGATGACAACATTCAAAAAATGAACAGCGAGTTCAGCCTCTCCTATTTTACCAGTTGCCCCTTCTCTAAGGATAAAAATTAAGGAAAATTAAAAGAAAAATTCTGCTTTTGGCCGTAACTGTACAGCAGCCACCAAAACTAAAACCAAGCATATAAGGATGCTTCTATATGGTGCTACCTTATTGGATTCTCAGTAACATATTATCAACCCAGGAGCTAAACAAAAGCTAGCACAACCCAAGATCAAGAGATGCACAGGAACAGTTGAAAATCAGATGCTGTTGGCAAGATTTTCTTTAAGTCTCATGTACGTGATTCCTTTTGAGCTGACTATTCATCTTCTACAAATATAAATATTCTCTGGCAATGCTATACTTGTTTAACAACCCTCAGTGTGCATTCTCCACCTATACTAATGACACAGTGCAATTAAGTAAACACCACTGCTGCATGAGAGAGGTTCAATTTTAATACACGCAAATGAATTAAAGTAGACGTAAGCAGGTTATGAAACGATGAGAGAGTAGCCAAGAATCAAAGTAGAGATTGAATTTTAGCATTATTAAAGTGACAAAACTTGAGATCGCCGACTGTAAACAATTTTCATCACCTAATTAAACAGCCCATTAGTGTTTTCAAAAGAGATGGTTGGTGGTAGCCACTCAGAAAAACTGTTGACTTTGCAATGGTTTGTACTCCAAGTTAATGGAGTTGATTTCAAACAAGCACTTTGCCTATGTAATTCATTACAATCGCATCAAATCCTTTGTGCAATGCTTTGGAATCCAAACATGAACATGTATGGAATCAGAAACCTGCAGCTCTGCAGCATCCTGGGCACGCACTGAGCCCAAAGCAAGACACTGCTCTTCATCCGAGCAGCCTGGCTGGGCAAGGAGGATTACCCAGTGTCCTGAAGCGTATGCAGTAAACAAAACACAGGCATTTCACAGTTCCTCATACACTAACATCAAGGATCGCACCAAAACCTGTGTGCAAGCCCCATCACTCACAAAAGCAGCCTACCAAATGCTTCGAAGTGAGCCACAGCAGGAAAGTTGAACACCAGTTCCTTACCGCACCAGCACCCAAGGCAAAAAAGCTGAGTGGCGCAAGCTGTGACTACAGCTTGAGCAAGCCACTGTAGAGGTTTCCCAGCTATCCATAGAAAACGAGAAATTAAAGAGCATGAAGATTTGTTGAGCTGTTGTAAATTATTAGGAATCATTGTTTAGAACAGGCTCCTTTCTGTCTTTATCTCTTTTAAATAGAACTGTATCTGAAAATATATTTGTTTATGCAGATTGGACATCCTTCTCCTATTTGAATTAGCACTATAAGTACATTCTGTATCAGCGCAGACATACTCGATGTATTTAATGTCAACACTGCTAGCAACGATGGAGATTGGAAATACTGCTCTGCTTGTTGGCCATGGAATAAATTTGCCAAACAGAATCAATGTAGCTCTAGAGTTTAAATTAATGCAAGCAACACTGTTATCAGTAGTCTTTAGCCTGCCACTCTTAGCTTCTCACAGAAACATTTAGGAATAGGAAGCATTACATCTGGCTACAGCTGCATATTACATGGTCCATTGAGACTTAGATGCTGATGGCTGAACTGAATAACAAACAGCTGGGTATAAATGCAAAGATCAGGGAATCATAAGAAAATGCTTGTATAGTATCTTTGAAGCTTCAAATACAATGATACTGTATTAGTGCTATTAGCATTACAGAATAAAATAGCCTGAGGATTGGAGCTGAGTTCCTCAGCACGGGGAAGCAGCCACATTAAGGCAGGTAGCAGCAGAATCTTTTCTGACTACTGTAATATTTGTATTTAAACAATATATTTTATTAAAAAGTTGATTGTGAAAATAACATGAATCTTAATGTCTGCGGTACCAGATAAAAAAGTCAGCCTGCTTTGAGAGTAGTGGGACAATTCCTGTCCACCTTTCAGAAAGTGTTGATGAAAATCTAGAATTAACAAAGGTAGTATTTTCAGTGCCATTGGAAACCTAAGACACAAAGATCTGTAATGAGTCACATTTAATGCAACACAGGAACAATCCAACTTATTGAAAAAAAATCTTTCACTCCTCTCGTAGATCTAAAGGTGGCTGAGAAGGGAAATCAAACACTAGAATGATGGGTCTTCTGACCTGTCCTCCAGGTGCTCTCAGACATACGAGCTACCATGCAACTCTTGCAATTCATCAGCTTCCCCTGAATAAGGGGATTTGTTTTAAAAAGAACAAATGCGTGTTATTCAATTAAATTCACTGGACAGACTGCACGTTGCCAGGACTGACATTAGACATGACTGTCTGACCTTGAGCAACAGTACAGTCAAAAGACCTCTCTAAGGCAACTGGAGAACAAAGACAAAAAATCTCAGTGTGGCAGAAGATCTAAAAATTGTTAGTTAATTGGCAAAAGGAAAGAAAAATAGTTTGTAGTTCCTTCTATGGAACAGACACTGTTTACTTAGTAAGTCAATGTGAGTAGTTTGGGCCTGTAAAACCCAGAAATCCATCTTCCTGCCTGGTTTGAACTCTGACTGAGCATCCTACAACCAAAGGACACTAACTCCTTAACCACCTACACCTATTCCAGCATTAGCAGAGAGAGCTCCTTTGAAAGAGGTAAGTATGCAAGCTGAATGCACACAGGTATATGATGAGGAAATTCAGGAAGAGCTCACCCTGCAGCCTTTACAGTAGGGCACATCTTTCTGTTGAAGGTCATCATCCCTATTGAATATTTCTGTCTCAGGAAGACAGCCTCTTGCATTTTTGAAGTAGTTTAAAGACCAGAGAAATCTCCCTCAAAAACTTCTTGAAGAAACAAAATTTTGATTCATCAGATAAGACTGAACAGTTCTGAGACTACCTTTTAGATTCCAATAGAGAAACAAATCTTTGGGAGGATGGCAGAGGCTATTTCTTGCACAAATATAACACTGGGTAGTGGTACAAGCAGAGAGAAAACATTTCTAGCCTGCCAAACTTAACAAATAAGGAAGAAATAAAGAAGTAAAAAAGATTCTTGAAGAAAATGAAACAGATAGTAATTTAGCCTGTTCTAGTTCTTGAGCTTCAGGAGTTGACATGGCACAGAAGCACACCAGGCAAGGTTCTGTGTTTCTGACTGTTCCTTGTGCACCTCCACAGAGAACCTTTGCATTAAAGGTAGATTATTTTCACTATTTTGCATCCCACCATCCCTTCATCTGTCTGGGTCTTGATACTGTTATACAGGAAGATACTTCTCTCACCATGCAAAGACCAACAGGGAGGTTTAACTTCAAAGTAAGTTACTTCAATTTTGCTACTAGAAACAGCTGTTGCCAGTGTTGAAGATAGCTCTGAGAATTCAGGAGCATTAAGGAGGCTAATGTACTAGAGCTTTGTTCTAATTACTTTTCTTAATAAGTTTCGCTGGACCACTAAGAATAGAAGCTGTCCTGGGATCTCCAGCACTCAATCACCACGGTGTTCTTGTGCATAACTGGCAATAAGGCAGCAGAATTTGGAGGCAGAGTTATGAAAGTGGGCAGCGACTGCATGAAGTATAGGGATCTAATTGCCCTTATTGAGTTCCCTGGTTGTAACATGGCCTGGAGCCTCTTCCACAGAAACCTAAGTGGCCATAAAATGTATAAAATGAGACTGGAGTTATTATTTTTTTTTTTAAATTTTCTTAAAAAACACACACATGAATGTAAAAGAAGCAAGCAAACTATCTCTTCGGGATAAGAAAAAACAGCCAGAATGGAAGGATAGCAGTGAGAACAGACTAATTTTAGTCCAGACTGTTTTTGCTATCGGCAATAAATTCATTGACCTACCCACATGCACTCATTAATTGCTCATGGGTGCATAGGCATTCAGGATCATTCTGCACTTATTTATTAGCATTCATGTGATCATTAAACATCTCTACCCACTCTCCTCAATGTAGTGAACCACAGGACCAACAACTGTATGTTATTTTCTATTCAAACACAGTCTGTGGTCGTCTCCATCGGAGAAGTTCCACTTTCAGAGATCATTCAAAAACCCAACATTCTTAGGGTGGGTGGAAAACAAACTATGTCTAATGCCAGAAATTGATACATTTTAATTCTGTGGATTTCTATTCCAAAAAGCACATTGCAACAATTCAGGATTGGTCATCTGCCCCCAGAAGTTTCTGACCAAGCTTCCAGTGCCAGCACTGTATAATTAGGAAATCAAGGCCATCTATCTCCTCCCTACTGGGTTTCCATTCCTTCAACTACTGAAGCACAAAATGATAACATTACTTTAGTTAGTTGTAATAAACCGCAACACTAAAATTCCTTTAGGTGAAGGAAAAAAAAAAACATGAAAAAATAGCATTTTCCATACCATTATTCTTCTTCTGAAAAATATATCTGTTCTACAACATGAGATGGTAAGAAGTTTCAACAACCATGTTAGGGCTTACATAATAAACCATACTACCAATTGGGAATAAAATCACAAATCCGTGAAAATAATATTATAAATAAACAATCAACTGACTAATTATTTTATTTATATCAATCTCAATTACAAAGTTGACTAGCTTGAACCACACACTACTGGAAGTAACAGCAGTAGCTTGATCATGAAAATGTCATAAATTTCAATGAAAAAAAAAGTGCTGTAACACAGACTAACTGCTGGTTTCCTGCATTTGAAAGCTACCGTACTGGGCCTTATAGTTTGATTTTTATAAGCCTTATAATGAGGGTGGAGAGGATATACATTCCATTCTTCAGCTGCATTTCTGTTCCACAAAGGCTGCAATTTTCAGTCTCTTGAAAATGTAATTATAGATAATGTTTGCATCAGTGGCAAGAACACAATGAGCACATGGGGCATGAAAACTCCACTCAAATCACATCCTCTTAGGTTACGAAGCTTGTCTTCTGCCAAGAGTAGAGGCATTTCAACAAGCTAACATTCTGTATGAAAAGGATTGTGCTTAATACTAGCCCATACATACACTCTGCTTTTACTCCTAGTGCTGCTAGGTATTCCTCACCCAGCACAGGAATGAAGCAGTGACTCTCATCTCTCATCTTCCTGGAGCCCGCAAGCTCCACCACAAGTCTTTTGATGCTGTTAAACTTACCAACATATCAGGTCAAGATGACTTGATAACATTTATTTAAAAAGAAAAAAAAAAAAAGTGGAGGGAATGAAAGCCCTGAAGACCAATCAGGAGAACAAATTACATTGCTATCAACCGCAACTTTGTCACCACCTCTTGAAGCATTGTGATTTTGAGCCAGCACTTGCACTAATTGGGACTCCTAACATATAGCTACCAAAATACTTGTCTTCCAGCAATTCCAGAGAGAAGCACACAGCTGTGTTTCATAAGCAAGGAGAAAAATCAAACTCGTCAAACTGAATCCATCTAATTCACATAAATTCTTTGTCTTTATTTATATACAGTGCATTTGGATTACAGACACAGAGCACCTTAAAAATCAAAGGGAGCCCGCACATCAACTTCAGCAAGCCTTGGCTTCGGTCCTCAAGTTATACGTAAGAACCAGTCTTTCTGGAATCACCATCTCTGACCTGATTCCAAACCACTCGTGCTGGCCAAGTTTTACTACCAGTTTTAGAGCATACAGACACAAGCACTTTAAGTACAGGCCACATCTACTACAGCTCTTAAGTGACTTCCTGCTGCAACACCTAACTTCCAAATTCATGTATCTACTGCACAAAGGATTACCATTCCCTCTAATGACAGAGATTTCACTAACACCTCAACACTGAAGTAACTACTAACACAGAAAATCTGTCACAGCTATAATTTGAGCAGATTCCTTAACATTTGATTACATTAGAGTCCTACTGAGCTTAACCAGGTCTTCTTGCAACGGAAAGAACCCTGGCTGAAACTCTCAGCTTATCATCTGGAATTAGCAGATGTCCTTGGAAAGGCACATTGCATATATACAATGATTTGCATTGGGTAGGTAGGGCAACTTGTGGTTATGAGGGAAAAAAAGCCACCACACAACAGAACAGCATTCGGTTGATTACCCCTATATAAGCCTATTAAAAAAAATGAGCTATGAGCTGAGAGAACCTGCTAGCAAAAGACCCACTACAAAAATGCAAGAAAATATACTGCCTTTTGCTTATAAAAATGTTATTTCAGCAACACATAAATCCATATATCCATAATCAGGGCTGATAATTCCAATACATTGGGTAACACAGCAATGACTACAAAGGGTGGTCACACTTGCAGGGAATCTCAAGACATGAGCCACTGGCTGGAAACTAAGAATATAAAATCATTGAACAGTTCTGATATAATTTATAAGCAGATCTCTAAGTTCAGTGGGTTCCTCCTACTTCTCTTATCAAATAAGAAGGAAAATAAAGATATTTATAGGAAATTCTTCCACCACAGCAGCTGGGTAGGAAGCACGGAGGTGTTTGTTTGAATATTTAATGGATGGTGATAACAGGGTGAAGCAGTGGTCACAGCAACCTTTCAGCAGTAGCTAAAAGCAGATAACAGGGTAGTTCATACCTTGCAAGGCAGAAAAGGGAAAGGCTTCATACAGGCACACAACATGTAGCAGCGCATGCTGAAGGCTCCCAGCATTTTAAACAGGTACCAGCAGGGCAAATTGCATGTGTCAAGGACAGACAAAAATATGACGTGAGGTGGTAAGAGACTGGAAAATAGTCTTAGCTATGTTGATGGATTTTTAAAGTGCTAGATGCTAAGCTTCTTCACTGATTAAAAGGAAGAAAAAAAAAATTCAGCTAGATCTACGAGAGTTTTTCATTATTTACAACATATTATAGGACTGGATAAAAGGGCTTTGTTTGCTGGTTCTTGGCAATGTGATTATTTGCTGTTAAATATTTACAGATTTTTTTTTGCCCAAAGAGTTTTGAAGAAGGAGTTGATTTATTTCCTTCTAAGTTTCTACAAAGCCTTCCAGGTTTGCATTCAAAAATTATCAGCAGCAATTTTGCATTTTCTGAGATTTGAGGCTTTGTTTGGCTTAAAAATAAAATCTCCATTCCTGTTAACATAAACGATGCTCCACTTTCTAAAAATAACATTAATTTTAAATGATTTTCTCCCCTAAGTAATCCTGAGTTTGCATCTTTTATGAAAGCCTATTTAAAAACATACCTTTCTCCCCCCATTTTCTAGATGGGGGCCTGGCATCTCTCAATTCCAAATTCACTCCATATCTACGTCTTCAAATCCGACAAGAAAATCAAAGGCCTGACTGATAGAAGGCATTTGCAGTCCTCTCCATTTCCTTTCTCACTTGCATAGAAACCAAGAGCACAGGGATGCTGAGAGACCTTCAAATCCTCCGAAGGCCAGGAAAGTAAAGAAGTTTAAGTGTCCCCTGATGTGGAGGTGAGGAGAGAAGGAGCAAAAAGGCACAGAAGCAACCCAGAAGAGTCTAGCTCCTGCAGAGCTTCCAGGTAGCAATGCAGGCATCTTCACAAGCTGAAAATTGTTCCTTTCTGAATCCCTGTGCGGATCTCTCACTACAAGCAGCTTGCTGCTCCTGAGCAAAGATACACAGGCAGCTGAAGGACCTTTTCCCAAATCCGATAAACTGCACGCACACAGGAAAAAAGAAATGACCTAAAAGAGCCTGGAGTGGCACACTGAAAACACAGATATGGGTCACTGCTGCTGGAGACTGCTTGGGCCAAATTAAGTACTGTAAACAGCATTTCTGGCTGAAAAACATGCTCCTCTATGAATTACCATGTGTTTATGCCAAATGAAGGGTTTGAATACAGCAAGTTGAAATGAAAAGTTGCTTCTCTTAGTTACTGTGAAATGCATGAACCTTAATCAAGGTCTACAGGGCCCTGTTATAACAGTCACTGCAGAAAAAGTGATCAAAAATACAAAGGATCTGCCCCAAAGACGTTACACTCTAGAATATATAATAAGGCATATATACCTTCAATCCATTCCAGTAATACACTGCAGAACTGCAAAGGCATGAGTACGGTAAGGAGAAGATATTGAAACTCTGAGGACTTATTCTATGCTGCCTTGTCTTAATGATAAATAAATGCGGTCCAGCATGTGAGATACTAAGCTACATTTAAGCAGTAATGAAATCAGGCAAAGACAGCTGCTTTAAAGTCAGTAATACACTGTGGAACTTCCCTTCACAATATTAGAGCCCAGCTATGAGCTGCTGCATTTTGCCTTTTTTCATATGCAGTAACTTAAAAGGAGAAGTTGCATTCTGTCTTCTGCAGCCAAATGAGAGAGATGCACATCAGTGAGAAATGAGAGCCCCTCTGGCACTGATAGGAATTCTTCTTTCTGGCCAAGGTGAAAAGGCTTATTATGAGCAAAAGAACCCCCCTCCAACCTGACTTGAGATGTGTCCCTTCCAAGAATTAAAATTGACTACCTTCTACTACAGCAGCAACACGCTTGGCTAGCAACAAACAAGAGTATCTCCTAGGTTAGGTGTCTCTGGTTTCTGAGTTGAAGCTTGCTCTGATGTGAAGCATAGGGAAGAAAGAATGCAAAAAAACATTTATAGTGTTGCAATTCCTGGTTCAGAGCTGGCCAGCCTGGCACTGGAAGCAAAGCAGAGCATTATGCATTCCTCATTCAAGCCAAGCTCCTGTAAACCCACTGGAAGTTTGGCTTGAACACAGACTGCAGGCCTGTAACTAAATATCAGATAATATTGCTTTATGTGTCTAGAGACATTCTTCTTTTTCTAAAACCTGCTTCACTTGTCATGTATTTTTCCACATCTTGCAAAATTAAACACTAATTTTATTTCTTCCTTTTTCCCCTGGTCACTTCCCACTCAATGCTCATTTCCAGAAGGAGTTGGCAACTCTGAACCTGCTGTGAACCTACAGCCAACGCTCACGTTGCAATCCTAGAATTGCCCCGCTTAAAAGGAAGAAGTTGCATTACATGTGTCAATTTAGGACAACGGGAATGATGCCTGTATTTCCCCCCCCAGAGATCATCTAAAACTACAGCTATCCCTTAATTGGGCACTTAGGTTTTTGTTGTAAAAATCTCCAGAATAGCCTCCAATCAGGACATTTTTAGGAACTAATTTTAAAAACTAAAAAAAAACAAAAAACAAACAAAAAAAAACAAAAAAAACAAAACAAAAGGACTGGGGATTTCCACCACAAACCTCAAAGTAATAGGCATTGTAATCCCCTGAATGTCCCGTCCCCCCCGTCGTCCCTCCCCCCTTTTTTTATTTATTTGTAAGTAATGTTTTTTGGGCACCAGGGGATAAAGTAGATTGGATAAGGCAGCTAAAGTATGAAGAAATGGGAGGAAAAAAAAAAGCAGGAGGAAAAGGAAAGAG
The DNA here is from genome assembly GCA_035772895.1 of Perdix hodgsoniae. NCBI lineage: Eukaryota > Metazoa > Chordata > Aves > Galliformes > Phasianidae > Perdix > Perdix hodgsoniae. The sequence goes on from JAPSGF010000006.1 coordinate 28,052,971, forward strand.
GGAGAAAAGTTTTCCATGCAATAAGATCTTGGAAGAAATTTAGTTTAAATTTCAATTTTTGAAGGTTTATTTTTCAACTAATGAAAATCACTTTTCTGTGTGTTTTTACAGATACACCACAAAAAAGAAAAACAACAAAAACAACAAACACAAACAACAATGGGCTTCCCTCCCCCGTAGAGGACACCATGAGGCAGCCAAGTTTACTTAAAACTATAGTGAAATCAACTAGGCTTCAGACATCTACTTGGATTTTCTACAGCATTTGGTATGAAAACCAGTTACCGAATAGGTTTTTCTTTAAGATATAGCCACTGGGCATGCAGCATGTTTGACAACGTTTCAGACTCCCAATGCTTGTTCTACAATCCATCTGTAGTAAAATATTAAAAAAAAAAAAAAAAAGCTTTTATTGATAAAGGGCATAGCCAGATGTCTCCCTTGTTAACAATGAATTACAGAGGAAAGCTGACAGATCTAGGCAACTGAATGAGCCAGAAAAAAAAAAAATATTAAGGAGAAGAACAGAATAGACCTCTTGATTTTGTAGATTTTTCAAATACAGTTATCCTCTGCCAGAAGTTAATAACTTTCAATTACCTGGGTCTGTTTCAGGGAAATGAAGTGCTCTTACTTGACGTCAGGCCACCCAGTGCCACCAGACCAAGTGCCAGTGAGGTCTGCAGTCAATGGCACGAGTGGTGGGTCAAGCAAGCCGCTGATTTTTATTTTTATTTTCATTTCACAGTTTTTCATCACACATTTTTTGCATCTCTGAGTGAGTCAGTGGTGCAGAGCCATGGAAAAGCAAGAAACGGAAAGAGCAAGCGTGTATCAAACAAGACGACAGCATCACGCCTTTGGATTAGGAGGATGAAGGCTCTTCATTCTTTTTCAAGGTTATGGAACAAAAGATAGCTCATCAGCTGTGACTTGCAATCAGTCTGGAACCGCTTTCAAGAAAACTGATCGAGTAACTGAGAGCAATAATAGCACCGTGTGGTTTAGGGCAGAAAGGCTCAAGGTTGGTTCAGCAGGAACTGCCTCTCTTATACCCAGAGGGTAACAAGCTGCACACACCTGGGCCACAGGGGTAGATCTTATCCACACTCCAACCCCTCCGTATAGAGGCCATTGTATCTAAGTGGCAAGAAACCAAAAAAAGCTGTAGATTAGCATTGCAATGACCTGCTACCACTGCTGGAAGATGTTCTGTGGTAGGCCCTTCTGTCAGAGCTGTATTTGCTTTAGCATGGTAATTTACACTGAGGAAAAAAATAGAAATAAAAATCAGTAGATTACTGATTTTCATAATATCATAAGATATGATTTCATTAAAGATCAAGGGCTGCATTTATGGAAATAACTAACGCCATAAACCTTACCTCAGACTAAGATTCAGAGAACAACCCAAGAACTGAAAACGGGACATGAAAACACGAGAATGAAACACTCGGGCTGCTGTTCTTCTGGCAGTGTGAAGCAGCTCAACTTCTGCAGCACAACAGGGCAAGAAAGGACACGAATTCCCTGCATACCTCTTCACAACAGATGGAGCATCCCAGGTGGCAGCAGAAGGAAGGACAAGAGGAGAACAGCTGGACACGGCTGCCTTCTCCCAGGGTGAGGGATCCAGCAGGGCTGCTGCATGTGCAGGCATGGCATAGAAGTCCCTGCCTGGTGCTAAGCAAAAATAAATAAGTAAATCTGTCCTTCCGGTGTGGAAAATATGCTGCCCCTTACAGGGAGCAATGGATGAGCTCACAAAATAATGGTCAGGAGGCCATGCAGAGTCCTTCCTGCTGATCTTGAGGTTTCTCGGGAAGCACTGCCTTGAACCTGGCTTCAAGTAGCACTCTCAGCATTTTCTGGGCAAGAGGATCCAGACAAGAGAAACTGTCCCATAGCAGGGACCAGACTCAGGATACTTGATCTTCATCTGAGTTGTGGGATGCAAGAAAACAGAGCTTCAGTATATGCTTTTTTTTTTTTTTAAATTTCTCTAAATGCAAAGGAAAAAAAATAAAAAAAATCACCAAAATAGGCACTAGTGGTACAGTAGGCAACTCCTTTGTGAATTGGCTCATTTAGGCATTCATTTAAATACAGTAATTAAGATTTAACACAAAACAGAAGCTGCTTTCAGATGTCATTTTGAAGGCCAGATGATCTTCGCTTTATTAATATTATAATTTTAAACTATTGTCAGCTAATTTTTCAAGGATCAAGCTGTGAGCAAAGAGAATACACTGCTAAAGTGTCCTATTTATGTAATACAGTTTCAATGAAAATGAGGAATTGATTATAAATCTGTGATACAGAGGATGGAGAAACTACACAACTAAATCTCAAGGTGCTTTATCTGGACGAGAGGAGAGAATTTATCACTTCAACATCTGCCATTCACCTATAATATTTAACACCATATGGAAGAACAACACCGTTTAAGGCAACATATTTCTGAAAACCTTTATGAGAAAGCCAGCAGCTTACTGCAAATGAAAAATGAAATCCTGGAGGGAACACGAATGCTTCTATTCCTTTTACATAGGAATGCAGAATGCGGGGGAAAAGCAATTAAAGTACGAAGATTCTAAAGGGGAATAATTATTTCACAATTATTTGAGAACATTACATTTATTGCCCTAATTAGTTTTTATTTTCCAAATAGGCATTCTAGGTCCTGCATTTTTCTGCACCTATAAAGGCTTTTTTCTTGTTTTCCCACATCTTTGCTAAGTAAAGCTCATCCTTGCTCTATGTATGCATTCTGTACATTGTGACTTGAGCCTCTGGTTAGCTTTACCCAGCCACCAGTCTGCTTTAATCAAAGGAAGCAGTGTCAGAAGATGCAATTATATGTACACACAAGAAATAATCCACTATAGGAAACTGTTGAAATGAAGGAAGTGAAAAAATAAAAATAAAAATTAATCTCTCTGCTTTATATGGAAAAAAAAAATTATGATTAAGATATAAGATCCTCTCTAGAGGGGTACATCTTGCCAAAATGTATTCCTTTTATTCCAGGAGTTTTTAAAAACCACTGAATTTTGTACACCTTTCTCCTATACCAGTTGGATGAAGTATTTTTATACTAACCTATGAATTAATTATGAAATTTGAATAGTCCATATGCTTATAAAATATCAAACATCCTAAAATGCCAATGAAATATTTAGACTTGTCAAAGTTTTTAAAGCAATCATAAGTGATGATTAATTTGGATGATGAATACATGTGGGGGAGGCTTAAAAACTTGTGAGATCACATCATAGGAAGTGTAAGATATATTTAAATATTAATGCGCTGAGAGTTATGGTAGGCTAAATACTGAATGCGACTCTTGTCAGTTACTAGGAAAGAGGATGGGGAGAAGGAACCCCAAAACCATAATCATTCAGTTGATACCTGAAGACCTGCTTTCCCTTCTGAAGATCCTTGTAAACGATCGAGAATTTTCCTCTCCTTTCCCTGCGCTGTCTCTCAACACTGACCCAGGGAATCGTGGTCCATTAAGTTACGGTTAAGTAACAAGCCACAGTACTTCAAATAAAGCTGCTGCTAAACCAAAGTTAAGGCAAAATGCCAGTACAAAGGTGAGGCTATGGATTCAAAGCAGCTGATAGCAGGATATCCATTTTCAGTAAGCAACTCATGGTTTGGCATTCTATGTACAAAAGGAACAGGTAGCTGATAAATTAGTTCTGACAGTACGCTGAGCTTCCCCTGAGGTGAAGTTGAAAAAAAATGTTGTGACCTCCAGTTTATGCTGGGAAAGTCCCTGTTTTGCACGTTTAGTGGGGAAAGGTTTTGTTTGTTAAGTGCAAGAGCAACCCATGAATGACAGCATCCTTTCTTTATTAAACAATGTATGCAAAGAGTATTGAAGATTGATCTTCACTGCCTTTTAAATCAGCACATTGCACTTATCTGATTTTGACTTATCTTGGAAAAAAAAAAAGACAGGAATTCAACAGTGAATACCTTTCATGCATAATTGCCACGGAACCCAAGCAGCTGCATGTGAACTGCTGTAAGCCATCTGACAAGGGTATCGCATTTTATTGACACGATACCCAGATATGAAATACTGCAGTAAAATTTGAGTTTGCCTTGGTAGTAAAAAGGGCTATTTCTCATTTACATTAAAGGAAATCCCAGGCAGCAGAACACGCATCATAAAACCAAAAATCTTTTGTGGTATTGCACAAATGCACAAATCAATGTAGGGGTTTACAATGACGAATAGTTAACACTCAGAGCAACCACTTTACAACCATCTTGTTGGCATCTACAGGTAACTCAGTGAAATTACTAAGCAAATTACAATGAACTCATGCTTTGCAACTGTATTTAGGAACCATTAGCCCTCTCCACACCTGCCCAAATACACACATCCACTTCCATTTGTACCTTCATGTTTGGTTCTTCCTCAAAAAAGTGCAAGCTATGAATAACATCAAACAGTTCCTGATCTCTCAATGACAGCATTAAATGGTCTCTGCAAGAATTTGTGATGGATGGAGCATCCAGCTTGCCATCTACCCTCAAGAACAAGAAGTTCATGCTTCATATCCTGGAGTGTCTATTTTTCAATGCTATTTTCCATTAATGATCTTTTTTTTCCAGTAAAACTGCCAATCAGTTACTAATCAGGCACAGTAATGCTATGCATATAGTTTAATTACACTAAATAATCATGCTCAAAGTATCTGATGTTGTTTTACTTATATTTGTCTAGATAGCAGCAGCCGCAAAGCAAAGAAGGCAGCAACATTTGAGAGGAATTAATTTAAGAGAGGTAAGAGCATTTTCACTGTCAAGCTAGCATTGGATTTTCAAAGTAGATATGAAAAATGAAAACTCTCCTTCCCTACTGCATGTTGAAAGAACGTATAATACTGAAAATAACTCCTTTTACAAAGAACCTTTGAATGTGTAAACAATGTGAAGTGTAAGTGATACTGCATGGCACCAATTCCTGATTTCCCACTGGCATTAAAAAAAAAAAAAAAGAGAAAAAAAAACTTGTTCTGCACATTTTCACAGCAGAACAGAAGAGATTTTTACATGCATCTCGCTAATTGCCTCACTCTAAAATAGGAAATTCCTTTCTGCTAAAGACTGAACGAAGCTATACTCAATGGCTAGACCAGATGGCGAGGTTAAAAGTTTTGTGCTGCATCATAACTTCAAGTATGCTCTGCGCTGTACTGTCACAGCACAGCACGCTGCTGGTGTCTCACTGCACGTCTGGGATGGGCCAGCCAAAGGGCAAGGTGTGAACATGCCCCTGACCCTTAATGCGTAATCAAACTGCATTCTCTTCAGCACTGATTAGTCCAGAGAGCTGGGGACTGGCACGTAAATGCATGTTGCTAGAAGGACGAAATAACATTTTAAACAGCAAATTACACAGTTTTAGAAAGGTGGCATTGGAAAGCTTCCACTGAGAGCATTTATTTTCAAGATTTTTTCAGGATGGACGCTCCCTTAGTTAACAGCAATTTACTCTCAACATTAATTTGTATGCATGATACATGATCCCTTGAAATCATACAATCTCCACAATTACTTTGACTGGCAGCAAAGCAAAGCTTGGCTAATACAAGGAGGCAGCATTTCCAGAACAACACAACACAACCACTGAAGATGCAGGAGGTAAAGTTCTTTTTTTCCTTCAAGAAATTACAGTGTGCTCTCTGCAATAAATAAGAGGGACCAGCATCAAATCCTACAAAAAAAATACGGGTATGGGAGCAATTCCCCCTCAGTTTTGTTGTCCCACCCCAGTATTTACAGATCTGCTTCAAAGCTGACATATGTCTAGAGTCATTTTTGTTTCTTTGGACACACATGAAAACTTGTGCCTGATGAACACTGACCATGTTTCAAGCTGTGTTAAAATACACCGTGGATGTCTCCCAGAAAAGATCACAGATAGTGTACAGAACCAAGAATCTGACATGGTACTCCCACCTTGAGGGGCAAGTTAGAGATAAAGTTATATAAGCCCAAGTAATAACATGGCATCATCAGATGCAGTTAATAATGCCTCTGAGCCTGCAGATGTTTGTTAGAGGCAGCTTTTCTCACTGCCTGGAAGGACAGCAGGTAGAAGGTCTAATCAAAGCAGAGACAGCGAAGACAAGGGAAAATGTGGCTGTGGCAAGCCCCTATGGAGAGCTGGAAGACAAGTGAACTGAACGTTCAGTGCAACTTTGTGCCCCATCAGTCAAACCTATGCTATTTCTACACCAAAGGAGAGAAATACAGCACCTTTTTCAACTCAGCCCAGCTGACCGATACCAAAAAGAACACAGACCTTAAAGGGAGGGGGAGAGGGAAAACAGCAGAGAACTCATTTGAAGTAAAACCACTAACCAGAGGAAACGGGCAGCATTTACACACTCTGTTGTCCTCCAAAGACTGAAAAAAAAAAACTAAACTGTAAGTCATTCACACGAAGGAGGGTCAGCCTCTGCCCCTTTCCCTTCTCTCTCACACTTACTAAAATCCCAGCTGTCTGAACAACTGCCTATTGCCGAATGCCTCTGCTCAGTCAGGAAGGGAAGCATACCACCTGAGCAGAAAGTTTGTTGCCAGTAAAAGAGGCAACAGAAGTCAGAATCGTCTTGGGTGGGGGCACAGCAGACAACCTGATTCGTGCAAACCGCAGGTGACAGTCTCTGCAGCACGCCCGGGTTTATTTACATTTGTAACTTAAGCGCTGCTTCAACCGGAATAGCTCCAGTGCAGAGTCAATGCCAAAGCCTCTCGCTTCATTCTCATGCAACTCAAACCACATTTGTCACCCTGATGAAAAAAAGAAAAAGCAGCAAAATAAAAGGCGTTCTAGAAACGGTACAAACGCAGCACGGCGCTCAGCATTTATATCTTTCGGCATTCCCCCTTCCCTAGCTTTTACTTTTTTCCCCCCAACGAGGCTGAGGTTATCTGAAAATTCCTATCATTTGGCAAAGCCCAAGGGGATGATCACAGAAACTTTCAGATCGAGATTAATGGAGCAGAGGCAGGTGACCGGGAAACGCTTCTCCGGCCGAAATTCCAGCGCTCGGCACCCACTGTTAAACCTTATCACCTCTCCAACTGCACGTAAAGCACAGCCTCGCGCTAATTAACGCTGCGTGCACCGGGCAGCTGGCGGAACTTAAGAAACGAGGAGGGAGAGAAGAGGAAAGGAGCCCCGCTTTCTGCCCGCTCTCAGTCCCGTGCGCTCCATCAGGACGTGCGAAGCGGGACCGGGCTTCGAGGAGCGCGGCTCTGTTCCGCAGCACGCAGCCCGAGCGCGGCGATGCTCCGACAGCGCCCAGCGCTCCCCTCGCCCGGCCCTCCGGGGAGCACAGAGCAACTGCGAGGCGCCCGGCTGGGCTGGCGGGGAGGAGGGAAGAAGCCCCGTGTGCCACTTACATTCTATCAGAGACCAGCAAGCGGCCGTCGACCATCATCTCCGGAAGGAAATCCAGCTTGAACGAAGAAGTCATGCTGCGCTCCGGGCGCGGCGGCGGCGGCGGTCTGCAGGGAGGATGTGGCGGGGGCTCGGCGGATCCCACAACTGCGCCGGGCGGCGGAGAGGCAGGCACAGGTGCGGAGGCCTCCCCGCGGCAGCCGCCAGCCCCGGCAGTTGTCACATTTCTCTCCCCCTCTTGGTTTTTCCGCCAATCCCCTCCGAAATCGACTGCTGAGGCGAGCGTCGGTGAAGCGCCAGGTGCTGAGCGGGGAGGCGGAGCCAGCTCCTCGCCGCAGCTCTCCGTTAACCCCTGAGCCCCCGGCGGGCCCCGCCGCCGCCGCTCCGGGCGGAGGCCTAACGGGAGCCCCGCCGCAGCAGCGCCCGGCGTTACGAGCGGGGAGCGCGAGCCGCGCCGAGCGCCGCGCAAACTTGGAGGCTGCGAGCGGGGCCTCCGCCGGCTGCCCCTTCCTCGGGCACGGAGGTCGCGCCCGGCCTCGCCCTGCCGGAGCTGCGGATGGCACCGAGGGGAAGCCCTCATCCTGAACGCCTGAAAAAAACCCGCGCTGTCGGTTTGCCCCCCTGCCCCGTCCTCCCTTCTCTTGTCACAGGGGGGATGTGCGGGGTAGGAAGGTGCGAGCGTCTCGGCACGCGGAGGGCATCCGCAGGGCATTGGGTGTATCGGCGGGCTCTGCCCACCCGAACGGTTCAGACTGTCCGAACTGGGGGCATTGCTTCGCGAGGTGATGCTGTGGCGGTGACCCCCCACCTGATGGAAAAGCGGGATTTCAGTGGGTACCAATGGATTTTACACAGCACGCCCTCACATCTGTAACACGCCAGAAGCCCCTTCCCAGCCATGCTGCGCTGAAGGCCGTCCACAGCAAAGGCGCAGAAGTGACATCGCGAAGACGTACACCAAATTCCGCACATACAAACAGGAGAAACAGCCCCCCTTCCCCCACACCCCCCCCCCACGCTTCCGCCCCCTGAAAATCTGTATAAATTTTCCTCTGCCTCTCCAAAACCTCCTTGCTTCAGCACATAGAAGCTCCAGGCAAAAGAATATTAACATATTTGCAAAGATTACTGAAAGATCTGAGCAGTCTAGACAGACAAAATGTTTATCTGCATTGTATTTGCTTCTCACTCTGAATCTCTCTCCACGTTTCATAATTCCATTTGTTCCAGATAATCAGCACTCGAAAAAAGCAACAAACACTGATTAAGCACTACTACACTTAAACTTTTCAAGTAGTATTTCAGAATAAAATTAAGGCAGGCCAATGCATGAGTATGCTATAAATCGCACCAAGTTTTAGTTAAATTTTGACCACCATCGATTTGATGATAAAAATACAGACTAGGCGAGTTTTCAGAGTCCGGTTTATTGCACTCTTCAAGGTACTTTTCCATTTTAAACAGTTAAAAGGAAGAAAAACCCCTCAGGCTGCTAAAATTTTTGCCTACTTTGCAAGTCTAAAGAAAGAAAAGGTTCGCTTGGCCCTCAGCGTAATCCCTGTAGGACAGCTGCAGTCCTGCACGGATATCTATGGTGTTATTAATCTGCTCTGTTCTATATGTTTGCATACTGTCCTCAGCACTGTGGCACCTAAACATCTCTGTAGAGAAACACAAAGCAAAGCTATGCCTCTCCTTTACTTCATTGATCGCAATTCCTCTCCGCCAGCCATCCGTCAGAGCGTGGGCCTAAAGAGAGGATAAAAAAATAAGTGCAAAGTGGAAATAAAAGGAGAAACCAGCACAGTTCTCTCCAGCTGGATGCAGCCACCTGGGTTTTGATCTGAGGCCTCCATGGTGGTTAATCCAGCCCAGAGCAGAGTTGGATTAACTTTCAATTTCAAAATCTTGCCACTGCAGAAGAGGCAGGTTTTAGCTTGGGAGAAATGCAGACAGCTCTGTGAGGATGAAGATATTCCTGTAAGAAGTCTCCACCCTCTCTTCACCCCGTGTGGCTGGATCTGCACCTCTCCATTGCTTTGCTGGTACTACATCTGAGAGACGTCACTCTCCCCAGCCACTTTCAAGGTCTGCATTCCCACAGCTGCTGGCTGAAAAGTCATACGATGGAAAGGATGGGGAGGGGGGAAGCATCACAAATAATTTTGTTAGAAATCTGACCATGAGATAGCGAGATCTTTATAAATCTGCCCCATTTCACAAGGTGTAAGTGCTTAAAAATGCTTCATTAGAACGTATGTTCTTTTGAAATATTTATTTTCCTTTTAATTACATGTGAATTAGCTGGAAGAAGCTGTAGGGAAGCCCTCTTACTGACTTAAGCCTTCTCAGCAGTTTGTTAAATTCTAGCCTCAAATCCCTTGAGGGAATAGTGGATTCAAAGCAGCTTTTAATCATACTATAAGGAGGGTGAAGTAGTATGTAAGTAGGTCATAGAGAAAGCATTACAAGTGCATAGGTTATTGCTTTATTTAACAACTACAGTGTAACACACTTTTCAAAGCACATTTGCTTTTGCCATTTAAAAGTTAGAGGCAGGAACAGGGTCAAATGCAAAAAGAAACCCAGCCTATAAAAGATACTGAGATAAGACTCAAGGAAAGCTTATAGGAAGAAACTGCATTCAGATCATATGGTTCTCAAACATAAATTATGTAGTGCCTATGTATGAATTAAGTCTCAAACATGGAGAAATAAAATAAATCAACAGCAAAAATCTGCACGTTGGCTCTGTTATCTGTAACGGTATTGTCACATTCCTGATGGATACCAGAGTGCAAAATAGCAACTTTTATTAAAAATGAAGGAACACTGCTGAGGTAAAAAAAATTGAAGCTTCGGTCTGTTACTACAGTACAGAGGGAAATGAAGAGGGGTAATAGCAAATGAAGCTGCACTAATTTTCACAGTATGTATCAGGCAATAGAGGTAAACAAGAGCTTAGAGGATCTTCATTATTTCTGTGCAACCATTGTCCACTGATATTAAGCATTTTCAGCTAGTGGAGCATATGGCCATTTTAAAGAAAGAACCTGGAATTTGGAATCAGCAGTTTGGGGAATTTAACTCAATTCCAGCTACAAATGCCTCTTCCCCAACTAGCCCTCATTTCAGAGGCCCAGACCCCATCTGTTCCTACTGTTGCACTCTCAGCGCCTCAGTTTCTCCATGCATCTAACAAAGCAGATAGATAGAGCAGTTCTACCTCCCATTTGCAGATTAGTCACCATTTAAAAGGCTTTTCAAACTGATAATGTTAGATGCAATTCTCCAAACAATTCAGCCTTTGAAAATGAACACCTCTTCAAAAAGAAACCCACGCAATAGAGGTAGGGCTGGAGAAAGACAAAGGACTTGTCGGATCACTCAGTATATGATTTCACTCTGACATCACCACCACTGTTCTCATCCTTTGCCTTCCATGTACCACAGTCAAATCCAGTGTAGTGCTCACCTCTCCAAACCCCGCTCCTCACTCATTCCTTAATTGCCATTCTCTTAATCAACTTGCCCCCCAGTGTTGCACCAAGGAAATGCTACCTTTGGAATCACTTCAAGGGAAAGTTTCCGAGTGACTTCACTCTCCACCAAGCCTGCAAGGCAACATGAAGAGAGTTCAGATCCTCTGCTTTATTCTCCCCTAAGCCAATGAACATGCTCTGGATTCAGCTTATCTCTGGCATCAAAACAAGTTTCTAGGAGAGGAGGCAGGATCTGATCTCAGCAGTGGTGGTGCAAATTCGGAGCAGGCTCAATTGACTACGGTAGAATCACTCAGGATCTTGCACTAATGCAAGTGGAAAAGGAAATCTGGTCCAGATAGTAACAGTGAATGCAAATCAGGTGTTTGCTATCTATCAGAAAGAAATACCTCCTGGGTAAGCCATGAGCTGGGAAAGAGTAGCATGGCTAGTAAAAGAAAATAGAGTATCTTGTTTTTGTGGTAGGAAACAACATTGCCTGCCTATCAGTGAGCCAGAAAGTCTATGGGCTTTACTCCTGGAGGTTCAAGAAAGGCAGTGGAAAGAAAAGCAAAACACACAAGCACAAATTATACAAAGCATCTGTGCAGAGCTGCACAATTGTGTGAAAGCAGTAAGCAATTAATGTGAAAAGCAGTAAAATTTCTTGAGCAGCCAAAGTAATGGACCCAATTCTGTACAATTTTACCCTTTGCAAGTATTTTGATTATTTGTAACAAGTCCATCTTTAACAATTAGGTCCGATATTGGGATAAGGTTTTGCTTTATAAACCCTTACCCTTTCAGTAAGGAATTTTTATTTGCCTTATGACTTCTCCTGAAACAAAAAAAACCCACATATTTCCCTTCATCATGTTTTGAGATACAAAAGAGTTTGCATGTAACCAAAAGCCTTGTAAAAGAAAATTAAATTATTAGCTAGAACTGATCAATGAATTTTGAGTACTGAAATCGTAGTTGCTATTGAGGAGGAACCAATGGGCTACCCATAGCAGCTAATCAGTAATGTTCAGAAATAAACGTCATTTAAAATCAGCCCTGGAAAAAGGTACCTCAAATTAAGCATTTCTAGAGCTTTCACTTGAAGCATACTGATATTATGTAAACTTGGTTGCTATAGTAAAACTTCCTACTCATTTTTATTTTTTTTCCTTTCTATTTTATACCACTGTAGGGGTGATTTCATCACACTCTGAGTATGAGGCCTTTATTTCATTTCTCAGGTAATAACTCAATATTCATGAAACATTTAGGCAAGGTTTTGTGACACGAGGTGGACACTCTAGGCTACTGAGGGCTTTTACAAAGCTTTGGAGGAACTTTTGCTAACAGCATTCAAATACTTGGGACAGTCACTCATGACTAACGGAGTCAAATCCTGCTTAGGGCTGGTGCTGAGCATCTGGCCAGTCTCATGTGTTCCAGTTGGGCTCTCCATGGCAATCTAAACACCTAGGACCCAGACTCACTTTGCTGTTGTTTGTTTACGACCCTATTGAAGAGCATTGCTTTTGATCCATAGGTGTTGCCTTTGTGTAGTGCCTTGTGCCTAGGTACACAGGGCCAACCCAGTCCTCTCACAAACTTAGCAACAGGCACTGACTTTTTCTTTATTCCTTTTTTTTTTTTTTTTTAATTTTATTTTATATTTTATGAACTATATTGCCACTCACTGATTCCAGCACCAACCACAACCCAACCAGTAAAGTAAGAAGGGTTCTGCATGCTCTGGGCAAATCTGATTTCCTTCTAGATAATGGGTATTTTAACAAAAGGAACCCACCTTTCCAGACAACTCTAGAACAGCAACCTATAATGGAGGCTTCATATGATTGGATTTGGCTTTTGTAGTATCTTCAGGTGAAGAAGCATAAGCTCATATGACAAGACGGGAGGGATCACACATCGGGTGCTCATATGTGTGAAGCTCCATTCTCACAAATGTCTTCACTGGGTAGGGAAAAAGCCCACCACAACCAAGCATCCCTTATCCTAGCCCAAACCCACTGTGCCAACTACTAAGAGACAATAAATACTCCCCCATTTTATTATCAACTTGAAATTTCTCAAGGTTTTTGTCCAGCTTGGGGGCTGACACAGGAAGAGGGTGGTACGGGCTGGGTAGAGATAAGGGCTGGATTTGGACTTAGTGCTAGGGGAAGCAATTTTCAAAGCAATGGGCAAAGGCAGTTGTAAAATTACGATATGGCAGCAGCAAGGCAAAAGGATGGATAAGGGACATCGAGAGACAGGAAGCCAGAAGTAGACTTCTTTTTAAAAACCAAATGGAGTCAAATTTGTGGGGTTTATTACAGGATCTAAATTAACCTACTGCCATGTACCTTTGAGTAACTGCAGGATCTTCATGACTTTAACCTCTGTCTTCCTTCCCATTCACTGCTACCACGTGTTTTTCTTTCCTTTTCACTGCCAACAATTGGCCCTCGCGTTATACTCAATTTGCAACATCTTTAAGGTCTTTTTTCATTTGTTAGTGAAGTGCCTAGCATACATCTTGGTCCTCAGAAATAACAAACAATCACTCTGATAATATGTAAAGTAACTAGCTTTGTTTGACATTGTTATTTCCTGCAGACAGAATCCATTAAATCAGACATGAAGGAAAGAAAGAAAAGGCTCCTACAGCAACTGTAATGCATTTAGACGTGCAGAAAACTGCACCATGTCTGTTTGTATTTTTTTTTCCCCTAAACCTACATTGTGAGAATTGCTACATAGGTCAGATCAGAAGGTCCACCTAGTCCATGCCCTGTCACTGATAATAGCTTGTAATGGATGCGCAGAGATAGAGAATGAGTAGGGGAAGTGTACTGTCATCCTTTCTATCTTCCAGCAAACAGTGGCTTGGGGACATTCTGAAGTCAAAGACTGAATCCAGACCAAGATGTTTAACAGGTTCAAAATCACCAATTCCGATTTTTTTTTCCCTGAGTTCTCTCTCCCAAAGGAACATTTATAAAGTCAAATGTTTATTTCTCCCAGAACTGCCTGTTAAATGGGATGCTCTTAACAATTTCAGAGATTTCAGGCTCAGTACAACAAATAGGAACACCGGCTTGCCGTTCTGAAGCAAGACATTAAAAAACAGCTAGCTCAGTTTTTAACATAAAATATTTCACTTTTGTATAGTCACAATAATTCTTACGGAACATTTGAATCCATTAAATAACACAAAAATGATTAGCCACGAGGCCCTGAAACTGGCAACTATTTTGGCATCCTTTTGTGAAAACAACTCATCAGACAAAAATTTGGTCACTTTGGATTGCTACACTCAGGCGTGGGGGTTAACTAAGTTAAATGTATGTTCATCAGACGTTCACAGGCAGATCTCCATATGATTCATCTGAGCAGTTCTGCAGAACACCTGATGTTGCCAATGCAGTTCTGTTAGTGTTTTGTTATTTTTAAAAGAGGTTATATAACTCTCTCATTAAAATTAAATGTGGGCTGAAATGATGCAGGCAAATTTTCAAGCTTTAGAGTGAGCTTCTTCCTCTTCCATTTTAACCAAAAATAGATAATTTTTTAGGCAGAAGAAAAAGAAAATGAAACCAAGAGATTGTTGAAAATAGAGTCTCTGAGAATTTAAGTTTTCTGATAATTCACTGTTTGATTTCTAGAGGGCCTCAATTCTTCAGATGCTGACCTGCAGCTTCCAGGGAGAGCAGGTGCAGGATTCGAATCTTAAATTCACTCCATAGCACAGCCATCACATCATCCACAGCTATCTACACTTGCAAGGTTCAATTTCCAGATGATCCACGTCAGGGTGCCCTTGCTTTTCTCTTCTCTTTTCTATTTGTCTAAAAGGGATAGCAAATTCCCACGTTCCCTCTCTGATTTTCTGTAATTTTTTGCCCTCCAGCCCTCTGCTCCGTTTTCCTCCTCGTGACAGACTGTTGTCTGGCATCCTCAAAGGCTGCTCTCAAAGATGACCTGCTGATTTGCTGCCATGGGAACTCGGAAGCAAGGACAGCGTTTCCCCCTTCTGCACCCAAAGGCACATGCAACAGTTCCTGAAGCCACCACTTTCCGTACGGTAAAAGTTTGCCCTCCTCTGTTTCAGAATCATTGCAGGGACATCAAGAAGGTTGTGCCTTAAATAATAGAAAAGATTCAACCTCTCTGGAATCCAGAACCTAGCAGCAGCCACTGCTGAATTATTTGGAGGAAGGTAAAAAAGTCTAATATGAATGCAAGCATGCAAATTGCTTTTTAGAACTGGAGGAGAAAAGCTTAGGCAGCAAAGTGTAAGACTCAGGAAAAACCCTCTCTAATGTAACAGCAGAAAGCATTATCTTCATATAAGTGCCATATTTAAAACTTCCTAAGCAATTTTTTGGGTAATCCTATTTCTTTGAATCAGAGAATTGACCTAAAATTAGTTTATTCTACCAGAATGAGGGACACAGGCTAGCACACCAGGACCAAGTTAGCTGCATGGACAGACAAGCAAGTAATCCTCTCTGTTTGCCACTCCCAAACACAATTTTAATTAATGTTTTAATTGAAATACAATACGTTTTTACTTGGTTGTGTTTTACAGGGCGGCCTGTGATCCACACTGTGTCATCCTTGGTGCACCAGTGCAGGTTTACAGACCACAGTAGTTTCCTACAAGTACTGACTCTTAAGAACTGAATCCAGTAATGTGGTCATAATGCATAACATAATTTCATGAACCACCTAGAAACTGAGTGCAAATTTGAGAACCGATGCTCTCCAGCAATGAGAGAGCCTGAAGATGCATGTCTGATATTTGCCCATGATTAGAAAGCCTGAAGATGCATGTCTGATATTTGCCCATGAAATGGTCACTGCTCCTTAGCAGAGCAGAGAGAATAAAGTTGTAAGAGTAGCTAAAATCCATTCTGCATCCTACTTGAGTTCATTAGTACTTAGGGTATGTGAGTTTCAAGATTGGAACAAGAGATGAAAAAATTAGGGTCCAGATCAAGATTCACCCTAAATTTGGGAAAATTCTTACTTAGGCATTCACTGCCTTTATCAATCCCAGAAAGAGAGTTAATCTTCAGTGCAGCATTAACTTGCCAAGACCAGTATTAAAGTGAGTTTAATTGCTGCATTTGCTTCCGCTGCAGGGTGAAATAACACAAAAGCAAAACAACAACAGAAAAGCTGTGTTTTTGCCATGACATGAGAGTTAGAGGAAAAATCCAGTTTTTTTTTCCTCTGTGAGGATGCCAGCAGTCCTGTTTCATAAACTCCAGCGATTCATCACTATCCCAGGCAGCCAATCATTCAGCAGGTCAAGTCGGAATGGGCTGTGGAGCCAGCAACTCCTGCTGCCCTGATAATGCATGTCATTCCAGGCATGGCGACATGCTTTCTCAACAGCTGCCATTTTCAGTTCCCTTTTATATGGCTGACATACAAGTAAACGTGTTGGAAGCAGTAAAACAGTCATAGGGAAGCAGTTGCAAAGACAAATAGCACCTGCACATGATAATCTCTAACGTATTAAAGAGTGAAGAAGAATATGTTTTGAAGCAGAATTTCTTTCTTTTAAAAACATCACTTTACATCAGGGAGTTTACATGAGCGTGTGTGTGAAAGAGAGGGATTTTATTTTATTTTTTTACAATGTGCTCAGATAAATGTCCAGACATTTGTCTTGGTTATAACCCTAGTGGATGTAACTAAAGGGAAAAAATACAACACAAAAAAACTAGCCATCATTAGAGGAAAAAACATGCCACAATTCACCTGTAAGATATGATATGGTATAGTTGGATGTTCCTGAATTCAGTAACGCTCACTTTAAGAAACACAAGTGCTCTAATTCAGGGAAAAGATAATGGTTTTCTCCTGTTGTTTGTTTTCAGCTTTTATCCCTTATAATCTGACTTAAATTTCATGAACTGCTTATTCAATAGCTCATCTCTGAATTAAGTGTAGTTGAATAATTTTTTGCAGATGAAAACTAACTTCTAGGGGAAGAGGATTATAGAAATAAACAGTCACAATAAACAGATGTTTAAACTTCTGTGCACATGTACATGTGGCGTACATACACACCGATGTATACCTGCATGTTAGACAGCATGTGCAATTTATGTACATAGAACATGGAAGGACCCCATGCATACACATAAATGGCAAAATAAAATAAAAATAATTGCTTTCCACAACAGTGCCAGAACAAGATTTCAAATGCATAAGATTATCCATATTAATTTATGGTAATCTGCAAATGAATGCTGCAGAGACATTACAGGTTATCCAAAATGGTACTTGCATTTAATGAGAAACTACCACAAAATATCAAGACAGATTTAGTTGCATCTTCTAATACTCCCCAAATAAATATCATGCAAAAGACAAAGTAAAAGGCACACTTCCCCTTTGGAATAACTGTCAAAGGAAAGCCAAGCCTTTCTATCTAAACAAAGTCCTTCTCGACATCTTGCTTTCAGATTTCATCAACTTAGGTGTTTTCAGGGCTGTAAGCAGTGAACTTTCCATCAGCAGCATCTTCAGCTAATTAACCCTCCTGATTACAATAATTAGTATTGATTCACTTCTGAATGACTTCTTAAGTATTCAAGCACAATCTACACTTGCAGTAAAACTTCTAGATATGAATATTAATTGAATGCTCTCCTTTGTTTTTCAGCCCCAAAGGTATAGTTTGCAATCTTATATACTTAAATTTGATAACAGAAACACTTCAGTTTTATTCTCATTTAACAAAGAGAATATTAACATGTTGATGTTACAGATTGTGCTTTGTGAATCTGGAAAAAATATAGACAAAGATTCCAGGCTAATAAATAAATATCTTTCACTTCCATTTCCCATGGCAGAATGGAAAGCCAAGTCCCAGATTAGCACCTTGCTCTACCAGGTACGACCAAGGACAGTATTTCTTTTTGGCATTACTCCTGGTCATCGTAAGAACAAATAACAACTCATGCAGAGTCTCTGTATTAGCTCTCTTAGCACTGTTATGGAAACAGATGTTGCCAAGTTTGACAACTGTTAGGTACCACATTGCTTTGTGAATGGGCGAGATTTAGCATAGGTAAGGTTGAGGACACCTGTGATGTTAAGAGCATAAGAGCCTATACAGTCTCGCAAAAGCCAACAATTTTGTTCAGGCATGCTAAGAAATAGTGTATGTTACAGATTTGCTTTACTTTCTTTGATGTTAATAATAATTGTTATGGCTCAAAAAGCAGTATTTCAGTAAATATTCATAGATTTTTCTTTTTTTTTTCTTTTTTTTTTTCCTTCTTTTTTTTTGTAGCAGGATTCACACAGACTAATTCAAAAATTAGCCTTTGATGTGAATAGAATGTCAGAAAACACCTTTGGAAAAATACAAAATAATTGGCAATCTAAGACAAAAAATCTTCATTGTATGGATTTTATGCAGCATTTAATCTGAAAACATAGGAACTACTGTAAGTTTAGTATGAACTCACCTGTGAGAAGAGCGCTTGGGAAAGAGTTTTAGTATTGAATAGTCCTTGTAAGTGGAGGGTGAGTGTGCTGCCCAGGTGTCTCTGGGTGTCTGCTACAGACGTGGCACCCACCCCACTCTGGGCAGTCACCAAAGGGGAATTTCCATGTCAGCGGAGCGAGCTGCTCACTGGGCTTCCCAGCACAAAGGGCATCAGCTGCCAGAGAGCACAAGCTGCGGGCGGATAACTTGGTAAAACACAACGCAGCCGGTGCTGGCAGTGGAGAGCAGTTGTGAACTAGTTAATGTTTGGCCCCAAAGAAGTTCTTCCAAGAAAGTGAATTACTGCATGGTCCCGTTGTATTAAACACAATCCGTGCACTCTTCATGTTTATGCACAGCACACAGTATGCAGGCACCACCTAATAATCCATAACCTCTACGCTTCAGGCGTATTTTATGCGATATTACCTTATTATTCATGTAAACTCTTTCCTATTGATTTATACTATCTCAACACACAAGGGAAAGAGATGAGACAACAACAGAAAAAATGCAAAGAAGCATAATAAACACTCAGAGTCTCCCCATAAAACATTGCTGTTGAAAATACATGCTTAGAAAGTTCTGATCCGTACCAATAAATCTTTAATGTTTTGTTTTGTTTTGTTTTGTTTTAAATTAAGGGGTCCTGACCCTGTATAAATCACGCACTAGAATCCAGGTTAAAAAAAAAAATCACAAAGCCCTTAAGATTAATTGAGCCAAGCAAAAAATAAACCCCACTGACAACCATCTACCTGTTCTCTCGGAAGTAAAGACTACAATTACAGTGAAAATGATGCATTTACTTAACATGCAAACTATTTAAAGGCTTTATACAGCTTCAGAAACTCCATGAGACTCATGACAATTCATTTCATTTAAGACTGCTGTCCAAGTAAAGACTCCAAATTTTTGAAGAGCTTTGTAACAGTTTATTTTCCTAATGCAAAATGTCTGTGAACATTTTTCCAGATGCAAAACAAAAACTGCTAAGTGTTCGGATCCTAAACTATGGCTGTCAAAATAGATAGATAATTCACAAAATGTCATATGAATAATTTGTTAGATTTGGGGATATGAATAGGAATCATCCAGGTAAATTATTCTGCCTGACCTTAAAAATTCTAACATATGCTAATAGCTGGATTGTAAAAATGGAAAGTAGCATAGGCTCCCACTTTGAGATCTGATTTATCATTTTTATTGCATTTTCATTACCTAAACAAAATTAGAAGCAGTATCTTCAAAACAGCAGTTAAAGTTGATATGATCGGGCATAAAATCATGCAAGGGCACATTTGGCAACTATGCATTTGCCAGATTGACAGCAGTATTGTAAGCTTTCAGAATCAATAAGTTTTCTCTTCACAGTTAAAGGAGAGGATGGCACCAATAAATCTCCAACTTAATGCCATGGACATAATTGTAAGACGCAAACCTCCCCCTCCCTTCACTATTAGCAGCGGATCTCAGATGAAACAACCTTCACAAATTAGGCAATAGACTTCATATTATACTGCATACACAGAAAGATTAAGGGAAATGAAAAAGGGGCTGAGAAAAGGAAAGAAAAAACACAACAAAAACACCCCATCCCCAGACATACATTAAGCTAGTTTGACAGCACCATTGTTCAGCTGTCCCATTGTCAGACCAAAAGATGTATTCAGTGCTATGATGTCTGCTAGCAAATAAACAAAAGACTACATTTTTCAAAGCGGGGTGCCAATTCCAGCATAATTCTGTGTGTGTGTGTGTGTGTCTGTGTGTCTCTGTGTGTGTCTCTGAAAAGAGAACTCGGTGCTGGTCCCCCGCTAAACCTGGGAGCATAAAGAATATATGTATAATCCCACATGCAGAAGTATTTATGTATTTTTAAAACATCTTCAACTGGAGAGGACGAGGTAGAGCATTAATAACTATTTACATAGGGTAAGTGAAAATTAAAGTGGTATTTAGGGCACTAGCTCTAATATGGAGTCTCCCTGAGCTTTTTCCATGCTTATTCCATGCCCAGTGCATAATAATGAAGCAGGCAGAAATATTGCAAAGGAGGTGATAAAAGAAATACCACCTTTCATTTAAGGGGAAAAAAAAAAGAAAAAAAAAAAAGATACATAAATATTATATTTTCCCTCCTTGCCCTCTCCGTACATTTGTCGTCATACATGAAATGTGCGGTTCTAACTCATGGAAACGCTCCCTGCACGCAGCAATGCCTGTCTTTTCCTTTAAATAGGGAAACTACTTAATACCCAGCACGGATATAGTTGCAGCGGGCCCAGGCAACTCGAAAGCACGCGTTAAAACAAAGGAGACAACATACCTTAAAAGCAGCTCCTCATTTCTCATAGTAACAGCGGATTTGGGACAGCGCATGCTTTCTGCACCGATATTCTCAACAAAAGCCAGTTCAGAAGTGCGCTCAAACATCAATGCCACAGTAGCTACTCACTAATGGCTACTCTTTCTCTCTCTAGGCAGACGCTGAGTGGTGGAGCAAAGGGGCCCCTGCAGATTCACTAAGCAGAAATAATCCTCTCTGACAAGTTATGTTGTCTGGGCATATTTTACATTAATGCACTGTGCTGCCTATAGGGGTCTTGTTTGCGTTCACTCTAGCCTAGCTGGTGTTAGCTCTCTTAATTACTATAAAAAAAAATAATTAGTGACAACCCCCCCTCCCTCACCTCCCCTGAAAAAAAAAAAAAAATAACGGAAAGAAAAGAAAGGCAAATATATGGGTGAAGGAAGGAAGGATCTCCCCCCCTGGAAGGATGCATGCTTGATATGGATCTTTTGTTTGCCCTGTGAACTCGGTGAATACAGTGGCAAACAGATGCTGCAGTTCGCGAGGCTTGTGCACTTGAAGGGAATTGGGTTAGAGGCTCTTTCTGGGGCTTTGGAGTCGCAGCTGGAGCTCTTGCTCCCTGCCTCCTTCCCTTCCCTTCCCTGTTCAAGGCTGAGTGGCTTTATGGGACCTGCCAGCTCGCATCAGAGAGACTGGAGAGTATTCATGCAGGCACCTGCGGATCTTCTGTAAGTTTTCCCTTTATCTGAGCAATTTTAACCCCTCCAAAACACAAATCCTTTACGTTACTTTAACAAGTAACAGTTTGCTTGAACCCAGCCCCATGCGCTTGGTTTGGCAGAGTTCTGGCAGACAGGAAGGGGGTTGCATTATTCACTGATTTACTCACTTCCGATGTATGAAAGGAACTGTAGCGTGACTCTGATTTCAAGGAAACAGCCTTTTGGGCTCTAGTTGGGAGATCTGCCATGTGATTTAGAAATTGGTTGTAGACTTCACAGTTGCCAGGGCAGTCAAAGAGAGGTTTATATTCACATCTTTCACATCTTGGTTTCAGCTTCTGGTGCTGATTGGTGAATCTTTAAACCATGCTAGAAGCACTATTTTTTTCTTTTTTTTTTTCTTCTTTTTTTTTTCTTTTTCTTTCTGTATCTGTGTTTCTGTTTGTTTTGAATCTACATCAGATACTTGAGTTGGTGCTTATTTAATAGATGAAAAAAGGTCAACAAGACCTTGATGCTTTTTTCAGCCAAAGGCTTTTCTGCACCACTGAGACAGTAAAACGCATCTTAACAATAGTTCTCATTTTCTCTGAGGTCCTATTCACATTGGAAAATGTAAGACTCGATGAACACAGTCTCCAAAAATTAAAGCTACTCAAAAAGACCATTAGGAGTAAAAGATACTAAGCTTGAAATAAATTTGGACCTGAAAACTTGAATCCAAACTTTCATACACTTCTACCTATATCTATGGTTGATCTAACACTCCTTCCTTCATTATACATTAGTGTCTTAAAATCTGTCTTAAAGAAAAAAAATTAAAAAGTCTTACTGTGATATCCTGATGTGCTACTGCTTCTATCTGCTGAACAGAACTTGGCATTTAGAGGCTTGATCTTTCTGGTAAACTTTACTCTGGGAACGGAGGCAAAGAGGGAGAAATCGCTGGCATAAATATACTGGTAGCAACTTCTTGCCTTCCAGATAACAGCTATAAACGTCTATTAAGGTCATAAATTTTTTTGCAGTAGAAACCATCCTTTTGTTCTATGCTTCTCATTTAGCACTGTGAGACCCTGGGATTAATTTCTGTCATTTTGGTATAATATTTGTCAAATGACCAAAAGACAAGTGACAAAAACAAAGCTAGGCATAACTACTTTTAATGATGTACGAAGAGATGAAGACAGTAGTTCAAGAAACATGAATATCATGAAGGACTGCAAGTCAAGAGAAGGCAGGTTTCTGTTTGCTTCGCTTTTCATCTGCGAAACACGGCCAGGATTCTAGTTCCTCTTGTAATAAAAAAATATGAATTATCATTGTAATGATTAGAAATTCAAACCAATACCATGTTCAAATGTCATACTCCAAGGTCAACTGAGACAACACTGCTTGTACTTCATACTAAAAATATCTGAACAGCCCTGGAATACAGCCAGGAAAATACTAAACCAGCATGACAAATTCCATACCTCCTGCCCCAAATGCTAAATCCATTACTACCATTTTAAAGTATGGCCATTGGCACTCCAGATTTCTCTCACCATTTGCCTACAAATGACTTTCACCCAGCATACCACACCACAAGGCCCAAGCTGCTCCAGACCAGCCTCACACTCGTAAGACTGATGTAGAAGAGGAAGCAAACACTAGAGAATGCTCAAGAATATACAGCTGAATGGGAAGTGTCAAACAGTCTGATAAACTGCTACAGTTTTCCAAAAATATGGCAAGTATCGGCATCTTAAGGCACTACTGGCTGCAGGGACAAAGATTTCTTTTTAGGCTGAAGTAGAATGATTTCCACAGAGCCCTTTGGTGGGGAATCAATGGGCTTCTGTTGGGCAGCTCTGCACAGTTGCAAGTTCTCCATCGTTTCTGTACTTAGAAAGAAGGCAAAGCAGCAGCAGTAGGAAATAAAGTGAAGTACTAAGGAAGGACTCATCTATGACCAACGGAATAAATAAAGGAAAAGAAAATAAAACCCTCAAAGCGGCAACAGACAGACAAAAAGAACCTATGTTTTCTATCACACATAATGAAATGTCTGACAGAGCAACATCTGCAAAGGGATCACAGCTGCTGAAGATGAGAGGGAATATGAGTATTATTTTTCAATTGTAAGATATAATAAGCAGGAGTGCCTTTAAAATAATATGGCTTAAGGGAAGATTAAACCAGATGCACAGGGCTATCTGGCTTCTTTCAAAGATGAAAATCCAGCTGTGGAGTTTAAATACAACATTTAATAATAAAATTGATTGTAGATTTGTAACTGATATGTATATTTTGCAGAATGTTGTATACAAATTACATACAGTGGTGGGCCTTAGAAGTTTTGTTGCCCTGTGTTTAAAGTAAACACAATCCTTCTACATACGGTCTATGAGTTTGTTCAAATAATTGTGTGGGGTTGCAAAACCTCGAAAGAGTGCGGGAATACCAATCATTTACGGAGGGGAAAATGGTTAAAACTTCCGTAGCAACCAGTAGCCACATGAGTGATTTATATCAATTAAAAATCCATCTTCTTCTCTCTGCTTCTTTGGCTATTCTGTAGAATGTTCAGAAGTCCAAATCACAATAGTTCTTTGCTATACTAAGTGAGCAATAGTTCTAGCAGAAATGAACTACATTTCATGACAGAAAAATGGTGGACAAGTGTCTAGGACAACAGCCTGAAAATTATGAATGCAGTCATTAGAGTAATAGAAAACCTTGATTCATTTTCCCATTTTACCACATGTCCCTGTATCAAATCATGTGCAAGTCAATTAACCTCTTACTCACATCTCCATCTTTACAATGGAAAAATCCAATGAACTGCATAAAACAGTATGACAATAAATGCACAGAACATTAACAGCTATTTAAAACAGTGTGTTATTGAGAGTCATACAAATATTTAAAATGTGTCTTCTCCCCACAAGAGGAGTCTATGTCCCTGTTGTCTGCTGTTCTGTGTGGTTATTTATGGTCAAATTGTTGTTTTGTATAGGTGTGAAAAGCTGCTTTTCTAATCTGATAGCATTTTACTGTTTTTGATAGTTAAATCCCACCTTTGATGCTGAGCAATTAGCCTAAGATAGTCATACAGGGTTTTTCTGTTGTTGGTGCAGATAAATTTGTTGTACTAAACAGCATTACCATGTTTCTCCATTGACTCCCATGGGATTAGATACCTAACTTTTAGATATGTATATGGGGCAAGATGAAGCCAACCTACATGCTGAAAGCTGAGGTGAGAAATCCCATGTTTCTGCTTCAGCATCACCAGGCAGAACCCAAGGACCTGTGCTGCCACCACCCTGATACCTGAGCACATCTGGCACATGCAGATGTGGTTGCAACCTGCCTTCTGGGTGTCTACAGCATTCAAGCTGGAGCTAATGGTTTGGCTTTTGGCACTTTTTAATTTGAAGACCTATATGCTACAGCCAAGTGAAATTTGAAGCAAAAGGAAATCAGCCTCAGCTTCAGAAATGGAGTGTGTAGGATCATTCCAATGTACAGTTGGTTCATTTAGACATTTCCTCCTAAAATCTCCTGACAAAATGAGCATCTTATCACCCACAGCTCTTCGATTATTAGAAATGGCTGAACACAAGACCCACTTTTGCTAGAACCAGAGCACTCCAAAAACTTTGCCAGTGAATGTGAATAGCAAGAAATGGGCTTCAACTCCATTGGCCATGTCACATTAAGCTTCTTCTCTTCTCTTCTTGAGGTTTTTGCTTGTTTTTTATCTAGAACAAATTATGTGTTTGTTTCAGTTTCTTCTGATTATTTTGTTGTTGTTGCTGTTTGTATTGTCTTATCTTAGCTGTATGTTGGAGATAAAATTTGGTCCAAGAGGAATTTACAGATTATTAGGAGATCAGCAGCCACACGGACAGTCCTACACTTGCTAGTCTGTATGTACACACAGATGGATAAGCTTTACTTTACTGCTTTACTGCTACTTTACTTACTCTTTACTGCTATAGGATGTAATAACAAAAGATACAGAGGCACCTTTCTTACCACTACGTATCTTCTCACCACTATGTATCTTAATACAATGTCATAGTTAAACATACTGATCAGTTTTAGGAGCAACTGCATGCATACACATCATGCTGTCTTTTGGACAGGCACTAACTGTACGCATTGAATGCATTAATCATGCCCATGGTATCTGGAGGTGTCATCTCTGTGCACAGGAAAAGGAAAATTATTTTCAAGCTCCTGCAGTAAAGATGCAGCAAATCACAGTTGGGTTTTATTATTATTATTATTGTTGTTTTAGGCATGCAATAAAAACAGTCTAACATTTGCCAGCATCTTCTTTTGT
Organism: Perdix hodgsoniae; assembly: GCA_035772895.1. Taxonomy (NCBI): domain Eukaryota; kingdom Metazoa; phylum Chordata; class Aves; order Galliformes; family Phasianidae; genus Perdix; species Perdix hodgsoniae. The sequence continues at coordinate 28,078,770 of JAPSGF010000006.1, forward strand.
CTGCTTTGGCAGATCTTTTAAATGATATGCCTAGCTTTCCTATCTGAGTCATGGGGGTAGCAATTACTTACAGACCAACAAAATGCAGGTCAGTCAGTCTGGATGATGCAAGAGGATTTTTCTTGCCTTACTTTTTCCACCTGGCAGCATCCAAGGAACATCATGAAAATAAAATATCACAGACAGAAAACACAGAAGTTCAAAATGTTGTATAAATGCTGAAGATGAATATTTGGGCAGCAGGGAAATAAAAAGTTTCCTATTTAAAGCAGAAGCAAGACTGGTATTCACTGTCTCTCTCTGTTTGAAAAGGTGTGTGCTGCTTCCCCCTAGCATTCAACAGCGCTGACTCAGAGCATCTCAGCATCTGGAACACAGGGGCACAGAAGGAACAAAATTCTCTATTTACTTAAACGATCTGCTCTGGTGCTTCTGCCACCCTTGACAAAGGAGGGACAAAAATTGCAGCTTGTGCAAATCACAGAATTGAACACAGAAACGCACATCAGTGTATTTTTTTAAGACAATATATCACTTGAAACAACTTACAACTGGCCAGGTTGTGATTGCAGACATGGCTACTCTACAAAGCAAATAATTTATTTGGAAAGCTCTACATGTCATAAGAACATCTGGCCAGCAACTAAAGGGAAGGAGGAGAAAGCTGATCAAAAGAGCAAAGAGAAACAGAGAAAGCAACAGAGCAGCAGATCTGAGAGAAAGAGAGAAAAGACGGCAGAGAGAATGAACAGATGCTTACAGAATCATTTATTTTCTGCTTTAACATTTACTTGAGATATCAGTAGAACCTGCTTTGTCTAAACAGGAATATCTTTATTTCAGGCTTGTAGTAATGCCAGGATCATCACTTCTAGATGTGCTGTGTGAAAAATCGAAGACCTTGTTTTCTTATGAGCAAGAAAAGCTGAAGAAAGTGAACTTCCACAATATATACAGATATATAAGCTGTGTATGTGCACATGCGTGAAGGAATGAGAATGGTATTAATAATTACAGCTGAGAATTTAATGGCTATTCATCTTCTTAAATTGCACCTAGAAATAAAATCACATTTAACAATTCTATTGTGCCTATTTTAAAATGACCTTATGGTGCTTTGTGTGGAGGGAGTGTTTCACACCTCCATAAAATATATCCAGCACTGAGGATGACTGTGGCTATTTAAAAACAACGTATCGGGAGAGAAAACAGTGTTCAGCATAAACTGATGCACAACTGAAAATGAAGTAGAAGTTTAATTTATTGGATCCGATGTCTAGATGTGTGGACACATCTACCAAGAGAACCTTTAGTGATGAATGTGATGTGAGAAATTGACCTTACTCCTACACTATCTTACATGAAATGTAGGCTTATGGGGTCAACTCATCATTCATTAAGTTGGCTGAAAAGGTAGCTAATGTAGCACTGCCCTGTACGTAAGGGAAATTAGATCACAAAAGTGATCTTTCGTTGCAAATGTTGGTTGAAAACTCCTGATCCTACAACACTGTGCTAGACTTTGAAGAATGGAGTATTTACAAAATCCTTTTTTCCCTTTACATACTCACAGAAGGGAAGAAAATAATAGATTGATTTCTATATAGTTGTCATAAAAATGCAACTAATAGCTACAATATATTTTCCATTAGTTTACAAATGCATTAGTATAAACATTTGTTTCCGCAGCTTTTACCCTCCATAATTAACTTTATTGCATGATTAAAAAAAATTATGTCACTTCTTTCATACTTTAAATTCTCTACCTAATATTTTATATACAGAAGATGCTGTTCTCTTTTTCACTTCTTTTTTTCTTCAAAAGTCTATTAGCATTGATTAAAAAGAAAGAGTTGGAATAAAAATTTTCATTTAGGTTTACTGTAGAGTACATCTTTTTACCTTTGTCATGTCATCCAGCACTTGACAATTTTGTGCAAAAATAGTGATTTTTAGTGATTTTTGTTCCTAGATTCATAGTCATAAAGTCTATGCTTCAGAATTAGAATGTTAATTTGTGAGGAGGAAGAAATAATCAGACTGTGAGAGCACCCTGAGTATGAAGGCATTTGAAACTCTCTGATGTAAAACCTGGCCAAACTGAGGTTCTAGTCTAAATGATTCCTTTAAAACATCAGAGTGTAAGGTTTTGAAGAGAAAGATATCAAGTTTGAAGTTGCTTTTATTAGCTTGACATATAAGTTTAAAATGAAATACCTATTTTCTAGTAGTGAACTACCTATCCAGAAAAACACTGCTAAAAGCCAAAATTGCTACATTAATAGAGACAGTGTAAGAGGCAGCATATATCCACTTGCAAATAGCTCTTTCCTGTGGAAGTTAGACTGCATCTACCTTCCAACTTGAAAGCTTCAGTGGAAGATGTATGTTTATCCTAAGATACAGAGGGAGGAAGGTACAAGCTAAACCAAGTTATTTGTTAAAGATATGATCCCTGTTCACAAACGTACAAATTGGATCCTTATTAAGAATCACAAGGTGACCAGACTTTGCATGACCAAACTCTTCATACAGCTGGTTTCTTCAGATGTACTCTGGCCTGATTAATCCTGCTAAACTTTGGGCACTTAATGGAGAAGCCCAAGAGTGTACTCAACTTTGGTTCCCTTGACAATCTACAGAAAAAGACAGATTTCTCCCCTACTATTCCCAGTTCCTCTCACCAGAGGGCTCTTTTTGAATACACAAGAAGTACAGGTGACTACTGTCAATCTAGCATGTCCATCCATAACTGGATGAGAGGTCTCCAAGTCTGTCTTGTTCACAAATCCTTCTTCCTCAAGAATATTTGGGCAACAGGTGCAGGCTTGGCAATCACGTTCTATTTCAAAAAGTGCTGTGCTGCACTACGTGCACTTGTTTCTAACACTGGTCCCTGCTTTTGGGACAATCATCTTGGATTGTTTGGCACAAAGCATGGTCAGTGCTCACAATCTTGTCAGATCCTATCCACATTCAGCTGCACGCAGCTCTTCAGTGCTAGCAAAACCTTCAGCAAAACCTGCGCTCTGATCTTTACAAGTGCCAAGAAATCTGTTAAAGCATTTACATATTGCAACATTAAATGCTTGGTAAATCTCCACATCATTTTGTACTTTTGGTGTTCTCAAATCCACATAATTTATGTCTTCCGCAAGGCTAGATCCTGCAAAATTTGCTGAGTGCACTTCACTCTAAATTAGCACCCTGTAAAAGAAGTTCCTCCCTTCTTCTCATATGCTGTTATATGTAAAATCTACACCCAAAGTTAATTTCTTGCTGACCTTGTGCTGATTAATGCAAATTAAATTACATGCTAATTGCCCCAAATGGTTTGCATGCAGCCCAGAAATCAGATCTTTTTGCTGGTGGTAAAACACATTTGTGATTTTTACACAACGGTTGTATTAAGTCACTGTTAGTCTTGCAGCATCTTCAAAAATCAGATTTTTTTTTTTTTTTGGTAGTACTTTTTGGAAAGCAAGAAAAAAAATACCTAAAATAAACTAAAAAAGCATTATTAAGTTCTGATCCTGTCTTGCAGAAACCTCACTTCAACCTCGTGGGAGGAATTTTATGGCTCGTTCGGAGCTCAAGCTCCAAGATGCATTTTACAAAACCTTGAGCCAGTTTTGTTAAACCCGTCACTCCCTAATCCCCTTGTGCTTGTCAGCAGAGTACACAGGCACTTGATTTTGGACGTCTGACTTGATAAGGAGTGGGGGAAGTAGGGAGGGAAACAAGGATTGCTATTTTAGATAGATCTTACAATATTCTTGCAATTCAAGAGAACAAGGAATTATTTCAAACTGTGATACCAGGCAGAGAAGCTGTTAGAAAGGGGCAGTGTATTGTGTTCCAGGGTATCAGTGTCGTTTTGGCACTAAAATTGAATCCCGGTCATCAGACCTGATGTGTGACGGTTTGCTGAGGCTCTGCTTGGCAATTGGCATGGGGATCAAATGCAACAGCAGGTAATGCTCAGCTCCTCAGCTGTCCATGGAGTGGCTGATGTTTACAGTACAAATGCATTTTGTATTTGTGTCCAGCAGTGGGGATAAAATTTGATTTATGTCATGAGGAAAGAGGGGAAAAAGAATAAACAAGGTACCGTTCTTCAAGAGCACAGTAGTTTCTTCTTCACAAGCTCTAGTGAGGTTGTGTTGCCCTCCATACTTCATCCCAGAGTGAGCAAAGAAGATTATGCCCATTTTATAGAAGAATTTGTGACACAGAAAAGTGAATTGCTCAGAATTATGCATGCAGCACATGTAGAGCTGAAAACAGATTTTCCTGAAAGAAGAGCAACGCATTCCTGACAGAGCACTCAGGTCTAGAATATTTGTGTCCGTTGCTTTCCCATTCATGGCCAATAAATGCTCAGACCAAAAACACAAAAACTACCAACTTCACATGCTACTAGCCATGCAAAATGTCCTTACCTCAGAAACTAATGAGATTTGGCAGCAAACAGCCAAATACCCACAGTATTTGGGTGTATAAACATCGGACCATAGAAAGAACAAGAATGCTGAAGTCTCCTACCTAGTCATCCTACTGATCAAGTAGGATGAACTGATAAAAAGAAGACATATATAGATATGGTAATCCTAAAATGACCTAATTCCTATTCTGTAATAGTCTTTTTCATTATCATTCTACTATTAATTAATGCTGTTCCTCCCTTTTTTCTATTACACCTTTGTCCCTGTTTGACCTGGTTTTGGTAGCATACCCCTTTTCTTAGGTATTCTTGAGATCGACTTCTACTACAAGCTGAGACTGCCAAAATCCAGGCCACCCACACTACATAATCATGGCAGCACAAGTCCCTCTGCTTTAAACACAAGTTCAAAGTCTATTTTTAGGAAGCTTAATAATAGATACCTGAGTACACAGATCTCTTCAATTCTGAGACAAAAGTGTGACCACCACCAACATGAGCTTTGCTCTACAACTTTGACCCTAAGGGGCTTGTGTCACTGAGTAATACAAGTATTCCCCTTCCGAAGTCTCTCCTGAGCAGAGACTGTCATGTCACATGCTGTTAAATTACGTGTGATGGGTCTGTCGTTAGGATTACTCTGTAGGAGAGAGAGCTTGGAGGCTGCCAGATTCATTAAACATCTTCACTGGGACATCATGGGGCCTTTCACTTACCCTGAACAAACAACAAACACACCCTTTGTGCTCAAGAACAAAGGGAGTTTTTTGCACTTTTGTTTGATGCCAGTCACAACTCGAGATTAAAGCTTTTGCTCTGTATATTTCAAAGTTGTCTTTCCCCTCCAAAGCTGCTCTTCTGGCTGTTCACTAGGCACTTCAAAAAGGCTTACAGCTAAAAAACCCCCAAACAGAACAATATTAATAACAATCATCTTCAGAAGTGCTACATATTTTTGGCATTTGAACGCATTTCACTTGTAGAAATGACTACAAAATAGAAATGAAGTGCAGGAGTAACATATGCAGGAACTCTGTTTTTCTTAATCACTTTGCATCAGTGATGCAAAATCAAGTCATGGCTTCTTTTGCAGACTCTATATCCCGATGCAAGTGAAAGATGGATATTCACTGGTATATGCTACAGATTGTTTAATTTTGGGTGGCTTTTCTGAAATCTGTAGCCTACACCATTGAACATCTGTCTTTCAGAAATGGCATCCCAAGCCAACCCACATAAAAGGGCACCGTAGAAAGTGTCCACCTCCCATACATGGAGGAGGATATCTAAAGTAAGATAATGTGAAGGAAATCTGTCTTTAGTCAGAACACTTATCCTCAGTTACTCAGCCCCTTGAGCTGGAAGACACGATTAGGGAGCAGAATAACCCAACCCCCCAACTCAGTAGGAAACAGTTTGCGACCTGCTACTCCATCTAAACAGTCACAAGTCCATGGGGCAGGATTAGATTCACCCAAGAGAACTGAGGGAGCTGGCAGAAGTGCTGTCCAAGCTGCTTTCCACCATCCAGTCTTGGTCAGCTGGAGAGGTTCCAGACAACTGGAGACTTGCCAAAGTGATGCCCATCTACAGGAAGGTTCAGAAGGAGGATCCAGGGAACTACAGGCTTGTCAGGCCTCAGTACTGGGGAAAGTTATGGAGATCATCTTGAGCGTGATCAAACAGCACATGCAGGAATCAGGCCCAACCAACATGGGTTCATGAAAGGCAGGTCCTGCTGGACCAGTGTCATCTCATTACATGACTAGGTGACTCACCTACTGGCTGAGAGAAGGGCTGTGGATGTAGTCTATCTAGACTTTAGTAAACCTTTGACACTGTCTCCTTCTTAGAAGTCTTTCCCAACCTTAATGTTTCTATGATTCAATGACCTGCTACTACAGCTGCCAAAATAGGAGTAAATATTTTCAAATTCAGGAAGGAAACAAGTGATATTCAGTAAATCCAAGGAGCACTCAAACTTAATGCTTTAATTGTATGGGAAACTTTTTCTTCCCTCCAATCTGTAGAAGATAAATAATTTAAAGTATTTTCCACATCTCCTTTCAAAACAGCCTGACTCAACATTGAGTTTATCTGACCCAGCTTGGCTCTTCCCAACCTGTGAAGATAACAGATTTTTGCTTTCTTTGATTGATCCTTCTCCACACTCCCAACTACAGAACTTTTTTTAGATAGAAAACATCACCTCTCACAGTGATTGTGTCCTTGGAATATAAACTTTATATAGACAACTGATATTAAGGGTCAGATTCTGCTACCTAAAACTTTGGGTGCTATCAAAAGATGGATGGAGCCATTCTAGACTTAAAAGTCTTCCACTTTGGATGAGATTTCAAACATTAGATAACAGAGCCTGAAGGTGAGAGGGAAACATAAAAACAAGTGACTGCTGGAAAATACTTAACAAAGCAAAGGACTGAGTGTTTCTACAGTTTACCTGTTCAAGAAATGTTTTTAGTGTCAAGAAGATTTTAGTGCTGTGCTCTGCATAATCTCATGAGTTTGCATGAGTGTGAATTTGTTTCTTATGATTCTATCATAATCGATCACTAAGAAAAAAAACGTCTGTTTTCCACTTAATATACTAGATTTTAGGAAATATGTATATATGAGCTTTTCTTACTTTTTTTTTCCCGCTAGTAATCATCTTTCTATACTGCATTTGGTTTAGGTGTCTATTCCAGCTTCTGGATTTTCCTCACTCTGAAAGTATGCACACTACAAATTTATTTCTCTAGCAATTTGAGCCATATATCTTGGAAAAAGACTTTTATCCAAGTGCCAGTTTGGCTGAAGGAACAGCATATAGAAATGTGTGTTGTGATTTGAAATGTGCCAAACCAGAGGTTAACAAAAGCATGCGTGGATTTGATTTCTCATTTAAAGTCCTTTCTATTCCAGTCATGTTTAGAAGTGATCGCCTGATGTTTGGAACATCTTCTGGGGCCTAACACAGCTCATATAAACTCTGACAAGAAATACCATAGGAAGTTTTACACAGCCAAGAGGTACAGGCATGACTGGACAAGCTCTGTGATTCAGACACAGTTTTTGAATGCCAGTTCTTGCCATTGATCTATCTGATGGTACTCACATATTTTATTCTAAAGCATTTATGTTTTCTGATGATGCTACAGGAAGAACAGTCAACAAAACATATTTCAAGCTCTTTATGTTTGACCAGTTACAAAGAACTGTATAAATTTAAGTTACTCAGAGGCCCACCTTGCTATACTTGTTTAGTAGTTTCAAGATGAAATGATCTAATTATCGCAAGCAGCAGTAAACATGGTTAAATCCCCAAATTCTTGTCAGCATATGCTCCATTGGACATAAATTATGCAGAAAGTCTAGCCAAAATATATGCACTGATGTGGATTGGTAGCACAGTGCTTTAACACAGAGCAGCTCTATCATTAATATTAGGTTTGCTTTAAATAATGAAACAAAAGTAAAAATGCTTCCCAGAGGAAACAAACAGTAAAGATGGAAAGTTGTAGTTTGAGCAAGAAAGCAAGTTGCATAGTTCAGAGCATCTTAGGAGTTAATCAAGCAGCCAGGGGATGCACTCAGGGAGTTTCTATTCTCATTCACATCTTCAATGTATTTTAATATTAGAGCTGATCATGTTGAAGTTCATTGTTGGAGTCGAAGACAATGTTACAATATGAAGATCACTACAGTATCACTATCATTATGAGGATTTCTTACTGTACCAAAATATCTTCATCTTCTTATTTCCAGTTCATAAAGCTACATAAAGGGGAAGACAGGGAAGGAGCCTACCAGCAAATGATACTATTTTCCCAAAACAGCAGTTAGAGGCATTGTACTAGGAAATGTGCCTAAACCCAAGCCATCCACTGATGGTGATGCAGGGGATGCAGATGGGAAACGAGAGAAAGAAATGTGAATATTTAATGAGTCATATCTTATGCTGCCAGGGAGTGGGGCAGGTCTGGTAGGAAGGAAGTCCTCTGAGACCCCAGCATTTAAATATTTGCTGGGATGCAGGTACAGCAATACCAGCAAAGAGAAGTCTTCCAAGACAACCAGTGATTTCTTTTGATTGCTTCATCAGCTCTCATTGCTTCTACTCCACGGTACCACTCACCCACAAGCACATGATACTCAGAGTTGATAAAAGCCACCCAAAACCCAAGTTCTGCCTATCAGCCTCCAAGGCTGGCCCTCTGAGATGAAATTCCTGTGACTAGAGGGCATCCAACAGCTGTCTGCTGCATTAACTCTCAGGACAGAAAAAGTTGCTTGGTTTAATCTGAGACTCTGAGACACAATGCAAGGAAATTGTAGGCAACAGCAAGAACTGAAAGACTGGTTCTTGGCCTCTATGCCAGACAGAATACATAAAAGACAGCCCTTGCTTTTCCTGAGCCTGCAGTTCATACACCACAAATCTGTTGAAGAAGTCAAGGGATTCTGGCCTCAAAGAAAGGGTTATCTAATATTTTACAGTAGTAAAGAATCTGTTCCATATTCTTTCCAGCATGGTTCAACTTCACAGAGACGTTCTTTGAAGCCCTTGACCTCTACTTTCTGAAACAGAAGAGAAGGAAAACATACATTCAAAATAGATTATGATATTCAGCTGCTCCTAGGAAATTCTCTATGCAGTAGATCAAATTATTTTCATTATATCATTTGGTCACAAAGACTACCGACATAATTAGGAAGCTAAATAGCAACAGTTTCTTTCTGGTAAATTTGCTGTAGCTAATTTTGTTAATAAGACTGATAATTGTTTTACGCTCATTCAATATGTTAAGTTTACCTAATACTAAAACCAATCAGAATCTTTAAATTAATTTTTGTTTCATTTCTAAAGGAATCAATGTCATTATTAATCATAAAAGGAGTGCCGAGTCAGAGGACGATAAATCTCCTTTGGGCTTATTTGACTTTCATATTTATGGTTTGGATAAGGTTATTATGAAGGAATTTTCAAGAAATGATTGAAGAGGAAAGGGAAGAGAGGGAGCTAGGAAATACTACGCTTGAATGCTACACTGCTATTGGCTTCAGAAGAATGAATGCAAAAGTTTGATTTCTTTAAGTTCTGCAGATTTAAGCATGACAGAAAACGCTCAAAATAAAACAAACTGCTGAGAGTGCTGGGCTACAGATGTACTGTACCTAAGGTGTACTGTTTTCAAACTGATATGTTTGAGAGTGGATTTACAAGAAAACAGGTGAGGAAAAGATCTGGGGCATAGAACTGATGAGATTTTGCATGGCTGGCACCGATGGCATTGCTTTTTAAGCATTAGGAAAACACTGGCTCAGACTACGGCTGCCTTTGTTGCATTTCTAGCTTCACAGAAAAAAGCTTACAACACAGCAGCTCTTTTAGCTACACTTCCACAACTCCATATATGATAACATGAGGAAACGTCCTAGATAAATGTGTCCAATTTTCACAAAGCCCGTGTTGCCCACATTGCTTTTTACACGCTTTGACAGGATAAGGTCAGTGCCCATTGGCTCTGCAAAGAACGGGGAATGTCATCGGTGTTGCTATTGTCATAGTAACGTTCAGCTCCAGCTCTGGGAAGCGGCAGTCATTGGGCACCGTGCCATGTCTTAAAAGACAGGACACACTGTGCTTTCAGGTTAAGTGCAGAACTGTATTTTACCGCTGTCCTGAAAGACACACATGGCATGGTATACTGAAATGTTGGTAATCAGAGGTTGTTTCCCAGAACTTATCATGCCTTCTGCTGAAGAGAATTTTAATAAAAGATGAAAGCCACATGTTGCTTGAAATGAATCTGAATTCAGAAACAAACCAAGAAACAAACCCAGGCACCCGTCAACACAACCTATCACAACTTGCCCCTGTCAAACACTAACTAGTTGGGTTTTGAACTGAAACGTTAGAATACATTTTACTGATAAAATACACAGGACACAGACAATTAAAACTGAAGTAACTTCAGTATGGATCACACAAAGGCATCCTTTGTCTTTTGTTGTATATTTTAAGAGACAAATCTATCAAAGGAAAATGTTATGATAATGTATTACCATGCTGAGTTAATTGTCAATTGCAAGTTACTTAAGTGTACTTTAATGATATGTTTAAAGCCTTATTTTCAACTCTAATAGCTATTAATGGCAGGAAGAGAAAATGAAACCAATTTTCCCTAACTTAAAGTGGAGTTCTATTAAGCATAAGTGAACAAAATTCTAAATATAACAAATTCTTCAGGTATTCCAACTAATGGGAACCCACACTGTCCCTTTTCCTGTCTAGCTATAGACTATTTTCCAGGCAGCCCTTATGTAAGCTTATACAGTATCAAGTACATCAGTGTTAGAGAATTTGGATTCAGTTCTTCTGACGGTCTGAAATCATTCCAAAGGATAGGAATGGGTGACCTGAATTGAGAATGGCATCACTACCCGAAGGATCAATTCAGTATGAAAAACCAGAGGATATTAAATATGGTTTTCAAAGATTGCTGCCGCCATAGATGAACAGTGTTTCATGGATAGCTGGCCCTATGTCAGCACAGTCAAATATAGCTTAGCAAATCTTCCTAACATTTGTGACTTCTACTGTTAGCTCAAGAAAATATTTTTGGGTGTCAGGAATTCCATTCCTAAATAATTTCCATTTGTTTCAATTTCTCTACTACACTCTTCATCACACATCTTCTCCCTTGCTACCCAAATGAGTGGATTTTGCCAGTCTTGTGTCATTTAAAGGAATATTACTATCTTGAATAATTTTTGTTCTGCGTGTCAAGAAATATGACCACTATATGACAGAAAAATAATTAACCTCGAGGGTACCTTCTGTTCTGGAGATGTCATGAGAGAGAACAACTAATTGCCAGGTGTTTGCAGGTTTTCTAGAAAAGATCTTTCTTTACTCACTAATCAATACCAACAAGATTAAATCTTTTAAAGGAAACAGGCACTGATGACAGCATGACATCTTCTATACTCTCCCATGCTGGTCTTGTAAATCTGGTAATTTTATTAAGTTATTTAAGTGACAAATAATTTCATAATGAAGCATTTCAAATTGTTAGCCATTGAAAACCAGCTATTGTCAGTCTTTAGGTGCCCACAACTTTCTTCTAAACAGCAAAAATATCTATATTTTCATTACAGATTTGCTTCTTGCACTAGCACTTCTGAAGCAGGCCTATGAAACCTAATTCCTTGCTATTTCATTTTCATTAAGAAAAAATTGCAAGTTGTCTTCTGCATCTTGGAAAGAAGATACTCATTAGGAAAAGGTGTTTCACTCCATCATCAGTTCTCAATATGCTTAAATTAAGCTACTTTAGATCTTCCAGCTACCTGCTTTACTTCAGCAAAGTCATTGAGAAAAGGGACATTTTTAATGCCAGAGATGCTATAGTGCTAACTTTCATCTGTGACTATTCTGTTGTTCCAGGTCCCAGGAATGGGGTATGAGCTTGCCAAATGTCAACATGTGTTCTTGTTTATGGATTTTTAAGCTCCTTTTTTTTTCTTTTTTCTTGTTTTTCTTACATGGCATTTGGAAGAAACCATCATACAGCATCAGTCAACTTTCATAAACAAACGTCCTTGCTTATGCACATCTGAAAGAACATATGTTAGCCCTCCAAACAAACAACATAGATAGAAACCTATGGTAGTCACTCTTATTTTTCCCAAAAAATTCCAGTAAGAAGATAAAATCTCCTGCATTTCAGCAATCTTGTCACGCGCATGTTAGGCAGCATATCTTGGAGGCAACCTGGGTGAAACAGTAAATTGTGAATGTGGTTCCTACAATAGCAACACAATCGTGTTGTTTTTTTTTTCTAGGGATAGAACTCTTGAACTGACTCTTGTGTGTGCTGTTCCTCAGTTCAGATGAATGGAGTAGATAGCAGTGAAGCAGTCCTCAATTGATCTTCACTTGTACAGAAGGTCTCACCTGAGTAAAAACTTGAAGTCTGGATGGATTAAAATCTGATTTTGTTAACTAAATGATTTTGTTAACTAAACTGTTCAAATCCATTTCAACTCTACTGAGGTTGAAGCTTAAGAAAAAGAAAAAGGGTCAAAGCTCAAATGTCCATTCCTACATGAGCCTCTAGTGAAAGGAAAATGATGCAATTTCAAGAGCAATTGGAGCTCCTTCTCGCTGCTATCGGCTTTAAGCTTGTGCCAAAAAGCTGCAGATTTTCACTCGTGGAGTGAAGGCACAGAAGAAAGGAAGAAGGAAATTCAATACTGTGTAAACAGATGCTCTACCTGAAGGGGAATAAAAAAAGCACCAAAACTACAGTCAAATATTTACACTTCTGCAGATTCAAGCAAAACATCAAATCAAGCTGTACTGTTAAGAGCCCTGTTCCCTTCCTCTCTATTCTTTCTTCATTGCTTCCTCCTGTGTGTGCTTTTCTGCTCTTCCTCTCTGTATTGAAAGCTGCAGTTACAAAGAAAGACAATCTGCTAAATGGTGGGGCTGGAGATTGTGGCTGGGAACCCACCTAGTCTTTACAGATGGAGATACATCTGCAATGCCCTCTGTGAAATCCATTTGTGAAATGTTCCTAAAGACCAGTTATGAAATTTTTAGTTCATAAGTCCTTCCTTCCTTCCTTCCTTCCTTCCTTCCTTCCTTCCTTCCTTCC